>KI628557.1:12103-234440 GCA_000503235.1 Sclerotinia borealis F-4128
AGGAGAGAGGGGAGGGGAGAATGAGAGAAGAATAGGAATGGGGATGAAGGGAGAACGATGAGATGGGGATGATGAAATAGGGGTGGGGATGAGAGGAGTGGAGAGAGAAATGGAGAGAGAGAGAGAGATGGATAGATGAACAAATATAAAAGAGTGAGTAGAGGTGCAGGTATATAGGGTATATGTATATGGTATGTATATGTATAGGGAGGGTATAAGGGATAAAAGTGGATAAAGATAGACTCGGAGGGTATGGATCGGGGTGGGAAATGAGGGATAAATGGAAAAGAGTAGATAGTATAGGTATAGGGTGAGATGAGATGAGAGATGAGATGTGATAACTGGTTTGTGATTTATGATTTAATGTTTATCATGATGTATTATATTTATATTTCGAAAATGTCTATATGATAAAAAAAATGCTAGGTGCTAGATACTAGATGCAATATGCTAAATGCTAAATATCCAAAGTTGTTAATTTTTATTATTGTATTTTTAATTCTTAAATCTTTAATCGTGAACTACAGCTCCCCCCTATACCAAATGTGAACCACTTATCCCTGCCCAAATCTTATCCCTATCCAAATCTTATCCTCACTCTCTATCCCCCATTCCCTAACCCCTACCCCCTACCCCCTAGCCGTAACCGTAACCGTCTCCCTCGCCGTCTCCCTCGCCGTCTCCGTCTCCGTCTCCGTAACAGTAAACCCCCCACCAAAATCCACACAACGACTAATACTCACAGCCTTCCCATCTTCACCTATGCCTACACAAATTCCTTTTTCTGTATTTGTATTTATACTCGTTACACTTGCTTTTGTCCCTGTACTCGTACTCGTCTCTTGCGGTTTGGGTGCAAGTATACTGATTACTGTTGTTTCTAATCCTGATCCATTATTGCTAGTTGATGTTGAGCTAGGAGGAGAAATTGAGGTTGTTGCTGCTAATCCATTTCCTGTGGCTATTGTTGCTGCTGCGGTGGCAGTGGATATGGGAATGGAAGTGGGAGTGGAGATGGGAGTGGGAGTGGAAAGAGTGATGGAAGTAAATGTAACAGGAATAATGGTCAAAGCAGTTATAGCGCCATTATTTGCATCAAGGGTATTGGTACTGGTAAATGCTGTGAGTTGTTGGATTGTGGTTGTGGATTGTTGGAGTGTGGATTGTTGGATTATAGTTGTGGTTGTGGATGGTTGGATGGTGGGTTCTGGGGTTGAGGTTGAGGAGGTTGAGGAGGTTGAGGAGGATGAGGATGAAAATGGTGCGTTTGTACTGCTGGAGAACGATAATGTTTTTGTTGTTGTTTTGGTTCTGGTCGATTCGCTAGATGTTGTTGGACTCGGGGTGGTGATTTGCGTGCTGCTTAGAGACAGAGGTTGTGTGGTGGGTAGAGGGGGGAATATGGTGGTTTGTGGGGGTGAGGATGAGGATGAAGATGGTGATGAGGAAGATGAAGATGAAGAGGTAGAGGTAGATGAAGACAAAAATTTCGAAGATGTTCGAACTGTAATCGATGAAGCTAAAGGCAAGGTCAAAGCCGAAGACAACGAAAAAGAAGATGGAATAAGCCCAAGAGTAGAGGAAGGAACCACGGTAGTAATATATAAAGTCGTAATCTTAAGAGTATTACTTGAGATCGACTGAGATGAAAACTGGGTGAGTGAGGCTTGAGTAGTAATACTCTGCGCAAAGCTTCCTGTAAGTTTTCCAGACTCCTTTGTAGCACTCGTACTAGATTCCGCGAAACTAGTACTTTGCGCTACAATTGTAATTTTCGAGTTTTCTTTCGTTGATGAAATCCCTGCCGAACTCGACACCCCAGTACTCTGTGGCACCGCACTGGGAGTCAAAGTATCTCTCACAGAACTCTGTGTAGTGATTCCAGAAGCTTCAGTTGTAATATCGATTGTTGGTTTGAAACTTGGACCCGAATCCCCGGAACTTTGTGCGGTTCCTACGGCTGTACTTGAGTTCCCTGTACCAAATGGTCCGACTGATATACGTGATGTTGATGCTGATAATCCTGATACAGACCCTTGTGAAGATTGTTCCGAGGAACTTTGCAGCGTTACACTAGGTTTAGATGCGGTTGTGGGAAGTGGAGGGAAGATTGTGGTTTGTATGGAATTTAGACTTGATGGTGAGGAAATATCTGATGTCGATGAACTCTTTGTCGTGAGACTACTTTTTGGTAAACTAGTAGGAAGTGGCTCGAATGTGGTAGTCTGCACTGAAGCTACACTGGAAAACGAAGTAGTTTGCGACTCGGATGGATTCTGACTCGATGGCTCACTTTTCGTGGATGATGATTTTCCAGTAGGCGCCGTGTTCAGCGGAGGCGTGATGGTAAAAGTTAATTCTGTTATTGATGCATCTGCATTTCCAGCTTTCGTTCCAGTGATCGAGACTTGGGAAGTAAATGCACTTGATCGTGCCGGAGCTGTACCACCTGTACTAAGGATTATCGACGATAACGGCGTGGGTTGTGACGATGATGTCGAGAAAGACGACACTGATGTCTCGGATCCGCTCTGTCCACTCGAGGTACTAGAAACACTCGTCGTTCCTTGTGATGCAGTCGATTGACCTCCTTCATTTGATTGTACCACCGACGTTGCTGAAGTACTGCTCAATGATGACAAAGCAGCCCTCGTGCTGGGATTTAAAGTCGTACTTTCTTCTATCGATGAGGAGGATCCGATTTGTGTGGTGGAGCTGATACGAGAAGTTACTGTCCCAGGTAAAATCGTAATGGCGATGATACTACTGCTATCCCCCTTTCCCTCATAGCCATCTCGTATAAAACTACCACGAAATCAAATCAGCATCATCAGATTTACAAATATCCCCCAAAAGGCGTACAGAAAAGGAAGAGAAGAGGACTTACTTCCTACTAGTCCCATTCCACCACAACGGACCAGCCGCACCAAGATGAGAAAGGAAAAGTGTGTTGAATAGAAAGAGTGGATGTGAGATCTTCATTTTTGTTACTTTAACTGAAAGATTATCTTGCTGACTGCAGCTTTTGTGATTTGTAAAGAGATAATAATTATGCCAACCAAAAAAATAGGAAATATGGTAAATTTTCAATATCAAGAATTAATGATTATTGATCCAGAATTCAAAATCCAGCAAAGAACGTGTTGTGAATGAAAAGAAGAAAAAAAGAATGAAATGATCAACAAAAGACCAAACAAGATACCATGAATCAGATTGATAAGAAGAAAACAAATAATGAGTAAGAAATGGAAATCAAACCATATTACCCAAAGACTCGATCAGTCTATATATCAATACCCATACTCCAAGTCTCATGTAGAAAAAACCACGACCGCAAACGCGACCCAAGCCAGACCATTCATTCATTCATTCACTCATTGCACATTGCACATTGCACATTGCACATTGCAACACAAACCTGACTGGCGCTTTCCCCAATACTGTACCACCAAATCGACAGGTGAATCAACAACTCGACAACCTACCTAGGTACCTACCTACCTGCTGTACACCATAGGATACACCAACATGAACCCACTCAAAAAAAACATCGCACTTCTCCATCCAAATCCAAATCCAAATCCAGATCCAAATCCAGATCCAGATCCAATAAACCACAAAAATTCCCATTCCACAACCTAGACATCAAACCAGAAATTAGCGCTTAGCCAAACCATCCGTCTGAAAGACTCTTGTTGTGAATCATTTGATTGGCCAACAATGCTGTGTTTACTGTATGTATTGTAAATTTCAGGGGATAGATGAACTTGAACTTGGACTTTATTTTGCAGTTACCGGTAATCTTAACCTTAACCTTAGCGAAAAGCGGAAAATAAGTGGATGAAACAATACGCGCGAATGAAATTGAAAAGGCTAGATTTAGATTTAGATTTAGATGCAGATGTAATTAATCGATGCATGAATGACTGCTGCATTGTATCATGTCGTGATAGGTGAAGATTACCTACTACCCTACTACCCAAATAAATAGCCACACTTAGCACGCACAGGGCGGCTGCGCGGCTCGGTCTCCGAGATATCAATCTACTGCGGCGATCTAAATCATCTTCTATCCATGGCCAATGATATGATCATGCCTATTCCTATTCCTATTCGCATATATGCAGATAATATAATTTTGTAGTGAGTGAAGGTCTAGATTCCTTTCTGGTTGATATAATATATATATATAACTCGTATAAGCTACTTACTATTCGAGTAACGAAACGAAGAAAAGGTAAATCGGAATCATCTAGATTACTCGAAATAACAAATCGTGCATATGCCTCTCATATCCGATATCCGATATCCGAACTCACATCCATCCATCCATTCATTCATTTATCCATTGACATAACCTTACCGGTACCTCAAAGTTTAAGTACAAGTAGTATATTTATTGGCTGCAACCTCTTACTATCATATATCATATTTCTTACTGGCAGATCATATCCAACTTCAAGTCCATGTAATCCGTCGAATCGTTTTGCAAAAGGCTGTCTGATATAAATAGACTCTTCATTGGTTTATGCTTATGTTTATGATATGCTATGGTATGATATGCTATTCCACCCTATGCTATGCTATGCCAGCCATCCTATGCTATTCTACCCTATGCTATTCCACCCCATGCTATTCCATGCTATCCTATGCGTATCAACAATCCCATAATTCGTATACCGGTATCCACAATATATACACCAAGAAAGGAAAGGAAAGGACGATGAGAGCAACCCAACTCATCCCATCCCATCTCATCTCATCTCATCCTAAATTCAATCCTTAATCCTCAATCCTCAATCCCCAATCATCATCCATCTACCTACTCTACCCCCATCTCCCCTTCCCCCAAACACTCTTCACTTCACTCTCCACTCAATCCCCCGACACCCTACGATTCTCCTCCAAATCCACCACAATCTTACTCAAAACCTTCAACGGCACCGGTTTACTCATAAAGAGATTAATCCCACTATTATACGCTTCCATCTGACTCTCATCACTCGCCAACCCGGTCACCGCCACAATAACACTGGCATTTAGATTTTCTTCCTTCTCGAATCTTCTTATACGTTGACTTGCCTCGAAACCATTCATGACTGGCATACTGATATCCATAAAAATGACTTCCGGTTTCTTTTTCGCTTTCTTGTAGTGAGAGACTGCCTCTTGACCGTTGACCGCACAGTAGTATTGCATACCCAGTTTTTTTATGCAGGCTACGAGGAGTTTCATATTGATGGGGTTGTCTTCGACGAGAAGTGCGATGGGTTTGTCGGATACGACTGCGTCAGTATTCAAAAGCCGTGGGGGCGAAGAGTCCCTTGCTGATATAGCGGGATAGGTGGTTCTCCGTAGATTTAGTGGCATTGCAAGAGAACGATTACCGTCGTCGCCACCAGACCTGTCGAATATAGAGAGGAAACAATCTGCCATCTTTTTGGGTCCAATACTGGAATATGATTAGTTATTTAAAGAGATTTCGCGTTGGTCAGAAGCAAGGAGAAAGGCGAAATTAGAAGGTAGTGAGGGGTACATACGGATTGCTAAGAAAATGTATGTTCTGATAACTATCATACAAGGTTCTCCTCTCAGATTTTGCAGACTCTGTCAGAACAATGACATGTCTCTTTCGAGAGCTGCTCGTTGTTTCTGTATAGAGGGTTTTCCAACTCTCTTCCATTTCATAAAATCTCTCGGAAGTTACCAAAAAAATATCTCCTGTCGCTGCATCAAATCCAGTAGCTTCAGAAGTCTTCATTCCAAACCAATTACGGGACATTCTAGAAATTGCAGGGCCTACAGATCCATAATGTTTTGATTTCGCATTTGCTATTTTATCGGATTCAGGCGTGGAGGTTTCCATTCCTATCAATACCAACTCTAAACTATTGGTAAATGTTTTAGCTTGTAAAATATTGGCTGACATGAGAGGTTTTTCGCCGATTTGGGATTGAGACTTCTCAAGTTTGAGAACAACTTTGACAACAGTGCCAGTACCTTGAATACTAAAAACTTCAATCTTTCCATCGAGTGCTCCCACGATTTGGCGAACAATACTAAGACCCAAGCCAGCACCGGGGGTTAAACTATTCTCCTGAGCGAATGGGGTATATATTTGACGCTTCAAAAAATCTTCCGCGATGCCTTGTCCTGTATCACTAATAGTCAAAGTAACAAAAGCCTGGTTCATTCTAGAATTCGACGACGTGGCGGCTTTATAACTGAGACCGACTTTGACCAATCCTGACGTTGTGTATTTCAATGCGTTCCCAAATATATTCATCAGAATGCGCTTCCATGCCCCAGGCTGAGTCAAAAATGTCCAGTTTGATTTGTGGTCAACGTCAAGGATGACAGACAGCGAAGCTGTTCCCACCATCCCTTGTATGTCAGATTTAGTTGGAGAGATGGGATGATCAATATCAGTACTGACAGTGGATGTCGATTGGAGAACGTAAACATGCCCAGCATATATACCGTTAATGACATCCTCTGTGATAGAGGCAATATCGAGATCTGTAGTTAAGCTGATAGTTCCATAAATTTGAAACTTCTCTGCAGGAACAGCCTTTCGTATTCTGGAAGATTTGCGTATAGCTCTTTGTTCGCTCTTTTGTGATGTGGTAAAATTATTTATCTTTGCATAGTCAAGTACGTTATTCAATGTATCAAGTAATGTGGTAGAACAGTGTCCAATAGTATCTACCACATCCTTTTGATATTTGCTCATTTGTGTATCTTGTAGAAGTTCGATGCTCCCTGCTACCGCGTGTAAAGGGCTTCTAATTTCGTGACTGATGGATGATATCAGAGCAGTCTTGGTCTGATCAGATGCAACTATATCGAGTCGGGAGGCTTCTGCCATGATGCTATTTCCAAAAGCGGCCACGTAATTCAGATCATTGTCCAGACTGAGCACTCGAGTTGGATCTGAAGTCCAGAGCATGGTGCTAGCAAACCATCGTTCACGCTGAGAGTCCCATAACGGTAAAATCATCACAAATCTGGCGCCGGGGAAGATTTTCAGTATAGTTTGACCTTCGCATGATTTGGGGGGTGCCTTTTTCATCGATGGACTTTGGGAACCATCCGTAACGAAAGATATTTCTCCGTCGATAGCAGCTCCATTTATGTCCTCTTCACTTGACGACATATGGCCGTCTGCATCAAATGCATAAATCTTGCCATGGGGATGGCGCTTAAATAGACGGCGAACAAAGTTTTCCGTGACGCTTAAGTGCCCCTGCAAATTTGGGTCACCATGCAATGTACATGATGAGGCTGTAGAATATGCCAGTACCTCACACATGCGAGTTTGTGAACCCTGCACTTCCTTTTTTGACTCCTTCTCGAGACCCTTTCCAGAACTACTATCCGAAGTACTGTTACGCGAGGAAGTTCTTTGATCGTCTTCACTGCTGGATACTCGCGCGGAACCATGCAAGCGGGCGTTTCGATCTGGTTTGATCAAGGAAGATTGGTGTCCTTGAGAGCCGAAACCACCTTCTTCAGTATCGAAAAATATTACACCTTCCACATCTGTCGACTCGCGTATGAGATTACTAGCACGGGACAGCATCCGTCTCAATATTCCTGCTTTATCAGAAAGATTTCGAGTCGTAGGTTCATTAGTCGGTATGCCCTGGCCCGTTGTTGACAAGTGAGCTTCATCAGGGCACTTTAGCGATGGAGTTTTGGAGGTCTCATTCAGTGCTAGGGCAGGAGATATATTGGAAGAGCTATTAAGCGAATTGAGAGCGGTTGGTTGATCGAGTTTTTCCTTCAAGCGAAGTGAACCCTCTCTGGCACGAATGGAAGAATTGTCAAGCGGTTGATCATTTTCGCCTTGAAGTCTGATTGATATGTCATTGCGAAGGATCGTCGAAGGTAAGGTTGAGGTCGGCAATGGAGACATCGGCACGTCTAGCCCTCGCGATAGGTCAACAAATGATAGGTTGGCTTCAGTACTGAACTTCTCTGACTTCGTGTTACTAGCCTCCGCGGGAACCGTAAAATTTCCTACACCTACTGTAGTATACGAATCTTTGCCTCTAACAGATGTTTCACGGTCAGTTCGAGTGCGCAGCCACCAAGATTTAATGCTAGAATGTCCTTCTACAAACAATCCCAATCCTTTCACCATCTTCTCCCCTCTCTGGTGGTCTCTCTTGACAGCAATATTCTCAAGATGTTCCATCACGGTATCAGTGATGTCTGTCAAAAACTCCAGTTCTTCTGGCTCCAAGCCGTTCCGTGGAATGTCATCAAATACACTATATGCCCCTATGTCGAATCCTTGGCGAGATCGTATAGGTACGGTAGCAACAAACCGAATTTTTGGACCTCCAATGATATTCGGATCGTACTTCAAGGTTTCGTCGTTGGCCAAATCGTTGATGACTTTTGGTATAACTTTGGGACGAAACTCTGTACTTTTGCGCTTGCCTTTTGATGGCAATGTATTTATAATCGCATCGCATAGTGATTCTTGGCGAGGAATTGTTCGTACGCCCATCCATAAGGAATCCCCAGCTTCGTGCACATCATCATCCTGCGACGATAATGTTCTTGTTGACTCGGCGAGGATATATTCATGTGTGCGATCAACGAGTGAAATCATAACCCGCCTTGCCCTTAACCGTAGAGCACCAAGTTGCGCGAAGGCATTGAGTGCCCTATCCGACGAGGAGAATGCCTTTGGAGAGACCTTTGGGCTTTCTGAGTGTTCGCCATTTTGTTTGGGTTGGGGAATGAGGGACGCCGCGAACGGGGGGAGATATCTAGATGGTATGGAATTAATAATGAGATGATAAGAATGGTTAAGCAAGATCAAGTTGACTGACCTATAGACTTCTCGTACCCGTTGAACTTCAGACACCTTAATAGGCGTGTCTAAACCGGGCTTTGTTAGCATCGCAGTTGATGACGGATCAATGTGATATTTGCACAATCGCCATGCTCAAACAATCCAAAGACCAATGCCAGAGGACTGTAGACAAATTTATGTACAGAAATTATCTATACTGAAATCGGTAGTGATGTGATGTGTGCAGTGAGGTGGGGTGGAGTGGAGTGGGGTGGAATGAAGAGATATAATAGAACAAGTACTCGAGTAAACACTCATTGTAAATTTACAAGTAAAATTATTTACCATGAGGGGTTCAATGAAAAATCTACATCAATAAAGCGATGCAGATTCGAAAAATTGATTGGTACAATCGATAAACGGATGCATACAAAGTGAATCGTAAATCCGATTTTGATATCGGGTATATCGCCAAGCCGAAATGATTATCATTGGTTGAATTTTGAATAGAAACTTCGAAATGGAGATTGATAAGACAATTGTTTCATAAAAGACGTTATGTATACATAATTAATTGGAATACATATGTATATCAAGTGTGGCGTGAGGTTATGGCATGTGGTGGGTATGAGATGTGGCTTGTGTATGTCATGTGTATATCCTCAATGTCATCTTTCAAGTAGAGATACCTATATATCTACAAAATTCCAGAAACAAAGAATACACGAATACGCAATCCAATACCGGCACACATCCCTATATACATCCCGATCATTTTCAAGTACACAGCCATAGGTATTTTCAATACCGCAGTATCAAGTATCAAGTATCAAAAACTGTAATATCAAATATCAAATATCAACTACCGGTATCGATCTTCCGAGTTCAAAACACCACTCTTTCTCGGACCCCTCCTGGCCTGTACTACCCGAAAAAACAGCCTCTATTCTGTCCGATTCATTGACCTCACGAACCCGAACCCAAGCCAGCTATATTTACTAAGGATACCAGACAATAAAATCTCACGATTCTGCTATATAGTTTAGTTCAGTTGATACTTTATAAATCTCTGTCTAACATCGACTGTAGTGTTATCCAACCAATAAATTCTATCTAACCTTCTAATCAATTTGTCCCCATTTGTTCAAGTTGAAAACAATTAGAGACTTGACTTGCCTGGTATCGTTAAACTCACAATTATACCATCGATCGACCGATGAATCAATTTTAATTTTAATTGCCTCTTTCTCCTCTCATCTTCCCTGCTCTTCCCTTCTCTCCTCTCCTTTCCTCTCCTCTTTCAAAGAGACACATTGAATTGAACAAATCTTTTAGGTCTTAACATTCCTTACCTTAGCTCTTAGCGGGATAATACCGTACACATATTCAGTACTCAAATGGCTAAATACAATGGCTAGATACAAATTAAAGTACTAGTATATTAATAATAAGCAATGCTTGCAAATCAGGTTCCTGGGACCTGAGTGGCAATTGATGATCTACAGGCAGAAAACGTTTGCGTTTGTGTTTATTGATAGATAACGTTGAAGGTGTATCTACTGTATACTTTAATAGGAATACGAAAGTTAGGCCTGTCAGAATAACCTTAAGTTTTAGCTTATCCGAATTTTTCAAAAGTATACGTACGGTAGAGTGATTCTTATCCAGTATATCTAGTACCGATACTATCAAACCATCAAACCTTAACTTCTCAGCTAATTAAGAACAGATCCAGTTGCATTGGATAAAGTTATAGTAGAATAACGAATAATCCATTTTGCTAATCTTTTCAACTATTTGATCTATTTAGCTTTCCGGTTCACTGTTTTTAGAATAATTGCCAAGTCAACGATGGAGAGAGAGCCAGGACCAAGGCTATCTATCGATAACCTTTATATTGAGAGTTCCCTGCTTTCAATAATCATTATCATACCGACAATAACAGTAGCAGCAGCAGCAAAGCAAAACAGCTCTGTAATCCGCATGCACTAACATATAATAGGCCTCACTCTATACGAGTAATTATTAATCTTCCTCAAGTTCCGATACTAGTACCAGTATTTTACAAGAGAGAATCCTCTACTTATACTCTCTTATATATAATATAAGCGGCGATGTGTATATATACATATAGGTATCTTCTAGTGAATCTTAGAGAGAGTAGATATCTAGTAATAGTAGCTAGGTCTTTAAGCTCTCTATTATAATAATAATACGGTAGATATCGACTCGAGTAGTTTAGTAGGATATACCGGTACCCCGAAACGACGCAAACAATAATAATAAGCGCTACTACAACCAGTGTATTTAAATATAGTGAATGAATGGAAACTAGTAAGTAGATAGTAGGAAGTAGAATGTTAATGAATCGAGTTATTAGCTAGCCGAATCAAGCCATCAATCCCTCCATCCATCCATCAATCAACCCCTCCATCACCAACTCCATAATATAATATGCCAATATAATATAAAAACATCAAAATATATAATCTACTAATACGAGTATATAACCTTCTTACATTCATACATCAGGCGCATCTCAAGAATAAAGATCCCAAGAGTTTAGAACAATGAAAAAATAATATGTACCTAATCTATGTAACTCGAGTATGAGGTGAGATCAAACTACAGTATCAGACCATCAAAGAAATATATACCTACCAAGGTACAGTATATATTCCAGGTACCAGGAACAAAGATGAACGAACGAACCTATCTAGCCTATCAAAGATATTGCTAAAAACAGGAGCCAAGCGTAATACTCGAGTATGTGGCGGGAAATATAATATGGATGAAATGGATGACATTGATGGGATGGATGGGATGTATGAAATTGATGTTGTGTGACCCAAGGTTTTGGGATTGAGGAGTTGGATGGTTGGATTTGGGTCAGTTGATTGAGGTGAGGGACTGATGTATCCGATAGGTGGATGGGGGGGGTGCTATTGAGAGAAAACCAAAACTCTAGTTGCATCATCCTTTTATTATTTATATATAGGTTAATATTCAGCTCCATGAGTATATTTTGTATAATTCCAAGGTGACAGTGAATACCTACCTACCTAAGCAGATAGATCTATTAGTGTCTGGGTTAGGTTAGGTATAGTAGGTATAGCTGTCAATGGACCTGCATTTATCATCAGGCTATTTAAAACCCATAACCACAACCACAACCATAACCATCAAATACCATTTATTTGCCTTGCGAATGTGCATCCATCTTGGTGGGTAAGGCTAGGTAGACAGAGACAGATGAAGGTGCCGGTATAATCACTAATGGTCATCTATTAAAGTTGGAATATAAAAGTTTGGAGTAAGGTAAGCAAGCGTAGGTACGCTTACGCTCCCTAACCTGGTTATTTAGCTAGGGCTAGATGTTAATTAATGGAGACCTGGTTGAGCTTCGTATGATATACCGGTATGTGTCCTTTAAAATTCTTTTGCTGGTGCTGGTATTGGTATTAGTATATCTCATTGAACTATTTCGCCTCTTCTAGACAAATCGTCAATCATCAATCAAGGAAGGAGAAAGAGTAGAAGGGGAAAACACAATTGAAGGGTTTCCTTTTGGCGGTGAGAGTTGATAATATAATTATTTAGTGCCACATGCCCCGCCGCCGCCGCCACCCCTCGATTTGCTTATCGCAGCACAGAGGTCAAGAGGCGCACAAGGCGCATCGGATTAAAAATGTCAAGTTATATCAATGGGAATTATAGTACGAAATAAGATCCGATATAATACCGACATAATACCCGTTAACAACACTGTTATACCAATATTGAATTGTTACCTAGGTAGGTTTTATAAGGCGTGAGGCGGGCTCTAAATATGCTATTTCAGCTTAACACTACTACTGTGGTCTATAATGTTATAGATATAATGAGAAGAAGATATTACGTATAATATGATATGATATGATCCATTTACTTGTATTATCTCCCCTTCTATCATATCCTATCCTACGAGAGAGAGAGAGAGGGGTAAAAGATACTTACCTAGGTACTATTTATCATAGATCCACCTCTGATGAAAATTAATCGTCTCATATTATCACTTCCACTTAAAGTAGGTAGGTACGTACCTAATGAGAGGGGTTCTGGTTTTTTTTTTCGTTCCTGTAACTTGTAAGCCTGTAAGTAAGAAAAGTGGTACTTATATTGGTTTGGTTCCTGTAAAACTTGGGGTTTCCCGCTGTCATCGATAAATCGATTGGGATGTGCTGTACAGAGTATGGTAGGTAACTCGAGTAATTCTTACGGACCCCTACAATCTTGCTTTCTTCAATGATGGAGGTAAGTTACTCGAATGTACTGAATCGCTTTCCCTTTACCTTTGATCAAGAATAGTATCGAAAGTAGTATTTATATAATTTATATAACTACTCGAGTAGTATTAAAAACAAACTCTACAGTATCTTTGTTCCTATTATCAACAAACTAGACATCGAATTCATACCTTGGTAAAGAGAATAAACTTTACACTACTCGAATATAATGTACTAAAATCATAGTGTATAGTAAAGACTCTTCCTCTGAAGTTGTAAGCTTTCTTAGTATATATCTAGTAGTATTTAGTATATGATAATCACTACTTAACCTTATTCTCACTCTTACTCTTATATTAATACTCTTCCTTACCTCCTTCATTCATATTTTTATTATATAGCAACCTCAACCACAACCAAAACCATAATCATAACCACAAAACAATCTTTATAACATCTATTTAGAGTAATAGAAATTAAGATAATATTCTTATAATCATTATCATACCACATTCAATTCTTTGAATCATTCAATCTCTCGAGATATAATAATCATTTATACTCTTCCTTGCTCTTTCATTCATTTTTACTTGAGTACTCAAGTACTTACCTAGCAAACTCAACTACAGCCAAAACCAAAACCAAAACCATAATCATAACCATCACCACAGAACAATCTTTACAACATCTGTTCACAATAATAGAAATTAACATTCTTATAACCATAATTATCATACCCCCTTTCAATCTCTCGAAATATAATCTTCAAACCTACCTACCTACAGATTTATTAAATCTCGTCTAAAGCTTATTATTATTAAAGGAACCCTTGCAAAATATTTCGCAATAATTTCATCTCACAGACGAAACGAACGAAAGAAGATCAAGGCAATTATTCATTTTCCCGGTCGCATATCGTTAACCACCATTTCCTTGTCCTCCCCGCCATCCTCTTATCGACAACAATTATTCTAATTATCGCCCGTCACTCTGATAACCCTCAACATCAGTATTGAGGTCTTTTCAAGAATAAGAAGTCCTCATCTCTTAATTTATCGTCGCAAAACCTTTTCGAACTCTATCGCAGGTCAAGTCAAGGCTGCGGCTTTTCCATATCCAGGCTGAAAAGAATTATCGGAGCTGGATTCTTCTGAAACCGAGCCTCTACTTGGTACAGTACTTTACTTTACCCTGCTTACGAATTTCATAAAACCCTCTCAAGCGTCTGGATGCGGTGATCGAGTCACTATCTATATCACCTTATCCTTCTCCGAGTCACCCCTCGCACGACCTTCGAAAGCGATTACCCCTCTCGTCGAGTCCGCAGTGATCATATCACTGTCATCCACCATAATGTATACACCTCCGCCAACTCGGGAGCCAGCATCAGGTCCGAATCACGGCCCCTCCTTCCGCCCAATAAATCCCACCATTGCACATGATGCCAGACGTGCCGAAGTTGAAGCTGCATTCAATCTCTTCGCCATGCCTCAGAACACGACTCCTACGACGCATCGACCCAATACCGCACCAAATATTCAACTACAGCCGATGCATGGAATCGAAGATGCAATAACTCCTATCACAGCGACAATTGAAGCGATCTCGAGTGCGCTTGCGAATCAAAGACCTCTTCCATTTTCTCCTATCAATGTCGCTGCGGCCGTTGCTAGAACCGCGAACGCTTTGGCACCGTCCCTCGATAGAGGCAATTCGACAGAGTCAAAGAAGACTGATGGTGCCAATGATGTTGATATGGATGGTTCCGGTGATGGCAGTGACAATGACGATGGTTCGAGGCCTAATAAGAAGAAGAAGGTACCAAAATTCTTCTGCGTGGATTTCCCACCATGTAATCTCAGTTTTACCAGAAGTGAACATTTGGCACGACACATAAGGTAGACTATATTCCGAACGACTCCACAATTCCCTACTACTTGCTGACTTCTGATTTGATCTAGAAAGCATACCGGAGAACGTCCTTTTACGTGCCATTGCAAACGCACATTTTCTCGGTTGGACAATTTACGGCAGCATGCAAGTACGGTTCATCAACATCAGCCAATTCCAGAGGATTCTCCGGCAGCCAGTAGCGCGAAGACTTCCAGACAAGCTCGCGGTAATCAAGCTAGGCCGACACAGAACAGACCGAGAGCTGCTACAGCTAGCGGACAGCTACCTACACATCGAGGTCATCAACGAAACTCTTTGTCCACATCGAGCATAGGCCTAGTTTCATCTGGCTCTATTCAACCAAACGTCTTCAGACCATGCCCACCCCCTCTGCAGGACCCTATCTGGGGAGCAAATAAAACCTTATCATGGCGTCCAAGGTCACCAGAAGATTACACCACGCCTAACTCTGCTACATTTTCAAATGGCCAGAACAGCCCACGATGGACATCCGGCTACCAATCACCTTCAATGCGCACATATTCACGAACGGCTAGCGTTTACGATGGACATGACACACCGGATCGAAAATTATCCACAGCTTCGGCCGTAAACCCATTTTCCTCGTCAAGTCTTGCTTCTAACAATTTTGGTACTCCACCAATCTTCTCTGCACCGGCGCCTTATTCCCCTGGTATGGTCCCAAGTCCTAGTACCCCGATGGCGGGTACGGGTCATTCGTGGGGAGACGCGATAGCCAGCAATCATGCAGACAGGGAGAGGAGAAGGAGAACATGGGGCCCAGATACTGCTGCCACCATCACAAGCAGACTGCAGAATGTCATGACCCCCAATCACTATGCGAATGGCCCTGTTCCTCAACCCTCTGTGATTCTTCTCAGCAATGCTCCCCCGATGGAACCCATCAAACTCCCTGGCATAGAAAGCTTTGATCCCATAAGAAGAGAATTATCGCCACCTCGTCGTGCTCTAAGTCCAATGATGGCTGATAGACCACACTCCTACCATCAGCCAAGTACTACCATGGCTGGGACCTCCTACCACCAGCCAAGACCCACGCAGGCCAGAGATCGACCAAATTCTTACCATCAGCCAAGTACTACCATGATTGAACCCCCCTTTTACCACCAGCCAAGTACTACCATAGCTGAACCACCCTCCTACCACCGGCCAAGACCCACGCAAGCCAGAGACCGACCTTTGAGCTCCCATCTTGATCGACAATTTAACCACCTATATATTCATGGCACATCACAAGGAGATGCGTCGATGTGGGCTTCCGAGACAGCTCGTGCAGTTGATGCCACTGCAGAGCAATCGCAAGTAAATCAACCAAGAGTGATGTTTGAACCATCAACATATAGTCCTCGATCGGGCCAATCTTCATCTTACCACCAACATACCGCTAGTGCACCTTACGGGTCACCCGGATTTAGGCGCGGTGGGTGGCACCATGAACCAGCAGCATATCGTCAAATACATGATAACAGAGTTCAAGGAACCTCCCCAGAAGGTTCAAGCAGTTCCGACGGCGCTGCTCCTGTCACCCCACAGGCTGCCACCGTAACAGATGACAACCCTACCATTCTACGATCAAACGGCTACACCGAGGAAACTGTCCGTGTCAATCGTCCTCAACAACCAATCATTCATCACTACCATACGCAATCAAATGGAAGTGAACCTTTCTATACATATGGACATCCTTCATCGAATCAATCTATGTATCAATCCCAACAAACTCCCAAGTTATCTGAACAGACTTACAGTAATCCCCTAGACGCTTTGGTGGCCGCCGCAACAAGTGATCAGGTCACTGTGCACAAACCCTATTAAGATTTTATTTCGTTGGTTCATTGCTTTTGTGTATATATTACACCTCAATCTCTTCGAAAATACCCGGCTCGCATTCTTTCTATAAGAATCTCACCAAGTACAAAATTATGAATCAAGACAGATACACGTTTTACTCCCACGATTCCCCCCTTTTCTACTCTACTGGGAAAGGTACATAGTTATTAGGCAGCGTTGGTGTTAGGATTTTGACATTATTATCTCTTCTGTTTTTACCTCTTCCTTGCCTCTCGAGGCTCATTCATGTCTCTATACCGTTATATTTCGTGGTGTATACAGCGTCTCTCTCGCTCCAGGTCTTGGGAACCATTTCCTGTATCTAGAACACTTTCGTTCTGGCCTATGGCACGGTTTACCGCTTCCCTCTCCTCAGCCGCAGAGTCTTCTGCATTGATTATATGGATCATTATTACGATTCTCATTTACCTAGCAGGAAGAAGTCTGGAATTTTATCCTCAATATCATACTTCTTTTGCTTGGGTTTGCACTTTGTGTCTTGATTTTCGGGGCCAGCGTTTTGTTTGGATTGCTTTGGGTTGATGAATCTGAATTAGCGTCACTTGGGATGGGAGGCTTTAGTTCTTTAGTGGTTATTTGTAGCGTCATTTACAGGTCAGGCGGTACTCTACTCGGGATTTCTTGGTGGTCGGCATGCTTGGCTACGGCTATGGCTATGAAATCTTTCACTTTTGATACCGAGATACCCAAATGCTATATTCAATTGCTTCTTCCTATTTTTTGCTCTTTCCTCGTTTCTAAAATTCTCTAGATGCATGTGCTGGACAATGCCAGGGTTAGGGATGGGATGGGAAGGGTGTTGTTTTTATCCTTTTGTTTTGTGCATGTGTGGCATGTGTGCGATTGGTTGGTTATTTGTATGTGCGTATGTAGTGGGCTGACTCATTTGGTGGTTTGGTGGGTTGGATTGTTGTGACATAGATTAGTTGATAGGTTGATAGGTTGATATAATCAAACAATGATTTGATTTGATTTGATTTGATTTGATTTAATATGAATTATATTTGGTTTGATATTGATGGAGTTCGTTAAAAAAAGCCCAATCAAGTTGAACTAACTATTGAACATAAATTATAACATCCATGATTGAAAGAAAGACGTCCATCTCTGCAGTCCATGGCAAAATATCTAACTATCGGTGTCATACTATCTAAGTTCTTCTTTCCCTTCAACCTCATCATCCTTTCCATCGTCACCAATCTCACCAGTGACTACTTGTCCTTTATCTGCCTTCTCATTCTGGGACATCCATTTAGCTTGCCACTCTACATTCTTCAAGTTCCCTTTCTTTGGATCATTATTTCCTTCTTTGAAACTAATCTCTTTCTGGATCTTGGGGGGAATTACCTCACCATACTCTTCATCTTCATCTTCATTTTTTCCCTCCTTAATTACCGTACCCCTCTCACCCCCCACACCCCCATCCCACCACCTCGCCTCACCCCACCACCTACACCTCTCTCTCGTCCCCCCATCCACCCACTTATCCCTCCTCTCCACCCTCACCTCCACCCTCACCTCCCCCACCTTTCCATATCCATCATCCCCCGCCCCCAAAACCACAACCCCATCCCTATACACCGGAAACTCGGGTCCCCCCACCCCTCCTCGATTAGGATCTCCTTCTTTCACAAATCCGATGATGTAGCTTTGGAGTGTTTGGGCGATGAACACCGTGGAGGGGAGTACTTTTCCTGTGTTGTATATGTTTGTTGGGTTGGAGGGGGGGGGTTCGTAGAACTGGGTTAGGTTAGTATGTTCAATTTGTTTTGTTTTGATAGATTTTTATGTATTTGAGTGGAGAAGAGAAAAGAAAGGAAAAGAAAAGAAAAGAAAAGAAAAGAAAGCACAAACCGAAAACCCAACATCCTGCCCATGAACCCCCGGATCCACTCCAAAAACATATTTATAAATCCCCTCCTCCCCCCACGCCTCACTCAAAAATAGCGTATTACAAATCGTGCCCAATTCCGCCGTCGCATTCGCAACCCTCATTATCTTCTCCACAATCCCAATGCCTATTTCCTCTACTGGCAATGGATACAGCTCCTTAACCACATACTCCACATCCTCACCACTCAAACCCGGTAAACTCTTATGTATAAATTCCGCAAACGCATCATCATTTTCCACAGCCGATATATCTGTGAACAATAGCCCTTCGTTGGAATTATGTGATACCATTATCCCGTCGATGTCTTGCCAGAAATCGCCATCGCGCAGTAGAATGGATATGGGTT
Source organism: Sclerotinia borealis F-4128 (assembly GCA_000503235.1). Lineage (NCBI taxonomy): Eukaryota > Fungi > Ascomycota > Leotiomycetes > Helotiales > Sclerotiniaceae > Sclerotinia > Sclerotinia borealis. The sequence goes on from KI628557.1 coordinate 31,204, forward strand.
TGGGGATAAATGACCTGTCGATTGTGGGTCCAAATGTAAATTGTGCATAAGGGGATTTGGACACTAGGAATTTATTCGCATCGATTAATTCTGGTGAGGATTTGGTTTTTAATTCTGAGAATGTGTGCGCGTTGGCTATGGATAGAAATTCTTCGTATACATGTTTTTCGGTCTTGGCATTAGCGGCTGGGAAAAAAGCAGGGGATTGGAGGATGGCGCGTTGAAATGGAGCTCGAGGTAGGGACTGGGAATTTAAGGAGGAGTAGGAGGAGGATTCTCCTCCGTATGAAGTTATGTGGTGTAAGATTGATGCTGCACCTGCGGATTCTCCAATCACGGTTACGCGATCGGGGTCTCCGCCGAATTTGGAGATGTGTTCGGAGACCCAGGTTAGTGCTAGGGCTTGGTCGTAGAGGCCGGCGTTGGCGGTTGGTTGAGTTTCTGAGTCTGAGGGGTTGGAGGGGGTGGAGGGGGTAGTAGATAGGAAGCCGAAGGCGCCGAGCCGGTAGTTGATTGTTACCTGGGGTGGGTTAGGGGTTAGTTGTGGGTTGGGTATGGTATGGTATGGTATGGTAAGGGAAGTGAGGTAAGGGAAGTGAGACGAACGAAGATGATGCTATCGTGAATAGGTACGCTGTCTTGTGGGAATGTCGAGGCGTTGAAAAATCCATATGGACTTCCATCTTGATTTTTATGGCCGAATGTAAAGCCTCCTCCGTGTATCCATACCATTACTGGTACTAATATTAATCAGCAATTTAACTCATCAACTCATCAACTAATCAACTCAGAAACAAGAGATAAATAGATAGACAACACAACCCACAAGGAACAAAATCCCCATCTTCCTCCACCGCCTCAATAACCCCTTCTGGCACCACTACATCCAACAACAAACAATCCTCACTCTCCCAATCTCTAGGCCCCTCTTTAAAAGGATCAGGTGTCAAGTTCGTCAGATCGACATTAGTAATGAGTCCCAAAGTCCATAGTGCGACGAGCAGAGCTGCGTCTTGTGTCCAGTCTGGATGCGCTTGCGGACATATATGGCCGATGGATCCGTTGTTTATGAGGGATGAAGAAGATGTACCGGTACTAGTACTACTCGTATTTATAGGGAGGGGTTTGGCGAAGCGAAGATTGGCGAGGGGGGGTGTGGCGTAGGGGATGTTGCTGAAGTTTTGGTAGTGGCCTGTGGACTGGTGGGGGTTTTTTCTTTTTAGTGGATGAATAGGGATGGAATGAGGGGGAACTGACGTTAAAATTGGCTTGGTGTCGTTCGTAGCCTAGATCTACTATAGGTCCGGGGATAGAAGGGGGTTTTGGGGTGGACTGAGGTGGAGGAGAGAAGGAGGAGGAGGAGATGTGGTGATATTGGAATGCCTCTACTGATGAAACTGAAGCATGTATAGATGCAAAAATTGTTAAGAGTGCAAGTTTCATTGTGAGATATAGTCAGATAGGAACCATTTTTCGAGGGAATAGGAAAGAAATGGGAAGGAGTGGGTGTCAAGATATCTTGTATCTAAAATTTGACACATTGTCTTATTCATGTCTGAGTTCAGCTTGTACTCGACTAATTATTGCGATGCAACGCAGACTGGAAATCGTGAAAGTGGTGATAAGGTGATGAAGCGACAACGTGGTACGAAAATTCGTGTCACGGTTTTTGACTCAAAAATCGGTGATTCCTAGATCTTCTCTTCTCTTCTCTTCTTTCGGTCTCACTGGCTTCTTTGCAGAAAAAAGTATGTATGTATACTTCTCTCGATATTGACGATCGTGATTATGCTATAGATAAAAAGTTTATCTTCATGGACTATGGTTCTTTTGAAATTGACTTCCTTTCAATACAGACACAGTATAGCATTATAGGAAGACATATATCATCACTTTGCGAATACCTGTATCTACTATGATACAAACTCGGCAAGAGCAAGACATGGATGGTACCGTAACGCAAATCTACGCACTTTTTCTGAAAGATGGTGGTGAATAAAATAAAGTCTTGGTTTGCAGTTCTACGATAACTCGTACTGAGCATTTGAGGACTTGGGATGCATAACACGATTTGTATTATATCTCTTAAAACTCTATAGAGTACAGTAGAGCGCTATTGGTTACTAGCTAGTGGGGCCATCTACGATTACAACTTACTAATCCACAGCTCATATGTTCATTGGCTCAAATCCGAAATTCTTCCTTGAATCCCATCAACCTTCACCAATTACCATTTTCTCCTCTTCATACCTCCACCACCCCGTCCCACCCTCATAATCTCATCCAACGCAATCCAAAACCAGAATCTCTTCAAATATGCCCACCCCTCCCTCTTCGTACTCTCCGGCGTAACACTCCAACCCACCATCCACAAAGCCGCAATAACCACACTAACCACCCCCCTCCTAACACGCTCTACACCCGCCCATTCCGCAACCAGCAATCCCAGCCCTTCCACCATCACATATCTCCAATATTTCAACGGCTCGTATATCCAAATCACATCCCCATTCATCTGAACAATATTTCCATTCGATATCATAGTTCGACTTCCAGTGGGAAGAATGATGGCAACGGGATAGCTTTGCACCGCAACTCGCCATTGGAAATACATGGCTGCGAAAAGAAGTGCGCCGGCAAGTAGTCGATCGAGGAATAACGAACCTTCGATGTCGGAGATGAGCCATGCGATCGGACTAAATGGAGTCGCGGTGGTATAAAGAAGAATAATCATCAGCATGGCCGAGAATTTTCGAAAGCTGCTCGATTTGAGGAATTGGTTGGAGGGGTCTGTAGACATGCTAGGCATGGGGCTACTCTGTGGTTCTGCTTGTTTGACCATCTTGCAATTGTTGTGAATTTAACGATTGTCACTTTGTATACTTGAAGTACTTTGTGAGACTATTACTACTCACTTGTTTGCACACCAGCGTGCGCAACTCTTTCTTTTATTCTCGCATTTTGAAAATTATATCGTGGATTCGTGGTGGGTCTCGCGATCGTTGCCTTGAGAAAGATGTATTCGGTCAACAATGCGGCATGACTGCCTATAGGAATACTCATTACGGTGTACTTCCCGATGATAACCTCATTAACGATATTAATTCATCGTGAAAATTGATATTATTCGGCCAATGCGCTGCTTGTCACAAGGCAGAAATGGTATTTATGGAATAGATACTGTAAGACCAAGTAAAAATACCTTCGTTATTACGAAATTGGACGACTACCTCATATATCAATCAACGATTCGCAATGCTTTCCACAAATGGTTGTAATTATTAACGAATACAATTGTAGGCAGGTATGCAAAATGTTCAACGTTCGAGGGTCAAATATTGTCTTCGGGGATTGGGGTGGATACGTACTCAAGGTGCAATTAGGCGTTCTCCACGGCAATATGGTTCTGTGAGCTACATATCTAATTTGCACACCAGTCGCCAATATCTGCCCATATGGAATAAATCCAACATGTTCTAGTAGACCATATCAATTTTCCTTTTTCCTTCATATGCACTATCCAGAGGAAACTGAATCTATATCGATACTCAATTTCAACATTCCATCCTGAAGGACTCGCTTTCGATCGCTTGTCCATCTCTACAACAGTATCTTTCCTATACTACCTCTCATATCTCTAGTCCTCCTCACATTTCCTCATCCCCAAACATATGACTAGAAAAGACACCCCGCAGTACTCTTCTGCCATCTTCAATAGCTCTTCCGATTCACCAAGTATAAACTTCTCGGGGTATTCTTATTCTTATTCTTTATCACATTAGTCATGATCAAGCATAGATGGAATTTCACACCGCAAAATCTTTACATAAGAAACGACTTGCGTAGACTGGCGTAGACCAATTCAAATTAGCTATTCGCTCACAATATCGCTCGCTGACAAAGATGCATTTTCTAGAAGGATGAGCAAGAATGTATATAAAATTACTTGACGTGGGCTTTTGATAGGTTGTGTTTAGAAAAGAGGTATCGCTAGACCACTCGAGTAAGTATTTGAGGACATCTTATATTTGCACTTGCACTTACAACACCAGCGAGATATTCCTCTTCAGTATTATAGCTCAATAGCTAGCTAGCTCAGAAGCCCAGCCCAGCCCCCAGCAAAAGCAAATCCGGCGCGAGATTCTACACTTTAGTCTTTAATAGGTGTTTTCAATATTATTTTTATCCAGTGATGGACCATCACCATCACCATCGCCAAACTTGAATTATTTGGCTGACGAAATGGTTGTGTAGTCTACGGGCGTAATCGTAATTACGCATGAACCCATCGAGCGAGGATGCGCCTGAGCTTTACATATTATCTGTTTTGTTCTGTTTTGATTGACGGCCATACATACATACATACATACATACATACATACATATAATGATATCACACCGATCGATGCAAGTCACAGGATTCTCTCACTATTTGTCTAACTAAGTCTGATATTTTGATTAGCTAATTAATGCGTCGACAACGAAACAATATACATGAAGCTATTTATTCAAGTATATGCAATTCAACGATTGATTTTCGATTTTCGATTTTCTAAAGACTAGACTGCACTGGACTGGACTGGACTGAAATAATACAATATAAGATGAGCCAGTGCCTTCTCCTTTTAGTGTTTGCACATCCATCTCAGATGTATGGATATGGAATATGTGGAATCACTGATCGATATCGATATCTATTACTTTTCTAGAGTACTGAGTATTGAGTAATAGAAGAGTTATATATGGTTATTGAAGACCATACATTTCACCACTACAGTACAATACCCCTACATTCGTATTTATTATCGAGGTGCCTGGTACTAGGATAAGCAAGAATATCTTACGTAGCTGACATGTAGACAAGTAGATAAGTAGACAAGTAGGACAGTGAACAAGGCGAATGAATGTCACAATCTATTCTTTATATCATATCATGTCACAACACATTACATCACATTATATTATCTCCCCACCCCCAATTTTATAAATTGCTTTAAAAGTTAAATTAACCTAACCTTATTATGTTATAATATAGTATACCTTACCTTACCTACTTTACTTTACCTTATTGGGGGAGGGGAATCTTACCTTACCTGTATACTATATCTTTATATCTTACCTATTTGGCTTCATCGGGTATTCGGATGTCTTCCTTTACCTTGCCTTACCTTGATCTTGAACTTACTTACCTTACCTTATTATAAGACTTACTATATTTCCTTCTATTTCTTTCGTATATATATATACTTACCTGTATATATATTGATATCCTATCAATTACACCCTTCCTTTCCTTTATTTATATATTTTTTTTCCTTCTTTTCTTTTTGAAGTGGAATAAATCTACCTCATCCTCTTCCTCTCCCAACTATATCCCCACCTACACCTCTCCTCTAAAGCCGGACTCCACCCCTATAGCCCCCCTCCAGCCCTACATCCTCCCAACCCCCTCTCTCCCTCTGATTCTCCCTCATCCTCCCCGCCATCTCAACCACCTCCATCTCCCTCACCATCCTCTTCCTCTCCTTTTCCAACTTCTCCTCTACTTTCCTCTCCTTCCTCTTCCTCAACCTCTTACACACACAACATCTCACCACACAATAAACCATTACCAACACAAAAATTATGACGCAAATAACTGTAAAGATTGTGCCGCCAGATGACGATGACTGTGTGGAGAGGGGTTTATTTGTTGCTGTTGTATTGGATGTGGATTTGCAGTACCAGTATGTGAAATACCAGAAGTAGATGTAGATGTAGGGATAGCTTTAGATGAAGTTGAAGATGTAGATGTAGATGAAGAAATCGAAGGCAAAACTTCTATAGAGACGATTTGTGAAGTGGTAGGGAGAGGTTTACTTTGACTCTCGCTCTGGATCTGGCTCTCGCTTGCGGGTAATACAATGGCGTTGATGCGTGTACTGATTGGTTTTGCAATTGCTTTTACCGTCGCGGTTGCGGATGCGGTTGGAATTTGTGCTAGGAATGGTGTGGATGTAATAGAAGCGGGTGTGGCGCTGGTTTGTTGGAGTGCTGGCGCCATGTTATTGTATTGTGTCTTATTTTTTGCTCTTTGGGGGGTTTGAGTTGATGGATGGATGTTTTTGTGTGTTTTTGTTTTTGTATATCTTTTGAGTTTGATTTTGATTGGTATAGTATAGTTCTATATCGTGTGATATGATATGATATGATATCGCGTTGTATTGTATGATTAGAGTTGACTTTTTCTTTTGTGTAAATATAATTCTTGTTTATCTTTTTTTTTCTTTCTGTTCTGTTCTGTTCTGTTCTGTTCTGTTCTGTTCTGTTCTGTTCTGTACCAAGAGTCAAGAATAAAATAGTAAGAGGGGAGTGGGATGGGGAGTATATATAACAAGAAGATTGTATTAGCTACTAGTAGGCAAAGAACAAGGAACACAATGCAAGAGACAAAAGACAAAAGACGACAGACAATAGGAATAAAAGATCTTTGTCATACTAATATCTTCCCTTTCAGAAAGATATAAATCATACAATGTAAGAAAGAGAAGAACATGGCTTTGATAGAAAGCTTTGTATGAAAACACAAGGGAGGAGAATCTTCAAAGAAATCCTTGTGCTCGATTCGAGTACGAGGTGAATATAGAAAAGAAAAGAAAAGAAAAGAATGTTTAGATAATACTGAAAATACTTTGTGAGGAATGGAGAGGTTAGTTAAGAAGGTTCTTTATGAAGTTGCATGCTAAATAAATGAATAAGATTAGAATAGTTAGAGACAAAGATATCCATCCATCTACTCGAGTATTTACCCATCTATCTATTAACATATACTCAAGTACTTACTTACCTTACCGAGTCTAGAGTATGAATCTCCTAAATTATAGCTTACTCGAGTATAATACACAAATAAGTATACAAAGAACAATCAATATTCACTTCACTTAAACCGTAAACTTATTTTTAGATATATATGATATATGATATAGTATTTCTAATTAAATTAAATCTCTGTATATACATATATATATATGTATGTAGTAAGCAGTGCACCATCGCGTTCTCGCTCTTCTCTACTAAGTATCAACTAAGTATCAAATAAGTATCAAGCAAGCTATCTAGACTACTAGGTATCTAGCATAGTACTGTACTCACTCTACGGTATCATATCCCCCAAAACGCCACGCTCGAAATGATATGTTCAGGTTTTGCGCATGTGACTTAACTTGGAATGGAAATGATATTGCCAGCCAGCCAATCATTTCCATTTCCATTTCCATCTCCATCCCCTAGCCAATTTATACCACTTCTCGAATCTCGATCTATGAGTACCTACTCTGGTATATATATATATATACACCGGTACTCAAGAATACATATCTTTAATTTCTCTTCCCTCCAAATAAGCCGATTCACCTCTTTCCCTCCCCATATAACTAGTTCCGTTGACTTCGATCCTGCGCCATGCATTTTCCGAATTTCCATTTCCATCACCTGTCATATCTCGAGCCACCTCCATTTTTTCCTCATCCCTAGAAGAATGATAACTTGGTGGACGACTCAGACTGTCCATATTCATATCCCTGCCCCTCGTCATCCCCAATTCCTTCTCCAATCCCCAGACTCCCTCTTCCTCTCCATAACCAGCTCTCTTAAACTCTCCCTCCTCATTTACACTACCCTTCTGCGCAGCAAATGGCCGACTAATCTCACTTTTCCTCACCGTCCCATTTCTACCCACACCCCCCTCATTCCCCACAACCCTATCCATCATCTCCACCTTCTCCCTCTCCTCCTTCTCCCTCTCCTTTTCCTTCTCCCTCGCAATCTTCTTCTGCATCCTCTTTCCCCTACATACCAAACACCAAGTAAGGAGTCCCGTAATAATCCCGAGCGCCACCACAAAAGCGAGAATCGTGCCCCAGAAATTAAACTGTACTTGCCAGAAACCTTCCTTGTTGACTGAGGTTGGGGCCGATTCTGCTCTTCTGAGTAGTATAATCTCTTGTGGGCTGAGGGTCAGGGTACCCAGGGTGCGTGTGATGTGTGGGATGTACATTGTGTTTGCACTGTGCTTTATGTGTGTGTCTGGTATGAACTCGTGATGAGGAAGGTAGTTGTACTGGAAGTACGATATATATGTATGTGTGGTCCGTATGCAAAGGTCGATCTGATTGATTGACTGACCGACTCGAGTTGAAGGGGTAAAAATACAATGACGTGCTATAAAGCAATACGCGTGTAATGTCCTCGTGCTCTTAGTGTAATCTCAATGTAATGTATTATATCTCTCGAAAATTTGGTGTTGATCCAGCAACAATAAATGAATGAAATCAAGAAAGTATCCAAAATAATAATAAGGTTCCAGGCCTTCGGTCTCTGGATACCAATGACTTTAAGTTCCTTGTATAATTCTTTGCGCGAATTGAGTCAAAGAAATCTCCTTGGTGTATAGTTGAATCTTAATACAAAGGCTTTGTATCTTCTTCCTTGTCCTCGATAATGAATGATTGGGTTGATGTATTTTTGTATCCTCTTTTCAAAGATCTTGTTAAGGAAGTTGAAAGGATCAAAGAAAGAAGGTGGTGTTGTGATGGTGGTTGAACGAATGGATAAAAAGATATCTCTCTTTTCTTTGTCTTTTCATAAATCTCGAACCCCGTCGAGTCGATGAAGAAATGTATTGTGTTGTACAAGAGTATCGAGGAAGAAAATTCCTATTCCTGAAAGTCCAATCTCCTCAAGAGATTATAGTAATGATATCCGCTACCACAGTCACAATAGCTGAAAATAAGAATGAATAAATCTCCCAGAGCGGCCAGATCGAAATTTCCCACTCATAAAAAACAATATTCCCTTAAAACATTTTCCACAATTCATACAGTAACGACAGTATATTCAATCAAGCACGAGAGACAACAGGACAAGATGATCAGACGAACAAACCAAACGAAATTGAAACGAAACCGGAAATCCAATCAACATGGCACTCGCCGTTAAGCATAAACATAAAACTCTCTCCTCCGTCCGTACCGCTCCCCTTGGAATATGTTATTATATATAGCGGGTCGCCCCATATAAACCCTTTGAGTTTAGAGTAAGATTTATAACTGGATACGTACTTCGTACCGCTTTTGCTGTAAATCGTGACTGAAAACTTGTTACGTGTTTTCTGATGCCGGGTGGTGGGAGGGAGTTCTATTGATTAATTATACAGTAGCACTGTGACATATTCTCAGGGGGGAAGGGTGAAGGGGGGGGAAAACAATACCATCGAATATATGCAGTACCTCTATTCTGTATTTAATCATCAAACGATTTGTACCGGTACTTGTCTTTGTATCTGTTTATCCCAAATAGCAGACAATATACCGATATCCATCCTCATCTCCATCCTCATCTCCATCATCATCCTCACTATATTCCACAGAAGAAAGGAGGTTCTAACTTCCGCCTTCCAAGCCCGGCGTTCATTATCCGTAATGGGTATACTCCGGGACGTGCATGTATTTCCACTACGAGTAGTATTAATACGTACCCGGACCAAACCCCCTTCCCGTCAATCCAAGCCACAATCCCCTTCCCATCCCATCTCCCATATCCATCTCCATCTCTATCACCATCTCCATATCCATCTTCATATCAGCCATCCACTCATCCACTCATCCTCCCAAAATCCTAAACCTCCAAATACGAACCCTACCTCCCACACCCCTCCCGGACCTCACCCCATTTCCCACTTCCCAATTGAGCCCTCAGCATCTCCATCCCAAATCCAATTAGCCCATCCCATCCCATCCCATCCCATCCCATCCCACTCACGATTCGATTCGATTCCGCATACCTCTATACATACTCCGTACTCTGTAAACTATCAGACAATTTACGGTACCCCCTCCCCCCCTTATCTCATCCAGATCTACTGTTATACAAAACCAGAAAAACCAAGAAGCCAACAACCGACGTTAGTAACTTTCCTGAATATAGATATGTATAAACCTTAGGTAGTTAGTAATACATCTCTTTAGACTTTATTCGTGCTCTCTACTATATACTCGAGTATAAACTAACTCACTTATCCATTCTCCTAAACTCAAACAAACTAAAAACGATTACAGCACAGCATAAAATTTATACCTCAAAAAATACATAACCATCAAATCAAATCATATCAAATATATGATACAATCACAATCACGATAACTCATAATATAACTACATAAAATAACATTCGTTTCGCCCTGCGCAATTCCTAGTCCCAACCATCCCATCCATGTTTCTCACGAACTAACCCAAACCCATCTAATAATAATCCCTATCGATATCATTTCCATCATTCCCATCTCTTCAATGCTGTATTCTACCCCCGTCCTATCCTTTTCTTCCCTCCACTTCCTTTCCTACAACACACGACGAATAGCCCGCCCACAAAGGAAATAATATATGAAGGAAGGGTATGATATCAAAAAATAAAAAGATGCATGTATGTATAGATGTAAGATGTAAGATGGATATCATGTATGAAGTAAGTAATCCGAACCAAAAGCCAAGCTGCTTTATATGGTATGCAGTTGCTTTGAATATCGTATCGTATCCAATGGTATATAAAGTTGTCGAAACGATTAGAAATTTTCTTTGCCCCAGCAGAAATTGAATCCTAATATCATTGTCAGCACAACGTATCAATGAAAGAAGGGAAGGGAAGAACAGAAGAGAAAAAAGAGTACTAACCAGGCTCACTGTACATATTACACTTAATATGCAATTGACTACCCAGTACCTTCGGTCCACAAAAGAACACACCCGCCTCACTCGGACTATGAATCTTCCTCACACTCTTAAAGATCATATCCCAATTAGGTCTTCCAAAGTTGGTTGGAGCTCTCAATCCCGTAATCGCATCACGATCTGCATTTGCATCGTTAATCATGATATTTGTCGCATCGTCTACCTTGATCTTCGCTGTCAAGTATGTATGGATTTCGATACGGTTATCCATATCTTGAGCTTCGATCGCAAGTAAGAGAGAACGGAACCATTCGAAGGATCCGAAATCACGACAGATCCAAAAGAAGTATACCTTGCCGAGACGAGTCTTCTTTTGAGGATAGTTCATGCGGTACCAGATGGATTTGAGAATGGACGCAAAAGGAGTGACACCGATACCTGCACCACAAAGCATGGCGACTTCGAATTTGAAGACATCCTCAGAGGCGGAACCGAATGGACCATCGACGTAGACACGGGGTAAGATACGACGAATAGCAGGATCAACTCCATCAGATCCTGGTCCACCTTGATTTACACCGACGACCTGAGATCCTCCCTTTGCATCCTTTGGCTTATCAAATTCGCATCCAAGGGCTATTCCAACAGCTCGCGTGAAATCTCCTACCATTCTAATATGAATGGAGATGTAATCCTCTTCAGGAGCCGATGTGAGCGTGAAAGGATGATATTGATAGATCGAGACCTCGGGACAACAGAAGAAGATATATTGCCCTGCTCTCGTCTTTGTATTCTCTTTCTTGATTTGAATTTCGCAGACGTTGGAAGGATGTTGAACCACTTTGGAAACATAGGTCTTGTGCTTTCCACGAATTTCACGTGCAATACGTTCAGCCAGGTAAATATATCCACCATACATCCAGTACTGCCAGAAGACACCAATAGCAGATGTACCAACACTAACACAGAAGGGTGCGGTGTCTGGTTGAATCATACAGAAAGCACCGTGGACGGACCAGAAAACGAAGAAAACGACGAAGAAGTGATGAGTGTACCAGAAACGTTCGAAGTTTGATCGGCGATACTTTTCATACGAAGTAATAGCCATCGCCATAAGTGAGATCAACATAACGTATCCAGTCCATCCAGGACCACTGACAAAGTTCGCGAGGAGGAAACCAGCAAAACCAAGATTGTTCTTTGCCGAGATTTGGGCGAAGTTATTCCAATGCGCAATAATGTGTACCCAGGAGAAGAAAACGATAGACCAAGCCGTAGTCATATGGAAAGTGATGTTCTTATCGAATTGTACAATGCCGTTCAGAGGAGTTTGACGTGCCAAAGAAATCAAAGTACGACAAACTGGGAACAAGATCATAGCAACATCGAAATGTAATGTCAAAGCAGCGGCTCTGGCAATCGCATAGGTGACAGTGAATGTACTTCGTGCAAGACCGAAACTATCCTTGAGCTGGTAGTTCATAAAACCGAATATGAAAACCATTAGATGGAGTAGAGCGAAGACGAAGACGAAACTGAACTTGTGTTAGTAAGTTTATACTTCTATGACTCTCATGATAACCCACAATCGTCGGTATCCTTCATTGACCATCCATCTATCGAATCTCTCCCTCATCGTCAATTCCCTCGGCATCTCCGCCGTCATCTCACCAGACATCAACACTCTTGTCAATGGTGGCCATCTTGATCTTTCAGAAGTCCTCGTCGACCCCGTACTCATCCTATCATAAGCCTTTTCAGACATCCTTCTAAACTTTACGACGTCGAGTCGTATTTTTTAAATGCCTCTTTATATCTTTCCTTCTCGTCTTGATTCTCTTTCCAAATTATACGTGGGTATCGTTGTAGTATTAAAGGGTAATATGATTCAGGACCTGCTGAACGGACAGAAGTTCCCAAACGAGAGTAATCGTACAGAGAAATAAAATTATTGAATGAATATAAAACGGATGGAAGCCTATTGAGTAACGATAGGAAAGATGTCAGCCAAAGTTCATTCTGATCGGCGACATATATTCGCAAAAGAAGTAGCACAACACACAGAGAGAGATTGAGAATAGAAATCCAAGTCTCGAAGGAATCCAAACATACCTGTACTCAATGCCTGCACCGACGGCTGTCCCAAAATCAGCAAATAGTAGAGAGAGTTGTGTGACGTGCAGAGTAAAAGAAAAAGAGGAAGAGAAAAGATGGTACAACAAGCAGAAGAGAGGAAGAAACGAGAAACTTTCTGCCAAGGAGAAAGAGGAAGGGGGGGTAATATCACAATGATTCAAGAGTGTCACGTTGATGCATAGGGAAGAGTATGCGATGGCCTGACAATAGATTCGTATGTAACTAAGTGTCTGAGCATAATGTATAGAACAATACCGGTCTCATGGGTTCTCGTGCACAGAAACCAGCGTCTCTTTCGTTGCAGCGTGTGGTCAGAGAGAGAAGCTTCGAAACAATTGATGGGATCGCGATACTTGACTAGGGTTTATAAGGTCTAGCCTTGTCAGCATTTTGGTGTGGTTGAGAGAAGGAAAATCCTCCTATGGGAGAGATGGGTCGAGGACTCGAGGGGGATTGATGGTAGTTGGAGTTGCAAGGTTTGAGAGGGGGCCGCCGTCTGAGAGGGGAACTATGAAAATAGATATGGATAACCCTGATAAACGCGAGTATGTGCGACAGATTCAAGGATAGATACGGTTAGATGTTGTTTAAGTTGACCAATTAACCCACGCACAACTGTTCTGATATTTAAATAGTTGATGGATAAGTCGACAATGCACCCAAATAAGATAAAACTCTCCAAGAAATTCAACCCCTAACAATCCGCCCGTCATCGAACATCAATCAGAATATAAAGTTATAAGTTATACAAGCAGTTTGAGATCCCCCAAATTCGATACAACACCTTTTCACACCTCCGTATCATATCCAACTCAACTCGTTTGAAAGAACCCAGTCCGAAACCTGCCCAGAGCGCGCAAAGTGGATAACAACTGAAACTAGAATTTATCCGAGCCACTTTGTGCTAATCTGGAAACTACCTGGATTTAGTTAACTAATATACCGGTAACCTTGATCACGAGAATTAGAAAATCGAGTTGGTGATAAACCTTATTATTTGGGTTGATAATCCCATCACACCACACCACACCTCAAATCATAATCAATATACCTACCCACCTACCCATATCCATTCAATTCTTACTCTAAGTCCAATCGACTCTAAGTCCAATCGACTCTAAGTCCAATCGACTCTAAGTCCAATCGACTCTAAGTCCGTCCAATCATCACTCTATTAATACAGTAACATCTATACAACAACATCACTCTATGTAACATCTACCCATCTACTCATCTATACAACAAGTATATATATAATATATAACACAAAACAATGAAACCTCAGAATAACCTATACCTTTAAACATCATCAATACCAGATATATAATAGTATATATACAGAATATATATATATATAAAATAAATCCCCATCTATCCTATCTATTCGTATACTGATCAGTGATCTCAATACCCCCCAAAATCAAAATCCCTATAAACATATTTCTAGAATCTAGATCGCTAGAGTAATCTCTCCTCTCCTTCCTCGTCTCCTTCCCCTCCTCTTCTCCTTCCTCCTATATACACAATTCCCCAATTTCCCAACTCCCCAATTGCCCAACTCCCCAACTCCCAAATCCCCGGCTTCCCATTTGCTTCTACTCCCCAAGAACAAATTCCATATCATCCCCTCCCCTCCTCCTCTCCTCCCCCCAATTCATTTCTAAACCCTCCATCCATCCAGATTCCAGATTCCAGATTCCAGCACAACCATCCCACACAACCATCCCACACAATCTAGCCCCTTCTCCCTTCTCCCTTCTCCCTTCTCCCAGAACCCCCTAGACACCCCCATACACCCACTTCTAGCTATCCCTATCTCTATCTATCCCCTCACTTTCTTCACCCCACCTTTCTTCACCTCACCTTTCTTCACCCCACCCTTCTTCACCTCACCTCACCATTATTCACCTCACCTCACCATTATCCGATTTACTCTCTCTCTCTCGCTCACCTCACCCTCTCTTCTCATAATCTAGAACCTATAAATCTCAATCTATAGATTATAAACCCTAAACTATAAACACTCCTCGACAACTCAAATATATATATACAATATATACATACACCTCATATAACATAACATAACATAACATATAATTAGCTTTATCCCTCCCCTCCCCTCCCCCTCCTCTTTCTCCCCTCCCTCCTCCACCCTTCTTCCCTTCCCTCTCCCTCCTTCCCTTCTTCCCTCCTTCCCTTCTTCCCTTCTCTCCCCTCTCCCCTCTCCTTTCTCTTACCTCTACCCACCATTTCCCCTCCCTATCCCCTATCCCCTATCCCCTACCCACCATCCCCATCCCCATCTCTCCTCTTCATCCCTCCCCTCCCCTCCCTCTTCCTCCAACTCTCACATATCCTCTTCCTCCACCCTCTTTCCCTTCTTCCCTCCTTCCCTTCTCTCCCCTCTCTCCTCTCTCCACCCCTCTCCTATCCCCCTCCCCCCGTCTCTTTCTCCCTCCCTCTTTCCACCATCTCCCCTTCATCTCCCTTCCCTCCCTCCAACCCTCAACCCCCAACCCCCTCCAAAACAAGACAAGACAATCATAATAATAAGAAAAAAAAATCGAAAACAAAAAAGTACTTGCAGTAATATCAAATACCACCTACCACCACCCACTCACCCACTCACCCACTCACTCACCCATCATAAAGATCATAATATTCCTCTCTCTCACCCTTACCAAGGTAGACAGACATATCGAAGCATATCGTTTCATTCCATACTCATTCATACTCAGTATAGTATGGTATTGCCGAGAGAATTAAATATATAAATGTACATCCATGCTTCTTATAACATTCCTCTTCCCCTTCCATCCCCTCTTCACCAACATCGAACTTCCTTTCATCTCACCTCATACTTTCACATCACATCACATTACATTATATATCACATCACATCACCACCAAAAATCACCAAAAACCATAAATCACAAAGTGAGAAAAGCTCCGAGTAATGCTATGAACCTGAATATCAACGAATAGGAGAAACGTAAGAAAAGAAGAAGGCGACGGCGACGACGACAACCCGTCCATTCATGCAACATGATCATCTATTTCCCCACGCTCATCCTTTATTCATCATCCATCAATCCACCCCATTCATCCATCCATATCACATTGCATTCTCCCGATATCTATCCTCCACCAATCTTCTCATCCCCTCCACAATTTCCACCCCAATCCATCGCAAATATCCCCCAACAGCAGCCTTTACATTCCTGCCATGTATTGTGTGTCGTGTAAAAAGTGTTAAGTGCCTAAGTAGACCCAGACCAAAAAGTTGTTCATTCATCGAGTTTCATTGACGCCAGCAGATCCTTTACGCAATAGGATAGAATAGAAGAGAGAACACAGAGGAAATTCATCAACCCATTCATTATTCCGATCCGTCATGCCTTGTCATATGTAATTTAGGTTATGGGAGGTGATTTAGACGGCGTATTTTCGAGTCCATTCTCTGGCTGTGGCCTCATATCTAGATCGGTCGGTCTTATAAACGTGTGCGATCTCTGGGACAAGTGGGTCATCCGGGTTGGGGTCGGTAAGCATAGAGCAGATAGACAAAAGAACTAGAAATTAAAGATTAGCTAAGATCTGTGCAGGATTCAGATTAACAACATACCTTTAGAGATAGTCAAAGCTGGGGACCATTGATCTCTTAAGATGTCTAAACAGATGCTTCCGTTCGAGTTGATGTTTGGGTGGTAGATTCTAGTTGTGAAGCTAACCTTGGGGGGCTTGAATGGGTAGTCGGTAGGGAAATGGATAGCGAGGAAGAAGACACCTCCGGTGTATGGGGAGTCGGACTAGAAAATATATTAGTAAGTTGCTACATACGTAGTGGTCATATACCATCGGAAATCGAGAGTATATGGATCGGTGGCGGAAGGCCCCTCAAATCAAAGAGAGTTGAAGATAAGATCAAACTTACAGGTCCCATGATAGTAGCTTGCCAGTGAAACTAAATGAAACAAATAGTATCAGTATCCTTCCTTTGATATGCCTTGCTTGCCATGATATCCATCTTGAGCGCATTCAAAGATATTTGTGCCTCGAGCAGCAACAGATTTCGATCGAAGAATAACATACCAAATCATCTCCTATAGGCCCAGCAGAGCATGACGAGGGAGGATCACTATTCCAAAATCAAATCAGTATACTATTCTCCAGACCATCCATACAATATATCATCGCCGTCATGAAGTTTTTGATAATCCTGCACACAAGACCCCGCTCAACGATGTAGCCCCACCAGGATCTTTGAGACTTCGTGGCGGTGACAAAACAGACACAAAAGAATAACATACCGGCCCAAGTCTGTGAGTTCCTTATTGATTCTCTTCAAAGCCATATTGAAGTATGTATTATGTGTGTGACGAGTGGTGTATGATAGAAAGGTTGTCGAGTACGTTGATGGATTTCGATTTTCTCGAGGTCGCAGTAGTAAATGGACTGTTGAGTTAGGTAAGTAAGTGGGCTGGGATTTCTGTGTAGACACGATTTGTTAGCGACAGCTAAAAAAAAACACGCGAAGATGACGGAAGAGGATAGAGAATGTGGGTACAAAATGGTAAAGAAGAGAACGAACGGTAAAAGCTTATTATAACTTTTTGAAGTTATACAAACAAGTACAATAGAACAAACAACTATATACACATGAAGAGTTGTAGAGATTTTTTAATGGAATAAATACATACCCAAAGGTTGATCAACGTTGTAGTTGGTTGTTGAATAAGTATTCGTGAATACTTGAGTACTGATAGATGGGAAGAAGAAGAAGTAGGAGGGGAAGAAGAAGAAGTAGGAGAGGAAGAAGAAGAGGAAGTTGTAAGAGATTACCTAGGTATTTCGCAGGTATGATATTTTTTATTGATAATCTTAGAAGAAGTCGCAACGCAAGGTAAGTCTCAATCTATTATCGTTTCTTATTTTTGGGCAAGCCGTTTTTGTTTTGTGTTGCTTTGATTTGTCTTGAGCCTTGGCTTTTTGTTTGATTTGATTTGGGGTTGCAAAGAAGCGGCGAAGTACTGTATGGAGATTAGGCGATTCCAGTCGAATGAACCTAACTATGTGGTTACGGCTATTAAATGTATTCACTTCTATCAGCAAACAAATGAGAGTTCATTTATTCATTTATGTTTATATTCATGTTGTACCTACCTACTACCTAATAGAACTAGAAGAAAATCGATTCACTTCGAATCTACATCTACTTGAAGATTACCTACCGGTATTAATTACTGATTTCTTATCCAACTCTTTACTCGTACAATTATAAGCAATCAGACCGGAATAAGTGGTTATGGCAATCGGCAGAATAGGCCATCAAAAGTCTGCTACTGCTACTGTATCTTTTTTCACTTCATTAAACGCCATGTAAACTTTACGATTCGGATATCTGCATGAGATATAAATCTATTTCTTTCACTAGGTACCCGAAGATGTCCAAATGGTGGTAATATCAAAGCTTTCTCTCCTCGAAGAGTCACATATCACATATTTATTCGACCATTTCATGTTAGACAAGACATCAAGATATACGAGATCGGTTTCACCAAAAGGTTAAGACATGTTTGACATTTATTTTTATTTCAATTCGATTCCTTTATTCAAGAAAGGTACACGGTGATGGTACAATATGTTTATTCTTCCTATTCACCCTCTTCCACAAAGAAAGCTTCATACCCAAGGGTTTGGAACCGACACCTTGATGAACGTTTTACTTCTACGCCCACTTCTATTCTTTATGGCTCAGTAATATCCATTCCCCATTCACTCACTTACTGACTCACTGACTAAACTAAACTCAACTCATCTCTTCACTCAATCAACAAAATGCTTGAATACCAGTGATTGCTCTTCCGAGAATCAGACCTAATGGATTGGTCAGCATCGCATCGAATCGAATCGAATCGAATCACGCCATGTACCAAGAACAAAAGGTCGAGGCAAACTTACAGTGAATATCACTTTGTCCCTCATAAGTTTGTGTGACAAACAAATTCGAAACATGCCTTCCAATACCATACTCATCACTCGCAGCATTACCACCAAAAATCTCTTGTAATGTTCTCGCATTTCGAAGTGCAGCATCACAATTCTGTCTCTTTATCATACTGATCATCTCTGGTGCTGCTTCTCCCTTGTCCTTGAGTCTTCCAACTTGAACACAGGCGAGTGTACCAAAAGCCGCATCCGAGACGGCATCTGCTAGCTTCTTCTGCACGAGTTGATACTTGGCGAGCGGATTACCTTTGAATTGTTTTCGCTCAAGCGCATATGTTCTAGCTCGATCGATACAATCCTCGAGTGCACCTGTCATTCCCCAAGCAATACCATATCTTGCACTATTCAAACAAGTAAATGGACCTCGAAGACCCTCGACTTTTTGGAACATATTTGCCTCGGGTACTGGGCACTCATCGAGATGGATCATGCCGGTGAGGGAAGCTCGAAGTCCGTTCTTATCCTTCAAAGCAGGTGTCTCCAAGGTCCCCGCTGGACAATCTGCTCGATCGATGATAAAACCTCTAATCTTACCAGTCTCCTGTAACTTAGCCCACACCAAAAACACATCTGCGATCGGAGAGTTTGTAATCCATGTTTTAGACCCTGATATTGAAAGATATCCCTTCTTTGTAGGATGTGGCTTCGCGGTCGTTTCCATAGACCCAGGATCGCTACCATGGTTCGGCTCTGTTAAACCAAAACAACCCAACAATTTCCCTTTCGCCAACTTTGGCAAGTATTTCTCCTTTTGTTCTTGTGTGCCAAATTCGTCAATGCCACCCATTACCAACGAAGACTGTACTGACATTCCGGATCGATATCCACTGTCGACTCGTTCAACCGCCTTTGTAATAAGTCCCGAAGCAACATTCGATACACCAGCACAATCGTATCCATTAATCGTAGCTCCTAGCAACCCCAATTCTCCCATTTCCTCGAGTATCTTTCTGTCAAAATGTTCGTCTCGATATGCCTCTGTTTCGCCCCTCACTTAGCTTGCGCCCCTAGAATACCATCAAAAGACTTACGCAAAACTCGAGGTAGCATCCGTTCCTGACAATACTGCTCCGCAGTCTCTGAAATAGCTATTTCCTCGTCGGTAAAAAGATGATGTGCACCTAGAGGATCTTTCCAATCAAATGGTTGCGGGGTAGCATGAGCAGCGAAACCTCTCGTAGTAACCGCTACCGGCGTTGCATTTGCCAATTGCCTGCTAGCATTTCGTAACAAAGATCTATACATATTGATATTCTTCAAGTAAATCGTATCATTACCTGGAAATCAACAGAAAGTAAGATGGGTTGTGATGTATAAACACTTCCCCAGATATACAAAAGTTGTGGACTAAGCCGGGCCACCATTCATCTGGATTTGGAGCTCCGAGGTATGCTCGGATACAAACGGTAATCAATCCGCGTTTGCTTGCGAGTATTAGATTCAGCCATATGAATTCACATAAAGATGAGCAATATCAGCCATGAAAGTATAGGAGAAATACATGGATTTGAGTACTATGCAGGTTGACAAATCTCATATCCGATGGCCACAGCGAAGTTTGGTAGTTCATTGCACAAGCGGCCGCGAGAAAGTGTAACGGCTTCCCCCGCAAACGGATTCTCGATGCCTGAAACTGTGGCGGCTGATGCCTAAGGCATATACCACTCAACACGAGAAGATCGCGTTGCGTTCCATGCACGTCACTTCGCGTTAACCCAAAATCTATCTAATCCTGATCCTAATCAAAAGTCCTTCCTCTTCCTCAACTTTTCAACTTTTCCTTTTAACAACCAATCCAAACCAATCCAAAACAAAAACATCAAATTTTTGATACAATACCACCGCAATCATGGGTATCAAACAATTGATGGCCATCATCAAGGATGAAGCTCCTGATGCTGTCAAAGAAGGAGAGATCAAAAATCAATTTGGTAGGAAAGTTGCTATTGTAAGTACCTTATTGTTATTCTACACTTATATTGTGCGCAATTGACTGACTTTTGATCTAGGATGCGTATGTACTTCCGAGGATAATATATACTCATTCCTCATACTAACATACACTAGATCAATGTCTATCTACAGTTTCCTTATCGCCGTCCGCTCTGGAGGTGAAATGCTTACCAACGAAGATGGGGAAACTACCTCCCATTTAATGGGCATGTTTTACCGCACTCTCCGAATCGTCGACAACGGTATCAAACCCGTCTACGTCTTCGATGGCGCACCCCCAAAGTTAAAGTCGGGTGAATTAGCAAAACGTTTTCAACGTAAAGCAACTGCTACAGAAGGACTGGAAGAAGCCAAGGAAACCGGTACTGCAGAGGATATTGAGAAATTTTCAAGGAGGACGGTTAGAGTGACCAGGGAACATAATGCGGAGTGTCAAAAGCTGTTGAAGTTGATGGGTATTCCATATATTATTGCGCCAACAGAGGCAGAGGCACAATGCGCTACGTTGGCTAGGGCGGAGAAGGTTTATGCGGCGGCAAGTGAGGATATGGATACATTATGTTTTGATTCTCCAATCCTCCTTCGACATCTTACATTTAGTGAGCAGCGCAAAGAACCTATTCAAGAAGTTAGTTTGGAGAAAGTCCTCACAGGATTGAATATGGATCGCAAACAAGTAAGAAATCTCTCCCACTTCGTTCCAAAGCACAACAAAATGCTAACACAACCCCTCAGTTCGTAGACCTCTGTATCCTCCTTGGCTGCGATTACCTCGACCCCATTCCCAAAATCGGCCCTCATTCCGCTCTCAAACTCATTCGTGAACACGGCGACCTCGAAACCCTCGTAGAATGGATTAAAGCCGACAAAAAAGAACGCTACACCATCCCCGCCGACTGGCCCTACCAAGATGCCCGCGAACTCTTCTTCAAACCCGACGTTCGCCCCGCCGACCACGAAGACTGCGATTTCAAATGGGAAGCCCCGGATATCGAAGGACTCGTCAAATTTCTCGTCGTAGACAAAGGATTCTCGGAAGATCGTGTTCGCGGCGCTGCTCAAAGACTCACCAAGAACTTAAAGTCCACTCAGCAAGCTAGACTCGAGGGATTCTTCAAACCAATTCCCAAAACAGATGAAGAGAGAGCCAATTTGAAACGCAAAAATGATGAGAAGAATGATGCGAAGAAGAAGAAGGTCAAGGATGAGAAGAAGGAGAAAGCAAAGGCAAAAGCGAAGCCTAGGGGCACTGCTTAAGTGGTTCATGGCTTCAAAGGGCTTTGGATAAGGGAAAACGCATGTTTTTATTATTTTCTGGATTCGGGTTTGCGTTATCAAGGCGTACATGCATCACATGAAAGGGCAAGTTGGATGGAAATGGAGTTCAGACGGCGTCAACATGTTGCATTTCTGCTTTGGATGAATTAGCTACCTAGGTATTCCTGGATAGAGGAGATAGCGGTGGTGGTATATTGGGATATAGCAAATTTCAGGCTACAAATAAATACTACACATTGAATACACCAACCGTACTGTACTCACCTCAAACTCCTCGCATATATATTGACCTTGTAGATCAGCCATACGATCTCTTCAAGTTTCGACCCTATACTTGCTTCGTTTTATTCCCTCGGGGATTAACTATGAATTATTATATCATGTTATATCTATTAATACTTACTCGAGTATAACCTTACAACTTATAACTTATAACTCATATTCACATCCAAAATACCTCTCTTTTCGTTAAAGTTGCAGCGCGAAAATAATTAATGAACTTATATATACTCATCTCATCTCATCTCTTATTGATTGTAGATATTCTATTTATTTATTTATCTAATAATGGAATAACGTACTCGAGTATATTATTATATCGTTTCGTTTCAACTCATCCTATCTCATCTCATCCCAATTACTCAAACTTTATTCATTTCACTCTATCCCTCTCCTTCATCGAAATCTCCATTTACTTCATCCATTCTCAATTCACTAACTAACTAACGAACTTTCACTTCAATCATCCATATATATAGGTCTAACCACCCCATCTTCATCTCCATCTTCCCTCACCCCATTCTCATTCACTCCATCCCCATCCATCTCCATTCACCCTATCCCACTCCACCACACTTCACCCCATCTCTCCATCATAATCCTACAATCATCATTCACTCACTCATTCATTCACTAACTCCTCCGCCTACCTACCTACCTACCTAGTATCTTCAAGCCATCCATCTACCCAGTATATTCACTTATTCACGTATTCACTTAGACTCATCACTTTTATCAGTAGTGCTTCCCCTAGATCCCCTGGGATTTCTATTCAATTGCTCATTTATTCGCTAATTCACTCCCCTCACTCTCACTCTTCTTCGTTTGTTTAACCCAACCAACCGTACGTACACTTTGCACCACTTCACTCTACTCTCCTTCGTTGATTATTAAAGAACCTACCATACACCTCTCTCGCACACTTCTCTCAAACACCCCACACTCAATCATCTCATACACACCCCAAAAAACCATATACCATAATCTCTATTATATTCCATTCTATCCCATCTTATTCCATTCTACCCTAATCTACACAACTCCCCTAACCCATCCCATCCATCCCATCCTTCATAAAATCACCCCCCTCCCTTGAACAAACTAACAAATAATCCATACTCAATCCCCCTTTTCCCTCCTCCTCCCCCTCCCCCTCCCTCTTTTCCCTCTCCCTTTCCATCCCCATTTCTCATACTCGCTTTAAACTTACAAGTAAAATTATATTAATACAATACGAAACCAGACATCCAGGACCAATCATATCCATACTCCATCCATCTCATCCCAAACCCTTTTCTATTTTAATCCTGTCTCCATAAGATCCCACCGCCAACCCAATCCCAAAATCCCTTTTTGTTTGCATTTCCATATGCGTTACCACCTCCACCTCCATATCCATTCTCTTCATCTCTCTCTCCCTCTCCATCTTCTTCCCCACTCTCCCCACTATCCTCACTATCCCCACTATCCTCATCTCCACAAACATCCCTCTTCCTCATATTCGCTACATTGCCCGGTCTCCCACCCCCATTCCCATTCCCACTACCACCCCCACAAACTCCTCCCCCTTCCCCTCCCCACCCCACTCACCCCCATCTTCAAATTCGCAACCTCTCCCCTCAACACCTCCACCTCCCTCCCCAACCTCCTAATCTCCTCCAAATCCCTCCCCCGCTCAATCTCCCACCATTCCTCCATCCTCGCCCTCTCCACCTCCTGTCTACCCAAAACATGTCTCATCAAATACTCCACTTTCTTCTCTTCAGCTTCTTCTACAGCTTTTTCTTTAGCTTTTCCCTTAGCAATTTCATCTTGAAGAGAATCGACTTTCTTTCCCTTTTCCATTTCCCCCTCCATCTCCTTTCCCTTTCCTTTCCCCCCACCAATTTCTCTCGCGGAAATTGCTCCAGTTTCAATCAATTCCCTCATTTCTGCATTACCCGGCTTCCAACTACCAATCTTTTCTCCCCCATTCATATCCACGAGTCCAAGACATCCCTCAATCGGTCTCATACCACGGTTTATGTTTCCCCTGCTTATGTTTGTGCGTTTTGCTTTGCTTAGATACGCCAAGTGCTCAATATATTTGGGCCCCTTATCAGGAATGCACCCCTCGTCAAGTTTTTCAGAAAGCTGTGTTGATTCTTGTTGATCACCAGTTCCCTCCCTGATCTTCCTCTCCTCAAACGAGTCGCCAAAAATTGCTCTCCCCTTTCCACTTCCTCCCTCTTTCGAAACATCCCATCTCATTCTCTCAATTTCTTCCCTCGAGAAATTCCGCTTGATTATATTCCACAATACCATTCTAACAACCGGATCATATCTGCCCAACGAATGATCAGTATCAGGTAATTCTTCAAACCTTTTAATCTTGGCCACATTCTGAACCCATACGTTATGCAGCATCTTCTTGACTTGCTTCTCGACCTCCACGGGAATCTCCTCAGATTCGCCACGGTATGAAATCGATGAATCTTCAGATCTTTGAAGCGTAAGAGGGTGTTGAGGAAACGTTGAAAGATTTCTCTCAATCGCTTGAACTGGATAAGGAGGTAACGGTGAAGATACCATCAAATCAACCACCTCCGCATCATCCAGCATCTCTTTGACCTCCCTCCCAATATCCTTCTGTATCTCCACCGATATCTCCACCGGCGCCTCCTCCACCACCTCAGCAATTTCCTCCAACATCCAATCCTCCCTCCCCTTCTCCCCATCACCCCCATCACTCTCCTCAAACTCACATCCATCAACTTCTACTGCTACTGCCCCATCGGCCCTAGAACCCAAACTCGAACCCAAACCCGAACTCAACCCCAAACCTGCCACATCAAGCTCAATCCCCAACGCCTCCTTAACCATATACCTAAACTTCCTAACATCATTTTCCAAACTCTTCCTTTGATACCGAAGATCCAATTTTTCTTTCTTCCACATGGATAGCTCTTCTTCTGGTTTGAGATTCGAGGAGGCGCTAATGATAGCATCTTCGAATTCCAGATATTGCGACGTGAGCGAATCGTTTGTTTCCAAACCTTTACTCGTTGCCACATACTTACTAACTTCTTCCTCGGGTATCTCCATAGGAGTACTGGTATCCACCCTCATGGGATCTTCATCTTTTTCTTTCTCCTTATTCCTACGTGACTCAGGCTCGGTCGGAATCGGTAACATCAAATCCATCTCGTATGGTTCGATTCCTCTCTCCTTCCAGAATTCATCACTTTCCTTAAACTTCTCCCCCTTCTCATTCATTTCTCTCTTCATTCTCCCCACAACTCTCAACAATCCCGCATCTCTAACCTCTCTCGTACACTCCACCTCATCCCTATCTTTCCAATCCTCTCCTACTTCACCAATTTTCTCTCCATCCCATCCCTTCCCATAAATCGCGCCCCAAACTTCATTCATCCTCCTTTTCATCTTCTCCGCAGCCACACATCCATTCTCCTCAATGCTCTTCACCACCTTCAATTCCCTCTCCAAATTATCAACCATCTTCTTTAATTCCTCAACCTCTGTTCTTAAATCTCTAATCTCCCCCTCCATTCCCTCAACCTTCGAATTCTGAAAAATTCTCCCCAACGAAGAACTCGAGGATTTCTTCATCGAATTCGGTGACTTCGATCGATTAACCTTTTGGAGTTTCTTACGGGGTGATGGCGACCAGATACGTTCAGCTGGACCTGAATCAACTTCCAACAATGGTGGTGAGTTAGGACCATCCATCTGAGGAATCGAGCGACGTATAGTTCTCGGTGCTATATCATTCCATTAACACCATCCCAACCTTACCCAATACGAATACAGTATCACAAAACTCACCTCCATCAAATCTAGCCGGAGAGATTCCCATCAACACTCTCCCATCCTCATCAACCGTCGGTCCAAGTAACCCTGGATTTCTCTTCTTCATATTTCGACCCATCTCCAGAAGATATTGTCGTTCTTCTTCATCAGTCTCAACTTCCGTCTCCGTATCCACCTCCCTCTCGGTTTTACTAATCATCTTTCCCTTACAAGCTTGCATCCAGAAGTCTTGCGGTTCGATATATCCCATTTCCTCTTCACTTTCACCTTCACTGCATCCTTCTGCTCCAATCAAACTTTCTTCCGGCGAATTGCCATCGAAAGTCTCCACATACTCAGGTCTAAGCGAACTGTAGATACTCGCGTGGTAACTCGCTGGAGGTATACGATTGTTTTTGATAGCGTAGGGGACAGAATGTTTAGGTGTCATCGATGACAATACTCCTTGAGTAATAGGTGAAAATCTCTCGGAGGAACTCACAATATCACCATCATCCTCAACTTCGATCGAGTCGATGCTCTCGTCGTAAATTGGGAGAGCCTCATAATTCTCAATACTGGGGAAATCCAGCTCGGTATCTCGAAGTCGACGTTGCGAAGATGAGATGACCTTTACTTGAATTCCATCAAACTGATCCTCAGCCTCAGCCCCCGCCCCCGTCAAACCATCGACACTCACATCTGAACAGGAGCCGACTTCAGAATCTTTGACCATAAAGGGGTCCGCCTTTATGTTTCTCATCACTGACCACGATATGGCACTTCCACAATTACTTGAAACCCCCTCCAGACTGGCAAACATGCATGCATCCTCCATCTGAGCCGAGCCATCCAAGCTCTCCTCCGAGCTCCCCAATGTAACACTCCTACCGACTTCATCTACAACAGTATTCTTAAGTCCACTGGCGCAGAACTCCGTCTCTTTGAGTGAACACACCTCTCCCAGAATCTCTGCACTAGGTGACGGAGCATCGCTTCTGCAAAAACGAGGTGGAGAAATAGAGACACTTACTCCGGCTTTGCGTACTAGATATGGTACTCTGAATGAGAAATCTTGGATGCTTGCGTCGCGTCTATTCTCTTCTGATACGTCTGAGAAGTTGTCAAGGGATCTGATACCAGAGATTTGTTCATCGGCTAAATGTTCATCTAGAGTTTCGGGTTCCGAAATTTGCTCTCGGCTCAGGCTGAAGATTCTTTCCAGCTCGCATTCGCTCTCGGGGCTACTTGTAGCATCCCTTCCAGTAAGATCTGCGGTCTTGAAATTCTCTTGTGTAATACCAATGTGTGAGTATTCATCTGGACTTTCATGTTCGGAACCTTGCTCTCGGCTGAGGAGTCTTTCCAGCTCGTTTTCGCTTCCGGTGCTTGCGAGTTGCTGGCAAGTATCTCGTACAAGCCCGATGGTGTTCAATCGTGGTAAATCCTTTGGACTCATTCGCTTGATACCAACTAGATTATTCGTAACGAATGCATCATCGTTGGAATCCCTGTTTGGGGTTTCAACTTGTCTCTCTTCTTTCCCCTTCCCCACTCGAAAAAGCTTGTTATTACTCGCCATCATACAACCGAGCCCAATTAATGACAGAGAAAAATCATTTGAGCCCTCTCCATTCGCATCATCCGTATCTATGAAGGGAACATCCTCCCCTTTTGACTTTATTGGAGTTAAGAAAGCTTCCAAGCCATGGTCAAGATTCTCATCCATCTTCTTTTCCTGCTCCTTTTCCAAACCACTAACATTTTCAACTTCCCCAATAGTGTCCACATCGGTATCCCCCGAATCACTGCTAAGCGATTCAACATTCAAAGGCTTAACCATGTCTTCCTCAACATCATAAGGTGTGATGGTATGAATCGAGTCTTTAGATGCCAATTCAGATTCTATTCCCGAATCTCTCCTGGGACTTAGACTCGGACTCGATTTCTTCACCTCTTCATTGGAACACGAGCCATCCATACCCCGTCCAAATTTCGCACTACTATTTTTCTTCTTTAGGCTCCTAGCAGCCTTTTTAGGAGACATTGATCTTCGTCTAACAGTCTCTTTCCCGTTGGAGGAAGAGCCTGACCCTGCCCAGATATGCATTTTGATTGTCAAATGTATATCACACACACTTCGATGAGTAATTTATGTTGTCAAGAATGATAGCTGGGATATTTATCTTCCCAGCGGCTTTGTCGATTCCCAGGTTTGCGACGATGATTGCTTTGAGGATGTATTATGGTTGTAGTTGAAAATTAAGGTGTGGAGTAACAGTTGTTAATCTACCTCACCATGAACTTGAAATTTCACAAGCGTGTCCGCACAAGGGCGCGAATGCTTCTAAAAGAAAATCAGTTCTTCAATATCTAAAGTCAGATTCAACAATCGGAAGGTTCAGGTTAAGCACAAATAGGAAGAAGTATTAACCTACCTAAGCCCTTCAATCTGGTTTCTGGATTCCAGAAAGGTATTTCGTTGAGACCCACTGGAGGATCAAAACAAAAAAAGTACTTTATCTTTGATGTAGTTTCGACAAAGCAGTTGACTTCTATCTGAGTTCCTTCAAAAGTAGGCCAGAAACTGTCAGGGATCGTGAAGGTGAAGGGTTCGTTAATTGTCTCGACCGTAACAAATTGATGCTGTCTTTCTTGATGTGGATGAAACCATCCAACAATATCACTATGATCGTTTGACTGTTGAAAGACTTTGTAAACATTCAAACCACCTTGGAGGAGTGTGTAGAACTTCAATTTGCATTCAATATCGATTTGATAGAGTCTGGCTACTTTGTTCTGGTATGCAGGACCGCCGGATGGAAAAATAGGATAAGGGGGACTGTGACATGCGTTCCACGTGTTGCTGAACACTTCCTGTGATTTTTCTGGCCCTTTTGCCGTCAAAAAAACCTCTAATCTTCGGAAGTAGTCCTCAACTTTTGGACCGTCCGTGGATTTAGGGTGGGATCGTTGACTCACACCTTGGTTTTGAAGACGAAGCTTCAGAAGTGAGGCATGATAATCTGGAAGATTGATTTGCTCTATACGTCGTTTTGCAAAGTAGTGACAAAATCGAGCATAGTACCAGTGCCTTTGGTGATTTTGTTGGATGTACTCTTGCTTGATTTGTTCCTCTAGTTCAGCAAGTTGTTTCTCGTCTATATTATTATCTGCCTGAGGATAATGCTGCTGGGAAAATAGCTCGGTATAACTCTGAGTTGATTGCTCAAATGGAAGGTCTTGTAGTTCTCGCCCTGGATATTGAGGCCAGTCTTTTTGTACTTGGATTGGCTGTGACTGTGGCTGTAGCTCCCTGCGTAGTCGTGGTATATTGTGATGCAAGTCTCTTTGGACTTGATGGTCTCGACCTGGCTTTGACTGATTGTGATCGGCTTGTGGATCCATCCAAATCGAGCGATTGCAACAATAAAATTATCTCCGTTTCTGTCAGCGAGGTACGGGCTTGCGAAGTATGAGTTGTGATTTGATGAGTTAATGAGGTCCAAGAAGTTGGTTGAAGGGTTTGCGTCCATCAACAAACAAAAACAGTGTTGCCACAGCAAAGTGAAAAATTAAAGCAAGCTTAAATTACCTCAAACCTCCATAAATAGTAAGAACGATTGACTATTCGGTCGATAACATAGATATGCGCACTTACCTCGAACTAACCACCTCGGACAAAAGTCACGAGTGTCATCCGTATATGGAAGGAAGGATGGCAAACTGGTAGGTGTGAGTGAAGAAGTTCGACACAGAAAAATAATATAATCATCTGCAACAAAAGCCCCAAATCCGACGTCGATAAACCAATCTCCTTGAGGTAAACTCATAGAGATTTCAAAACTCCACTTCATATAATATCTCCTTTCCCCTTCCTCCAATTCTTCCTCACTACAACTCCTCATGATGTAATCTTACATATTCCAAGTACTTTTCAGGTACACACTACAGTTACACTCATACTCATAAGATATCTCTTTCAATTCACAGCTTTATTGGCGCTTTCCGATTCTCGTCTTGGCCGATATGTAGCTCGGCCCGACACTCGATGCAAACTTCGACTTGAATAGACTCGGGCTGATGATAGTGTCGCTCTTGTCGTACTTCTGGAGGTCCTCTTGTTCTTGAGCCTTCTCGTATTTTAGGCACTAGGGACGTCTCGAATTTGACGCCGCCTACCCAAGCAGTCACATCCTCAGCACATTCTCTTTCGTCTCCTAGCTCGACTATGCTTGCCAACACAATTAACTCATGAATATTTCCTTCAGAAGCCATACCCGGGAGGACACATCTGCGTCACTCATCTCTAACATCTAACCTCTAACCTCTCACCTTAACTTTCAATTTCAGACAATGCTATAGATATCTGTATCTAATATTTTCTTTCTTGCATTCACTACCATTCTGAGGATATACTCTCCTGCTTACTCATATCCTCTCTTTTCCGTCCTCCTCTTCCTTACATGTTCCCTATGAGCCCCCCCCTTCATTCTCTCACCCTCCCCTTCACCTCCCATTCATCTCCCATCCTTCTTCCCTACTCATATGCCCTAATAACAACGCCATAAACCACCGAATTCTCAAGTTCCATCAACATCAATATGCTCTCCTACCACCATACAAGCAACCGCCAGCACCAACACTAACACCGCCAAACCAACTGCCCCATAAAACCCAAAATAGCTTCTCCATCTCGATGGCTCAGAACTCTCGTGCTGGTATTCGTCTCCAATTCCTGCCCATAAACGTTCTTCGGCTCCGATTCCCGCCATTGACCCCTGCGTTGATGACGAGGCCTGTGCCAAGCATAAGAAACCAATCATATCGCAACGCGCTTTTACCCCCTGCTACTCTTCTGTTGTGGCTTCCAATAAGAGTATAATGACGATCGAGATCTCATTCTGGTGACAGCCAGAACGCAGGTGCTGTGTATCAATAGGAATATGAGTCTAGTGAGCATCAACTCTACATCCTATAGAAAGGTGACAGAATCTTTTGCGGAAACCAGCACGGGATGCATTCAAGAAATTAGATAGAGATCGTCAATCCAGAAATTCCATCGTGTTGTGTATTTAGAGGTCATCGACCGAAGTTGGGCGAATATTGAAGCCAGAAAGTGATTGGTTTCAATTGATGTCGATGATGATTGAAGCTTAAGCCTGTATGAACTTAGGAACCGTGTATATCAGGTCGCCGCCCTGCCACAATGTACATGACGACTATATATCCAAGAAAGGCACCAATAACTGAATGCTCTCAATGCCAGTCCTCCCTCATAAACGAAAGGATCTGAGCACGGTTTAATCAGGCTCTTTGCTCAAGTGCCGAAGCTTGTTGTTTTTGTTGGTAAAGGATATACAGGGCTGACAATACTTGAAACAATACACGTGGCATTGACACGATAGCTTTCAGACTTCGTATCCGTTTGTAGATGGCTCTGAACTGTTTGGGAGATTCGCAGATTCGCACTACGAATTCGTTTGAGTAGTGGTGTGATCGGAGAAGCTTCGGAATTGGACGATGAGTTGGCTAAACAGTACACATGTGGCACTACACCAGGTCAATCAGCCGCCCGCGAGAAAATTTGTTGAAACTATTGGAATTGATGAAATAACAATAAATGTGTATGTAAACAAAATCTACTCAGAATTACTCGAAGTCATATTATGTTAGACTTTTATTGGACTTTTGTGGCACAATTCTAAATTTGGATGTATGTGCCAGATTGAGTCATTTTGTTGGTGCACTCCCTCGGAACACCCGGAGAAATTTGCACCAGAGGATTCGATATTTTTCAGGTGCTATGATATCTTTTCGAAGAAGAACATCGTGGAAACTGTCACCTCGTCGAGAATTCGTGAGCTTTTGAACTGATGCTGAGAGTGTTCTGTGTCTCATGCTATGTGTCGTGGTTGGCGCCCTGTGCAGGCCTTCCAAACTCGGAAGCATAGGAAAGCAATATAAACAAATAGATTGAATTATTTTTATATAACTTGTAATCTCCAGAAATCATCAATGATCAGGGTGTTTTTACTTAGAAATCAGTGAAAAATTGAGAGTCTTATTGAAGGAAGTAGTTGGCCTCTCGGTCGCAATCCAAAATCATCGGGAGTCAAAAATTACCCAAGTTTCGTTGATACCCATAATCGGAACAGCAACAAATCAAAATAAGATTCTCGACATATACACTTGATAATACGTCAATTACGCATCTCTTCATATAGAATTTGTAGCAATTGAAGTTGATTTGGTTGAGTATTGGGAGTTTATTAAAGATACGTAGAAAACATCGTGATGCTTCAAAAACCAACAATGCCTCGACACAAATTCAATTTGATGCACTCGCAACCACAACACAGAAATTGGAATAAAACTACAATTGATCTGCTCGTTTGATTGATGAAAACACTAATAATAATACTTTTGATACTTTGAGACGTGTCCCATGGATCTAAGAGTAGATATAGCAAGATATGTCAACTTCATCAATCTCGACGATTTGAATTTTATATCAATCATTCATCAAAACCATCGAGTGATATTGCCATCGATTCGCCGAATTGAAAAATTAAAAATAGTATTGATGAAAAAGAAAGGTTCCCAAATACCAAGATGAAATACAAATTAACTCATATCCCCAAGGAAAAGAAGAAGAAAGAGAAGTGTGGCAGAATTCCAAAGTTGAGAGGGAGGGGGGGAAGAGGGAAATGGCGAAAAAAGAACCGAGTAGGTCGGAGAAGTCGAGTTGAGTTGGGGTCGCATGATCAAGGCGAAAGTTTGAGGGGAGTTTAGTCCAACCTGTCTAATGCACATTTTCCTCCTTTTAACCAATTAGATTCTATGAAATTAGATTTAAAATGAAAAAGCCTCTTGCATATTTTTACATTATAGCTTAATTCGGACTAGTTAATACAAATTCCCTCATGGGATGAGCTTGTGGGAAGATCACCAAGACCTTTCCCTCGTATCTACATAAACAATCCCCCCCCGCTTCCCAAACACGAAATTTCGGAACCTCTTTTTGTCTTTCAACATACCAACAACTTTCAACTCGATAAACAAATAAAAATCAATCAATAATTAAATTAATTCTTTTGAACTTCTTGTTCATTAACTTTTACTTTTTAAAACAACAACTTAATTATCTTCATTCCCCTTTTTCCACCAATTCCATCCAAAATGCCTGCAAAGGTCGCCGCCTCTGCTGCCCCGAAACCCAAAGCTGCTGGGCAATCCGATCATGCCAGCTACCAAGGTAAGAAATAGCTTCCGAATCCACAACACCACGTCGCGTACATATCATGTATACATGATGTTGATTATCTGCTTCTGACGTATCGGATGTGGAGCTTCAATTTTCCATATATCATTTACTGACGCGTCACAATAGACATGATCATTGACGCCATCATCAACTTGAAAGAGGTATGTTTTACTTTCTCCTATCCACATCACAGTTTCAAACATATGCTAACACTCTTCTGCAGCGCAATGGATCTAGGTATGATTACCTATTTTATTTATATCTCGCACAATTTCCGCGATTGATGATTCGACGCGTCTTTTATTTATCATTACTCGAATTTCTTACTAATATCCACATAGCCGTATTCAACTCAAGAAGTACCTCAAGGCCAATAACAAGATCAATGCTGGCGACAGCATGTTCGATTCTCTCTTCAACCGCGCCTTGAAGAACGGTGTTACCAAGGAAGTCTTCATTATGCCAAAGGGTGAGCATTCACTTCTCCTTGCATTGAACCAAAACATACATATCTAACCCCTCGCCTCCAGGTTCCTCTGGCACAGTCAAGCTCGCACCCAAGGCCAAGAAGACCCCCGCCGAGAAAGCCCCAAAGAAGGCCGCCACTGACAAGAAGCCCGCTGTCAAAAAGGCCGCCGCCCCAAAGAAAGCAGCTACTACCAAGGAGAAGAAGGCTAGCGATGCTACTGCTACCACCACTGCTGCTAAGCCTAAGGCTGCACCCAAGAAGGCTGCTGCCAAGCCAAAGACCCCTACCACTGCTGCTGCACCAAAGGAGAAGAAGGCTGTCGCCAAGCCAAAGAAGGCCGCTGCTCCCAAAGCCGTACGTATACCATCTAATCAGTTGTATATAGAAATAAACAACTAACACATGAACGATAGGCCGATGCCGTAGTTGACAAGCCCACGGTTCTCAAGAAGACCGCCTCTGGACGTGTCACCAAGACCAAGGCCGAAACACCCAAGAAAGCAGCTGCACCCAAGAAGGCCGCTACGAAGAAAGTTACCCCTAAGAAGGCGGCCGCATAAATGTTTGGTTTCACACATTCATCTATGCATGCATGCACGCATCTTCCTATCTAATGATGTTCCAAGTTTATTCTGTTCATAAGGCGTTTGTGGGAACGGAATATCACGCGTGAGGCACCGCGTCTGTTATTGTTATTTGTGGATTTTTTTTTTGGCAAATGCGAAGCTATGCTATGTTATGGTTCTGGGAGCATGTCGATATAATCGTTAAGACTATTTTGACAAACCGAGTTACTAGGAAACTAACTATGTATTGTAGGTTCAGGTTCATAGGATTTTGTATTCAATGGGACTGGACTGATGCAATGGAATGGATGGGCGGGCGGGCGTTGGGAAAGGTAGGGCTTAGGGTACCGGTAGCGATGGATATCTATCAGATTATGTTGTACTTGTACAGAAGATCAACAACAGCCTGATTTGAGATTGAGCGGAATGAAAAAGATTGTTAAACATAACCATGGTGTTGTGTTGCCTTACTTGCTTGCTGATTTGTGATGTCCCTTTCTTGACTCGGTAGTACCGAGTCGGTACAATGTGAGTTATAAAATCCAAATTGAATATATATATACATACCACCAACACAAACATTCATAAAACCCGCGATCCGCGATGCATCGACTTCAAAACTTTTGTTTTTTCATGACGAATTCGGATCGGGTCAGGTCAGGTGAGGTTCCTGAACAAAAGTATGTTTACTTACTATCTTGTTTACAATGTTTGAATGTTTAAATTGTGTAGGGAGAAACGGGAGAGGGGGGGCGGAGAGGGGAGAAAGGAAAATGTCTCTTTCGGTTTTTGATTATGGGTTTGGTAGGTTTGGTATGATGTTGCGGGTACCGTATGGTGGTTGCATTGGGTGGATGTTGATGTTGTAGAGATAATAATGTAAAGTGGGGGCGGGGGGCGGGAGGGTATATAAATGAAATGAAATGAAATGAGATGGAAGAGGGTGTGAATAAGGAAGTGGGGGAGTGAGGGGATAGTTGGGGGTGAGGGGATAGTTGGGGGAGGGACGTGGGTTATGTCATGTGAAGGAGGTGTGTGAGGGGGTATGTGAAGTGTGAAAGGGTATATGAGGAAAGGGATGGAGGGAGGAGGTGAAGGGGTGTATTTGGAGGAGGGGATGGTTGAGGGAGGAGGGATATCTGATGGGAGATGTGATGGGGGTGGGGATGAGGTATGAGGTGTGAATTGTGAGGTATGAGATGTGAGGTGAAAGATTCAAGAAGAAAGGAGGAAAGAAGAGAGGGAGGGAAAAAGGAAAAGGAAGGGAAGGAAGGAGATTTAGAAGTTGGATGGGAAAAGGGAAGAGGGGAGAGGGGAGAGATGCATAACATGGGAAGGAAAGGGTCATTGCGGTGAATAGATGGATCTATGGATCTATGAAGATTCTGGGGATTCTGGGGATTCTGGGGATCATGTACTCGAGTATATGGCAGATATGAGTAGAGTAGAGGAAATGGATGATTGGATGATTAGATGAATAGATAAATACCTGGATGATGCGAGTGTAGTATGAAGAGGTACCATACGGTATGGTACAGTATAGTTATGTTTCGAAAAAACTGGAATTGAAATTGAAAATTAAGATTATATTGCAAGAACTTGGACTACAGAATACAAGTTTACAGTAAGGTTACTCATTCATACTGTGCACAACAACTTTGATATAAAGTATAGTACTAGTCGCGTACCTAGGTATTTATCGGCAAATTCGGACATCGAATATCGAATATCAAGTATTGAAATTATAGGTACTCACTCGAATAGCAAAATGTTTCAACCTCATACTATCCAGATCTCAACTAATCAATCGTCCAGTCTAGCTTTTGATTGAACATTTCTGAGTATAAAGTACAGTACAGGTACTGTACAGAATAGAATAGATATCATGAGTGAGTGAGTACAATCGAATATGAAGTATCTTATCCTATCCTATCTTATCCTAATCCTATCCTATGCTATCCTGCGAATTCGAAAAGTTCGGGATTGAGAAGTGCAAAGGTATAGTATAGTTGAGAAATCGAGGGTTTGGCTACTACTCGTAGGTAGATGAGATCTCTGGCATAAAGTACGAGTACCGGTAGTTAGGTAGCTGTGCAATTTTCAAGAACTGTTGATGGAAGTGGATAGGGATGAATGAGATGAATAGAATGAGCATTGAGATATTCAATGCAATGCCGAGGACTGATATTGATTGTTTTTGTAAAATACTCGTACTCGAGTAAGTGTGGATGATTGTAGCTACCTAGTATATGGATATGTGGATGTTATGTACTCGTATGGATACAAGTGGTGGCTCGGTAGGTTCATAAACGAGCATTGAGGCTGAGTCTCAGTGTACATTTTGATTGGTCATACAGTACAGTATTAATACCTAGCCTAGCGGCCAGCTGGCATTTTGTATAGCAAGCAAGTGAATTTCCGGGGTGCGCTGGATGGACCCAGTCTTGAGATTATAGTATCGGGAGAAGTTCGATGTGAAGTTATTGAAGACAGAGTATGAAAGATGTGTATCGAAAGAGTCAAGATGAGATATAAGAAGAGAAATAGGAGAAGAAGAAGAGGATGAATGATACGAGATGCTGTATTGGTATGCAAGTACAAAAATGTAAGGATGAGTTTCAGGTGGTGGTGGTTTGGAGGCGGAAGGGCTGATTCATAAAGTGCTGGTGCTATGCTATGCCATGTGGTAAGATATATTTGGTGTATCGTATCTAGGTAGTGGGTTGAATTTGAGCTGCTGTTGATTGATGAATAGACAGGTTGTCGACTTTGTGCTCATCACTGAGTCCTGCCTGTCCTCCTGTAAGTGGTTTTAGATCTCCAACTTGATGATATCTTTACCAAGACTATCAAAGCGATGTTTGTCAGACCTCTCTCAGGTGAATGTTTAAGGAGAAGTCAATGATTGAATTCAATGGTTGGTTATTCCCTCTTCTCATCTGATACTTTGAGGTGATTATACTTCGAAGTAATATATAATAATAATGTCGTTTTTAAAAGATCTCTCCCTTTTTCTCATCTCTTAACTTTTGAGAATATAAATGTATGAATAGTAACAAACTTCATTCGATATAGAAAGAGAGAAACTTTATAAGTTTATAGATTTAAATAAAGATTAGTTATTAATAAAAATGCCTTTTTCTTCTTCTATAGAATCGAATAACTAGAAGATCTAAAAATAGATTTTTCTTAGAGTTTATCTAAACGGATAATAATAATAATAATAATAATAATAATAATAATAATGAAATATTATTTTGAATATAAATCGAAAGATTCTTAAATCT
Source organism: Sclerotinia borealis F-4128 (assembly GCA_000503235.1). NCBI lineage: Eukaryota > Fungi > Ascomycota > Leotiomycetes > Helotiales > Sclerotiniaceae > Sclerotinia > Sclerotinia borealis. Next base: position 68,941 of record KI628557.1, read on the forward strand.
CCGCTAATAGAGAAAGGATAACAATAATTCAATTAGATATTACTTCTTATTTGGAGTATTTTGTATATACTCTATATTCATTGGTAGAATTTCTTTGTCTCTTGGCTTTAAGGTGGCTTAGCTTCTGGTTAACTGATTTTGTAGTTCCATCTATCCCTTCTTAGCACCGGCACCCGCACCCACATCTCAAAATATGATCCCTGGTTACAGTAATAATAGGTAATCCTAATAACTTACTTACCTATCTAATAACCTTGAATTTCTGACCTTTCTTACAAACTTCAATGACTTGAAATTTCTCTTTCATCTTTCACTAAGATATGTTGATACTGATACATCCTATTCTATTCAATTAGACATCCAATTCAATCTTTGATCCTGGTGTCTCTATTTCTTATTTCTTATTTCTTCTAACCTTCATTACGACTGCTGTAGTCAATTAATCACGCACTTATCAATTGGCTCCCACATCCGCAAAATCCGTAATCTCCTTTCATCCGTTCATTACAGCCACCACACCACAACCACAACATCTCGAATTATAACAACAACGAACGCGAGAAAGCGTCGATACCAATCAACAGCTTCACGAATGCCACACTTCGAAGAGATGCCATCGTTCTCAACCGACGACACTGGCCCTATGTATTCGTCGACACGCCCCCCCTTTGATCTTCCTATCCATCTACGAAACTCCCACGAGAAGCTATCCGTCAATGGTGCGAACGGCATAAACGGTAGATCCTCTACACATAATTCAACTGGGAATGGGCTGGAAAATGGAACAGATGTATATATCGACGGTGCTTCAAATGGTAATGGAACGACGAGCAGACATCAAATGAACGGCGATATTCATCACGACGCAGCCTTGAACTCTTTACCGAATGGCAGATCCAGCGCAGGTAGTTGGGATTATAGGTCTCGATCCTCGATGAACAGCAGTACATATTCGGTAAATGATCAACCCAATGGTACGGCCCAAAATGGAAGGAGGAGTCCAGGACCTTCAAATGGTTTTCATAGAGTATCGAATGGTGCTGGAGATAGAAATTCATTCGCGTCGACAAATGGAACCATATCAAACGCTACCATAGACGCATCACGTCCAATCACTACCAGTGATAGTGAACGCCAAAATAGAATCCCGAGTCCTCAGCCAGCACCTAATCCTCATAGTACGGGTCCATTAACTTATCAATCACCTTTACTACCCTCGACTCCTGTACCTACGACTTCATTACCCATACCCGAGACGCCTGCTCGATCTACAAATAATTCTTCAACACAACGATTTTCACCTCTGTCAAATCCGCTACCTGCTTCACCTTCACAAAACTCTCTTCAACACCCCGGTCCTACGCAGCTGAAACATCGGCATACATTAGAAGTACCCAAAGTTGGTCCGGCTAGAAATTCCAGGGATGGTAACGACGCGGTTTTCACAAGTGGAAGATTCTCTCCGACCTCGGTAGCTACGGGTGCTAGACGTGGATCTGCGAGTATCAACAGACGAAATACACAATCGATACATTCCAATATGCCGCACGAGGAGGTCCCTCCAGATGAGGATGCGCTTAGATGGGCAGAAGCTGTACGACAAAAGCGTGCAAGTAAGAGAAGAAAGAAGGATGAGGAAGATGATGATCGAGTCGTTGTTGGGACAAAGGTCGATCAGCACCATGTTAATTGGGTTACGGCATACAATATGTTGACGGGCATTCGGTTTACTGTTTCGAGAACAAACGCGAAGCTCGATAGGCCATTGACTGATGCAGATTTTGAAGCCAAACACAAATTCTCGTTTGATATGTAGGTTACATTTGACATGTGAAGGGACCAAGCTGATAAAATATATAGCACCGGCAATGAGTTGACCCCATCGGCGAAGTACGATTTCAAATTCAAGGACTATGCACCATGGGTATTTCGAAGTCTTCGAGCAAAGTTTAAGTTGGATCCTGCGGATTATCTCATGTCCTTGACGAGTAAATATATTCTTTCTGAACTGGGGTCACCTGGAAAGAGTGGAAGCTTCTTTTACTTCTCCAGAGATTACAAATATATCATCAAAACGATTCATCATTCCGAGCATAAGTTCTTGCGGAAGATTTTGAAGGACTACTATCGCCATGTGGAGGATAATCCCAATACTCTCTTGTCCCAATTCTACGGACTTCATCGCGTAAAGGTTCCTTACGGAAGAAAGATACATTTTGTGGTCATGAATAACCTGTTTCCTCCACACCGCGATGTCCACCAGACCTTTGATTTAAAAGGGTCTACCATTGGACGAGATTTTAAAGAGGAGAATCTAGAACAAAATCCCCGTGCTACACTCAAGGATTTGAATTGGCTTCGACGAAATCTTCACCTCGAATTTGGGCCAGAAAAAAGACGAGTTTTCTTCGAACAGATGGAAAAAGACGTAGCATTATTACAAAAACTGAAGATTATGGATTATAGTATGTTAGTTGGAATCCACGATTTGACCAAAGGAAATGAGGAAAACCTACGAGACAAGACTCTACAAGTCTTTCAACCTGGAGGAGATAGCCCAATGGATGACACTGGACCACCTGGACCTTTGATGAGGACACCGAGTAAGCTGGAGAGTGCTAGGAAAGCCAGAGAATTACGGCACATCATCAAGCAGGAGAAACCAATTCCAATGGGTCAAAGCAGTTCGCGAATGCCGGACGAAATTGAAGAAGAAAACAGGAAAGACTTCACGTTTTACAGTGACGATGGCGGATTCCGAGCTACCCATGAAGATAATAGTCCTGGAGAAGAAATATTCTTCTTGTCAATCATTGATTGCCTTACTCACTATGGCACTCTTAAGAAGCTCGAACATCTATTCAGTAAGCAAACTTGATATCTTAAGATTTAGATATACTAACGAATGAATAGAGGGTCTCAAGCATGATAAGCAAAAGATCTCTCCCATCAATCCCCAACCTTATGGCAGCCGTTTTATAGATTTCATTGAAAGCATTACAAAGTCTCAAGAAGAAGCCGCTCGGGAAGAAGAATGTCCTCTCCCACCCGTACCTCACACAGACTCGAACCATACCACTGCTTCCACACGCCGACGCTCAAATAGTGCACACATGCATCGTACCGTTACGAACAATGCCACCAATCAACGCGCTGAGAATGAAGCCTTTAGAACTGAGCATGATGGAAGACGAGACCATGTTGAACCAAGAACCGTTTCGACACTCAGAAGTCCAAGTGCGGAGAGGACAAACGGGCTACAGGGACAAATTCTTCCGGTTGTGGAGGAGATGGGAGAGGCTAGTAGTACTGGAGGGAGGAGCGGACGGAGTATTAGAAGTACACATGATGAGAGGAGACCAGCCACGCCTGCGAAAGATTACCCGCCGAGCTTAAATGGGAATCAAGGGAGACCGCCGAGTTTGAGAACGACGATTAGTAGGAGTAGCTTGGAGAAACGATTACCGCCGCTGCCGCCGAATGGGAAGGGAGTCGAACAGAAAGATTCGGGGGTCGTGTTGCATTAGGGATGGGTATGAAGTAAGAAGATACAAGAGTTGAGGATGGAGTAATACATAGAGAGAAAGAGCGATGCGGAGTGAAGTAACAATAGGCGCAGTAAGTGAGGATAAGTTAAGATACCATGATACCATCTAGCGAATCTCCTATTTTTCCCTTCTTTTCCTTTGGACATTGGACTTTCCTTTTTTCTTGATTTTAATTTGTTTTGATCGTCATTGTCATTGTTATTGACTGACTTGGTTGGGTGGATGGGTGGGTGTTTCTTTTGTGTTTTTGTTTTGTAGAGTTTGAGTGGAGAGAGGAAAGAGGAGAGGAGAGGGGAGGAGGGGAAGGAGGAAAGATGAAAGGGGAAGGAGGGTTGTAGATAGTGAGGGTTTGAGTTTGAAATCGGAGGGAGCTGGAGATGGATAGCTTGATTGAGAGGATTCAGAGGCGAAGGTGATGGTGATGGATAGGATAGGATAGGATAGATAGGGTCTGATATTGTAGGGTAGGGAGCAATGGGATGGGCTGGGATGGGATGGGGTAGTATGGGAATGGAATGAAAAGGCATGGAGAATCACAAAAAAGTAATACAAATCGTTTAGGATAACTTTGACTCTTGTGAGGTGCTGTGTTACTGTGTTGTTGTGATGGTTGTGATGGTTATTTGAAATGTGGTTTGTGTTTGTGTTTTTGAGTCTTGTTTTTGAATCTTTAAGTATTTGAGTATTTGAGTACTTGAGTATCTGTTTTTGTTTTTATTTTTATTTTACTCGAGTATTGAATAGAGTGGGATATGAGATGAAGGATATAGTAATCCATTCATTCACAGCTACTGTATAAAATGGCAAGTTCTGTAAGTTCTGTTCTGTCTTGAATAAGAGACCTTTAGCTCTGAATATATACAGTAATGGGATTTTGTGGTTTGATGGTTTGATGAGTCTTATAGATGTTCCTTTAACTACTCTTTTAGATGTTCTTCCAGATAACAAATATTTGCATTTACATTTCTCCCTATTGTCTTGTACTCAATCCCTATCCCAATCCCTAAACCTAACCCAAAACAATTCCTAACCCAAAACAAGAACAAGTTACGGGTATAAATGTCGCTATGTATGTATGTATTTATTACCTTTATACCTTCATACTTCATACTTCATACTTCATACTACTCTACTCTACTCTAATCTACTCTACTCTACTCATCTCTACACTCCAGCTCCTACTCCTTTAAACATTGCTTTCAGACTTTCATTTCACAAATTCAGTCAGTCCGCAAATTCAGTCCGCAAAATTTAACATTTCTTTACTACCTAGGTAATTAACCAACTGATACTCAATCAATCACATTTTGATATATTATATCATATCATATCATATCATATCATTCTCCATCCTTTTGATTTAGTTTGGAGAAGTTTAGATTAGAGTAGATTAGAGTAGTTTAGATAAGTTCCCGTTTACAAAGTTACAAATAATGCATTGTATTGTGTTGCTTCTACTCGAGTACCACTAATAATAGTTGACAGTTAACAGTCAACGCCAATCTGGCCCTGCTATTGTATATATACATACAAGACACATACAATACACATACATATAAATGCCATCCCATCCCGCATCCACATCCAATGCACATCTACTGCAAATCACATCCACTGCAAACTACACTGCACCTCCGCCCTCAGGTACACTATACTACCCCAATACCCCAATACCTCACTCCCTCGCTCCCGAGTCCCGACGAACACTGCGGATGGATGGATAAGTCAAATCAAATCAAATCAAATCAAGTCAAGTCAAGTCACCATATATAACTACGCAATTGAAATTTGAAAACCACTGGTCCAAAGAAACAGAGATTTCCGCGGCAGAATGCAAATCTAAATCTCTTGTCGAAACGAGAAACGAGAAACGAGAAATCATGTGCGTCGAAACCGAAGCTGTATGTCGCGACTCCGTATTACACACCTACATGGATGGATGCGAGGTGTTGTGTTTGTAGAACTACTTGTGTTTGTTTTGAAGTTTAGACGAAAATGAAAATGAAAAAAGGTATGCTGGGGATTGTGGACTTGTATGTCTAGCAGACTAGAGTCTAGCAGGGCAGCAGCTAGTACTGTAGATACTTCATACTAGCTAAATATTACTCTTTGGATCTTCTAGGATAGTGGAGCATAAGCACGGGTGGCAACGAGATGTACTCGTAAAAACAAATATAAGGATGAAAGGTTGAAGACAGGAGCTCAGCGGTGATTAATGTTCATCTTCATCATTCTCAGTGTTTTGACTTCGTGAATGTAAAGTATTGTGGGAAATGGATAGTATAAACGCTTTCAAAAGTATTGCTACCATTCGATTCCACTTGGATATCTTGAATATATAGTAATTTCTTCTGTAGTAGATGAGGATTCTCGGGTTGATGTATGTATATCACCTTCGCAATTTGCTACCCTTGACTAGACCAGAAAGTCAGGTTATCTTTCAATGGAAAAAACATCCAAGATCTAATGCGAGACCAGCAAAGATACCTTTATATCATTTCAACAAATAATGGCAAAGTAGTGATCGCCAGTTTGTTCACGAATCTTTCGAGCACTTCCAGAGATTGCAGTAAGAGAATCTCCTTTATAAGTTGATTCTTTCCTAGAGAATGACTCAACAATGCCATCCCAATCGTCGATGGAATCTTGAATGTTAGGACATATCTTTTCGGATACAATTTGCTACATCTCAGAGAACATTTGCCATCATTTCTTCATTTTACCTCCCCAAAAGAATTGAGAAATCCCACAATGTATCTTAAATTCCGAGTAGTGAAACATATAACTCTCACGCGTTTTGCTAAAGGAAAGGTGCTCCCACTTTGAAGAATAGTTCCACAACTAACCTAACACTACATCTTCGTTCCCGCGATTTCGCGAGAGGGAGTTTAGCTCTGTTTGAGGTTAAGTGATGCTTGGATGATCGCCTCATTGATATTGTCCCCTCCAAAGCACATAGATACCCTTCCGTTTCGGCGAGCGAGAATTCATCTTGATGATAATATGATAATAAGATAGAATACGAATCGTGAACGATGTTACAAAAAAAGATATTGGACTGGACTGTGGTTCGTGTATACTTTCGTCGAGCAGAGAGAATTCAGTCACACCCACCAATTACACCACTCATTGTGGCTCTGCAAGTCAGTCAAAGCAGCCGGTTGTTCAATATCAAAACAGCCTTCAAAAAGTTAATGGGAACTTCTACTCGAGTATAAAAGCATCACACATATATCTCTTTACTCAGCACAGCAGCATAATAGTACGAAACACAGCAACAGTTGATAGGATTATAATTGTGAATATTGATCCCATACCAGTGGTCAGGTATTCCTTCATTCTTGATGCCACGATAGAATACTCCGGCTATCAAGCTCAGCTCTGAAAGAGTTCGAATTGTAATGAGAGTCGACGATGATGAGAGAAATGTTGGCAACTAATCCAAGACTAATGGCCAGTAACAATATTTTCTTCATATAATCGATAACGCATATCCATTTTTCCGGCAGCAAAAACAGCGGTGTTCTGTTCCCTCCGACAATAAAGTTTACACACAAGTGTGAGAAAGTCAAAAGAGTAGCGCATATATAAGATGAGGTTTCATCGTATGTAAGTTTGATGAGATATCCTCAATCAAGTATAGTACCGTATTAGACCGACATCGTTGAACGGAATACCTCGCTTGGACTATTGGCATGCATCTGGGAGAGCTACTACATATATATACTTTATACTATTTCCCCGACCTAATTTATTGCTGTAATATAGACTCCTGCGTCATATATATTCACTCATCCATATCCCGGAACATAAAACCTTACAGACCAACCTATTCACTGCCCCCAAACAAAATATCCCAATCCACTAATCACAAACCCAACACTCCCTATTACAATACTATATATATCTATCTATCCAGCTCCAGCGCTCAATATCATCGATTGTACATACATCACATCACCTGCTACGAGTAGCGAAGACGGTGTAGGGGAGCGAGCGTGAGTTCTATTGAATAGATCAATTCGTTTCTCTATATACATGCATGCACAGAACTACTCGAGTACATGTCTGATATCGGAACTCTTGGCAAGTTATTCGGGGTGGTGGTGGCGTTTTTTTATTTTTAGATAATGGTATGGTATGGCACTGTTGTCGAATTATATAGTTTGAGGGAGTTGATGACCTATATACTTAATAGCAATACTGTGAAATAATGACGATGATAGTTATTTCATTGATTGAGTTAAAGATATCCTGCAGTATCCCTATCCCCAGCGCCACTTTCAGAAATTTGGAATAGAAAAGAATTCGTTGTATGTAATCGGGTTCTGAAGATACCCATATCTTCCCATAGCTACCACGCCATACACGCCTATTACAGCTTTTGGTCGTCCATAGTATATAAACAGTAATTTATATAACCGCATTGGATATATTTTTCATCTTCAATAGTTTCCTTCTTTGGAGTAGCGTATAGCCTTCATATCCTTCATATCCCTCATATATCCACACCCCAATTTTCCTCCACCAAGCCATCATCACACAATTATCCCTCACGTTCATTTCTACACCCAGTTCCTCTTTCCAAATACTATATAAGAGCCGGTCTTCCCAGATATCTCAGCTGCACCATAGACATTAAGAATTTGCTTAGGGTTAGAGGGGGATTTTGAGCTCACAGCGATCCGAGGTTTGTATTACATATGCTGGAACATTAGGTTCAGGTTTGTTGAAACAGATATTGAGTTCATCTGGTTAGGATGACGAGATAGCAATCGTTATTCATGTTGATATAACGCTAATTTCGAGGGTGAGGTGTTAGTGGCAGTGGCATTGGTGGATGTAATGCGTAGGTGAAATGATAGAGTAGTGGTCATAAAAGTAAATATATGAATACTAGTGGTGAATGTCAAAATAGAGAAATGACAGTGAAGATGTGATTTCAATGACAACAAGATGAAAAATGTACAATTCCAGCACCGTTATTAGTCCTCATCAATTATCGAGAGCCCAAGAAGCCCCCTGCATATACACTAACTACTATACTCACACAGATGTTCCTAGTCCATTTCATTTCTTGTTATATAAATCCCTTCCACGTCATACATTGAAAGCAGACCGATTGTAAGATTATTATATAGTAGCCTGAGAACGTGTATCATAAACCCAATATCACCCGCATGCAGTTAAAAATTCGGCATTATGTCCTCAAGCTCAAGATAAACTACTGTATCAGATACATCCTCTAGAAAAACAAGCAATATCTTCTATAAATTCCCCTCAAATCCCTCGTTTTTCCACCCACATACACAAAAGCAAGGGCACAAGAACACAGACCAGAGTTTGAACTTGCATCTGAGGTTCTGACATCCAGTAGAAATTGATTTATGTATATATATGACTATGCGGCACTAGCTTTTGATGTGTGTGCTGGTAGGGAGAGTGATTCTTATTTTCTGAAGTCTTTCGAAAATTATAGCTAGGAAAGGCTCCTCAAAACGACAGCAACAGCAACAGCAAGGGCAAGTAAATCTAATAAATGATTCCAATGGATGACAACTACTCAGTACATCTCATCAACTTTGATGGGGAAAACAACGCGACGTAAGCATTCACATCCAAGACATAAACTAAAAGTCCAGACGGTTCAAAATTTTGAAAAAAAAAGTACTCATCTTGACCACTTCTTCCCTTTATTCGATTCGGTATGCTCCACATGGCAAAAATGTCGACGCTTAAGTCGGGTCAATCTACCTACTCGACGAGATGATTGATATCTTCTCTACCACGAGATAATAGTTCAAGGCCTCGAAGCCTAACCAAGGATTAAAGCTCACTCGAGTTTTACATTCACATAGGAAGAGCAATTTAGATGATATATTTCCGTGCACTAACCGTTGTCACCTAGAAGTGATCATGATCACCGAGCGAACTTCTTGTCTGCATGTAGTATATGTCATTTGGCCAATGCTTCAATAAAGACATCTAATGGTCTCGAATCGATCATAGAGGACAAAGTTGTATTCATTACTCGAAAGGGTGCTTGAGATATTGTCGAGAAGTAGCATTACCTATAGGTAGATCGAATCTATTATGAATTTGCTACTATCATTAGCGAGAAGACATGAAGGTCGAGGAGGATGTCATTAAATCTTTGAAAATGGAGAACCTCCGTTGCGAGAAAAGCTGAATGTATATCGGTTCTTTCGAAGCGACTGTTAGTTTATAGGAGATATTCATGCTGACATGATTGGCTAACAGGGACCACATACCTACCTATAGCTATTTTTCGGGTCTGGCTAAAAGGCACCGATGATGATATCTCAGCTCCCTTTTTCGAATTTTGAGCATTCTCAGATCAAGTGAAGAAATATCAAAGACACTTTCCATTCAAAGTTTTGAGAATCCTCGTGTTTCTATTTCACATGCTGAGGAATTGAAGGAAATTCATTTCTACTGGTGGCGCCGATAAGATAAGGATGTATTCACCTGTAAAATCTAGCCTGTCGGTGGCTTCCGGGCTAGAAGTCCAGGGCTGGTTTAGCGTATCCAGGGCGTTTTTTTTAGTGTTTGTCTCCCGCTAGATCTTTGAGCACGTTGTCATTTCCCCATCTTTCATTGGACCTCCACAATATCAGCCAAGCACATCTCAGATATTGCAAAGTTGGAAACACTTCGTCGAATCTACGCCTCCATTAGCGAAAAAGCTTCACTATGTTGAACAAGACATTCAATCTCTTAAGAAAGGCACGCGTTTAAGCTATGTCGCGTGCAATATTGCAGTAAAGGGATGTTTATGCACACATATGGATTGCTTCGTGCCAGCCACAGCTACTTCGGCATCACGATCTTGAGTGATTCAGAGCAGCCTGCACAGAAAGCAACATGTTCTAGAAGATTTCCATTTATGATCGTCTCGTCGCTCTATGTGTTTGCACCTTCCTGATTTGGAGCTTCTCGGATACAATTTGATTTCTTTTGCAGGGCTGTATATTCTATTGTTCACCAGTTTTGAAGTCTCGAGATGGCTCCGATCCAATGGATCCTGCATATCTAAAAGCTGCGTGGAACATCTGGGGAAGATGATTGGGTTCAACGAATGAAGGGGCTTGGCGAAAAGATACTATGGATCCTACACTAAACACGGAAGGGTTGCCGGGTCTCATAGACTGATAACGCTTCCAGTCTTGCCCATCTAGAATTTCGAAAGAAGTCCTCAATCAGTCTCAGTCTTTAGTGGCTGAACTCTATCCCTTCGATAGATCGTCAATGGCGTCAAAGAAACTCAAATCTCAGACATCTGCCTAGGTGCATGCTACAAACTGACAAATCTGAACCTATGCCATTTGGACTTATTTTGCCCTTCGCTCGGGGTTGCCATCCCAATTGAATGGATCGAATTCACTGCTGTAAATAAGATTCTTGGCGACCCAGGAACTGGAGTGTATACTAGATTTAGTCTCGGTCTAGTGAATGTCATTGTTGGATGCCCAGACTTTTGGACTCGGAGCTCCTTGCCTAATGGAAGCACCATGAATCCAACATTAAGATTTTATCCTTGGTGGTAAGCAAATATTGAAATTTCAGCTGCAAGGAGGAATATAAGGATACTTGTTTTCCCTTCTGGTCATCCTTTTTTTTTTTCTTCAGTCAAGCACTCGCACCCAACCTTCACCACATCCTTCATTGCAAAGGGACTATTTATTTACAAATTTCTTGCAATGGCTGCCCAAAATACCACCGTGGGTGGAAATTCAGCTTTTCACAACTTCAACAATGACTTCGCTCATATCACAGACCCCAATGAGCGAAGACGTCTTGCTCTAGCTGAGATCGACAGAGCTCCTTTTGGATGGTATCACGTCCGTGCTTGTGTTGTCGCAGGTATTGGTTTTTTCACAGATTCCTACGACGTAAGTATTTCCAACCACTATTCCAGAAAGGGACATAGCTAATCATGACCATAGATCTTTGCCATTAACTTGGTCACTTCCATGTTGGGTATCGCATTCTTCCAGAACAGTGTTTCAAAGGGCTCGATCCCCACAACCAGTGATACCGCTATCAAGGTTGCTACTTCCGGTGGAACTGTTATCGGTCAACTCGGTTTCGGATGGCTCGCAGATGTTGTCGGTCGTAAGAAGATGTATGGTCTTGAGTTGATGATTATCATCTTTGCTACTCTCGCTCAAGCTCTTTCTTCTCCATCGCATGCTGTCTCTATCGTCGGTCTTTTCATCTTCTGGCGTGTCTTGATGGTAAGTGATCACTTGTTTCTGGCTGTGCCCCCGTCGCATACTTACATATACTAGGGTATCGGTATTGGTGGAGATTACCCATTGTCATCTGTCATCACTTCCGAATTTGCTACCACCAAATGGAGAGGAGCTATGATGAACGCAGTTTTTGCCATGCAAGGTATTGGTCAATTTGCTGCCGCCATCATTGCTTTGATTGTTACATCAGGCTTCAAAGAGTCGCTTTTGACTGGGTCCAAAGCCTCAACCTGCACAGGCGTTTGTCAGCTTGCTGTTGATAAGATGTGGCGTGTTATTATGTAAGTTACCACTGTCAAATTTCTCAAGGTACATTGCTAATAATTGCTAGTGGTTTTGGTGCCGTCCCAGGTTGCATTGCCCTCTATTATCGCTTAACCATTCCTGAAACCCCTCGATACACCTTCGACGTTGCTCGTGATGTCGAACAAGCTAGCGAAGACGTTCAAGCATACAAGCAAGGCAAGAGCCATGGAGAGCCTGATGAGATTACTCGCGTAGCCACTCTCAACCAAACTGCTCAAGAACTTGATATCCCAAAGGCCAGTTGGGCAGACTTCATCGCTCATTACAGGCAATGGAGATTCGGCAAGATCCTTCTTGGTACGGCCGGTTCATGGTTTTTCCTTGATGTAGCCTACTACGGTCTCGGTCTTAACAACTCCGTCATTCTTTCCGCCATTGGATGGTCCGGCGGCAATAACATGTATGAGGTCTTTTACAAAACTGCCGTTGGTAATCTTATTCTCGTCTGCGCTGGTGCCATCCCTGGATACTGGGTATCTGTCGCTACAATCGATACTCTCGGCCGCAAGCCAATTCAATTCATGGGTTTCGGCATCCTTACCATCCTCTTCATCATCATCGGCTTCGCTTACAACAAACTTTCCGGCCATGCTCTCCTAGCCCTTTACGTCATCGCCCAATTCTTCTTCAATTTTGGTCCTAACTCCACCACTTTCATTGTTCCGGGTGAATGTTTCCCTACACGCTACAGATCTACATCTCACGGTATCTCTGCTGCCTCCGGGAAAGTGGGTGCTATCATCGCACAAGTTGTTTTCGGACCACTCAGAACAAAAGGCGCTCTTCCAGGGGCTACTGGTGCCGCTGCTAGCCCTTGGTTGAATCATGTTATGCAAATCTTTGCATTATTCATGTTGCTGGGATTTTTCACTACATTCCTCATTCCTGAGACGAAGAGAAAGACTCTCGAAGAGTTGGCGGGTGAAGTTCCAGGAACTCCCAACTATGATCCACCCTCGACAATACGCACTCCTGGAGCAAACAAGAGTGTTAATTCAAGTCATGAGGGGATTGAACATGAGTCTCAGGCCGAGAAGATTGTTTAAGTTGAGATATGGGGTGGAGCGGATTGATACCTGGTGTTTTTGATTGTTTAGTTTGTCCTCAGGGGATGTACATAGTGTAATGATGCAGAAAAAGCATGATAATTTCTTCTTCTAATACAATCTCTTCGCTGTACAAAGTATCAAGTGAACGTAATGTATTCTGTGGCCTTCTCTGCAGACTTCCGAGAACTATCGGCATCACGCCTTTTACTTGACATCATATCATATCATCACGTGCATGCATCGACTACCCCGCTTCGCATCCTGATGGCTTCTTAAGTAGTTCGTCCTCTATCTTGACAATGTTATCAAAACTTTCAATCAATTGAGCTTGAAAACAGAACACTCTCAGTTCAAGGGGCTGGCTAGATACGAACACGAACTCTAAGTCTAGCAATAACTTGCAAGGGGAGACTTATCTATGAGTCAGAAGTGACATCCTAAATAGGAACAGTCATCACAAGCGACCTGTTATAAGTACTGGAGACGATTGCCCTCATTTTATCATTTGAAAATCAAACAATTCATATCCTCCGACCACACATAATCCATCGCAGAACATAATAAACGCATCCTCCCTTCATCTCACCATTCCTTTATCCGCCCTCAAGCCAGCTATCACCCAACTCAAAATGCACATCCCCTTCACCAACCTCGATGTTTTCACCCACACCCGCTACCTCGGTAATGCACTCGCTATCATCCGTCCCCCTACCCCAATCACTCTATCCCAAACCCAAAAACTCCAAATCAGCAAAGAATTCAACCTCTCCGAAGTCGTCTTTCTTCATCTCCCCGAATCCGAATCCCCCGATACAAACCCCAAGGAATTAACCATCGATATCTTCACATCAGCTGCCGAGATTCCCTTTGCTGGTCACCCTACTATCGGCACCGCATTCTTTGTGCTCAATTATCTCGGCTTGAAATCTGTTGATACATTGATTACTAAAGCCGGTCGAATCCCTATCTCGCTGTCCTCGGATGGAAAAATAGCTTGTGCTCAGATTCCTCACAATGTACATGTTCATGACAAGACATACTCTTTCAAGGATTTCGCTACGGGAGAAGAAACACAATACCCAGTCGTGTCAATAGTAAACGGTATGACATTCGTACTCGTTCATCTTCCCTCTCTAGCCGATCTCGCCCGAGCAGTGGAAATTAAAAATCTCAATCCGAGTACATATAATGTGGAAAATTTAGATGAGGGCTGGAGAAATGGTCTTTGTACGACAATGTATTATGTAGGTATGGGTGTGGAATTGGATGAGCAGGGGAGGAGAAGGTATAGAACGAGAATGTTTGGGACGAGAGAGGATTCGGGGACGGGTAGTGCAAGTTGTGCGTTGGCTTGTTATTTGGCTATGAAGGACAAGGGGATAGGGGGAAAGGAAGTGAGATTTGGGTTTGAGCAGGGGGTGGAGATGGGGAAGAAGAATGAAATTTTTGTGGATGTGAAGACGAAGGGGGATGGGGTTGGTGTTGAGAGGGTGGTTCTGAGTGGGGAGGCGGTGAAGGTTATGGAGGGGATGTTGGAGGTTTGAGGGGGTATTGGAATTTTGGGTAGGATGGGAGAGAGGTTGCAGGGTGGATCTTCAACTCGTAACTTTGTATCTGCATGATTCCCTTGATGCTTTGATTGGACGACATTTATCCCCCAAAAGATTTGTTGCACATCTCATAGTTGAAAGTGAGATAATCTCAAATATGATAGCTCAAGTAAAATTATCTTGGTTATATTCTTTGAAGTCATTCACTTCATTCATTCATTCATTCATCTGAAGATATCCCCTAATTAAGTATATGTATAACCCCTTCTGATGTTCTCAGAAACCATTAACTTAGAGATATACATATGCATTCGCCATCTATACAGTGATCCTTGACTATTTCGCAGCTTCATCTAATCTTCGATGACTACTACACAGAGAGTATCATTACCTATCCACAATTCATCAACTACAATTCATTACCACCAAACCCCTATCTCGAGTATATCCACAATAGACTTCCTCAGTATTGTAATCATAACAGTAACATATCAACATCCAACCCCGAAGTAAGTTCCAACAGAATCTAATCCAATGAAATACTCGAGTACTTAAACGCATATTCTATTATCTACTGTATATGTACCTTAAAGCCAGAAATCAGAGTGCTATGCTATCCCAAACCACTCCCCGAGAACACCTATACCTATACACATGCGGTCCTAAAGCATAAGAACCGCGAAGTAAAATGTATATACTCGACCGAGTATATATCGCTAAACCCCTCATTATAAAATTTCAACCCGCTAGTTCGAGCTTTGATAGAGTATAGAACAACCTATTCTCCTCAAAAATACTCGTACATATGAGTATAAATACATCACTCACGAACGATTACCATGGTGAATTCTTTTTTTGTGTGTGTGTGTGTGTGAAGCGGCAGTAGAATTTATACAATATATGGAGTGAAACGGAAGAGTAAGGGATGATTAATTAGTAAGTAGATGGGTAGATGGGTAAGTTAAAGTGAAATCGATATGTTTATTTGTGGTTTTCTTTCGACTCTCGATTGATTGAGAATTAGTACTCGAATATGTATACTCGTACGAGTATTTATGAGTAGTTTTGGCAATAATCATGAAGAATGGATATAAATGACAGTACCGGTACAGTAATAATACTTTCTCTATCGAAATCCCATTGTACTATTATACTATCATTTATATTCATTAACCTCTACGAGTATAGTATTACTAAAGAAACGATACTCGAGGGTCGGTCCTTAATACTTATCCCGATCATAGAGTTTCTCCAGTATCGATGTCAAATCCAGGATATAACATAATACTTCATTCCCGCATACATACTCTACCACAACATTTGATTCCGAAATGATGTTTTGAGTACCTATAATGAATGGTCCAGTATACCCCGAAGTTCATATTTATACTCGAGTACACACGCATTTGTTGGGTTTAGCGAGCGGAAGACAGATGTGATGAGCCGAGAATGAGAGACTCTGACTATCCTATCCTATCTCAGGGTTTGATTCTGGGGACTTCTCAAAATCACAAAATCACAAGAGAAAGCAAAAGTTACTCTACAACTAAATGTGTACTAATACTATACTGTACTGTACTTTTGAGGTATGTAAGTAGCGGAAACATCTGCAATTTTGAAATCTTCAAAAACGAAATATCGAATCTATATCAATCTTTGTCAGGATATACAGTAGATCTTTGCAAATTCGAATTCGAAGAACAAAAATGGAAAATAAAGTTTGAAATGTGCAGCTGAAAGGGGGGTCAAGAACATGGGTTCCGAACAGATGTGATAGAGATATTCATCGATAATTACATATTACTGTAGACTTCTCAACATCAAAGGAGTTTCTTCACTCCAGTTCACTTCACTTCACTGTCAAATTTTGTTATTGTAAGTAATTGTTATTATTTATTGTAAGTTCTCCTGCCACAAATGTAGGTATGCATGATATCTGCCACGAAATTATCTCTTCCCTTCCGTTTCCTCTTCGGCGCCTAAGTTACATACAGTATCTTATTTCCATCATCTATCTCTGTGGGCAAGAAACCCCTCTGACTTGGTACACGAGAAACAGGAAATAAAGTGATTCGTAGGTTATGAGTTAAAAGACTTCTTTTATACCCGAGTACAACAAGATTGATTTAGAAGAAGACTATTTATTATCCCCGTAAAGTATGTTCTGACTGAAAGTGGAGATGAATCTCAACTCGCGCTAAATACCAATTCTTAAAAAGTGATGCGAGGTCACACAAGTTTCAGTTTTTGGTTAATATTTCGTTATTCACTGTCCTCAAGTTTATCCTTTTCATATGAAATTCTGTACATTTACAAACTACGAAAATTTCAATTCAGTAAATACATTTATACCATTTTACTTCCCCTTCTTTTGACCTCTTCCCTCTCCTCCTTTTCACCCCCATCACCCCCATCACCCTCCTCGCCCCCCTCGTCACCTTTTACCCCTTCACCCTCCTCCTCAATATCCCTCTGCCTCTTCCTCCCCCCACCCACACCCGCCCTCTTTCTCCTCCCCAAAAGAACCTTCAGCGACACCTCCCTATAAACCGGCTTCTTATTCCTCGTTACCCTCTTACTCCTTCTAATCCCCTCCATCCCCTCCATCCCCTCACTCCCCAAATCCGACACAGCAGCATCATCCTGCACTTTTTTATTCTTGGCATTTCTGCTAAACCCCTTAATCTTATATTCCCCATCATCCTTCTTCAGAGTATCCGGACTATCAAATGGACTTTCAAGCGGAGAAATTAGGGGACTTTCTTCATGTCCTTCATGTTCTTCTGGCCTCGCGACTGGCTTTTTGGCTTTTGGCGCTGCGGGAGCGGCTTTTCTACCTTTACCTTTACCTTTTCCTCTTCCTTTCCCGGTAACGACAATATCCACTGCGGCCGGTTCATCCGTCTGAGTCCCCGAATGCATCAACCTCAACTGACCTTCCCGTTCCAACCTCCTAACCTCTGCCGCAATACCTCTCTTAAACCTCTCCAATCTCAATCTCTCCTCCGCGCGCTCCTTTTCCAGCACAACTTCCCTGGCATTATTTTCAATCATAGCAATTCTGCTTTCGAGTTCTTCCTTCATGTCAGCGAAAGCGCGATTTGCGAATCCAAGCTTGAGTTTAAGTTCTTCGACTTCTTCCAAAGTATTGTAGAGATCTGCTTTGGCCGTTTGAAGCTTCTCGGAATCCTCTTGTTCTTCTTCGGATTCCTCATTATCGTTTTTGTGGTTTTCCGCTGGACTTTGTCCGGGTTTTTCTGTTGGTAATACACTCATGCTCTCTGCTCTGACATCTTCCGCCGCTTGCATATCCGCAATCTGCTCTCTCAATCTTTCGACTTCTTTTTCTAAGTCAGCGATGACCCCATGCGCTCCATTTAATCTCCCCTGTAACGTAGCTATTTCCTCCGCTACTTCCGCCGCCTGTGTTTGCGTCGCAGCAACTTCTCTGATCATCTCGCGCTGAGAAAGCTCCAGTTCATGATTCCGCTCGGTCACTTGGCGGAGGGTCTTGCTCAACTGTTTAATCTCATTTTGCGCGTCATGGTGTGGGAGTCCAGACTCGTACAGCCTTTTGAATATATTTTGCTGCCGGTACGATTCTTCGACTTTCCGGTTCATCTGCTCTATTTCATCCTCAAATCGCCCGATTATTTGTCCGCTCTCCTGTTGTAGTTCCTCAATCTTATTATAGGAAGATTCCAGCGCCTGTTCAGTTATTCTATGCGAGACTCCCAGGTCATGCAATTCTTTTTGGACTGGTCCTCTTTCCATGTTGACAGCTTCGAGCTCTTTGGTTTTGTCTTCAAGGTCTTTGAGCGCGAAGCGTACTTGGTATTCCTTTAGGTTAGCAGGACGCTTTGGGGCAATAGGGCGATCGCGTGCTATTTCGACGAGCTCATGGATCCATTGTACGCCAGCCTCCCGGTGTCCTCTCTCGCCCAAGTTGTAAAGTGCATGTACCTCATCCGGTACAGTCACAACAAAATCTTGCAACCGATCCGCCCACTCTCTCCAAACATCTTCTTCCACCAGTGGAGCGTCCGGTCGACCAGAACCTAGTTCGATCAATTCTTTGACCCAAGTCACACCAGGAAATTGTTGGCGTGGACTTTCGACCCCGGGGTCCGCATCTGGGAATGCTCCACCAGGTCGGTACAGATTCGCTTTTGCTAGATCATAGAGGGCTTGGACTTCCTGGGGCTGAGCATGAATATGATCCAATAGCCTATTTGACCACTGCCTCCAAAGAGCATCTCCGAGTATCTCTGGTCTTGGTGAGGTACTTCGGCCATCATCACCTACATCGGACATTTGTAAATCAGGCAACAATCGCTGAACCTCTAACTCGCCTAACATGTCCTCCAGCGTCCTTATCTGTAGCGATAAATCCGCATTGCGAGCCTCCAACTTTATTTTCTCTCGTTCCCCTTCCACATTTTCGTCTCGTAGATGAGAAATATGTCGATTTAATTCCTCCATATAATAAGAATCATCTCTCTCACTTCCCTTGCGTAATCGTGCGATTTCCTCATATGCTTTCCGCAAAGCAATTGAGTTATCCTGCAGATGTCCCCATTCTAGCTTTTCCTTCTTCAACTCTTCAAGATCATTCACCGCAATACTTCGATTAATATCCGATTCTTCAGCAACTACTGCCAACCTACGTGTCTCCTTTAGGTAGCCATCCCTCTCTTTCTTTACGTCTGCGAGTTGTCTACCCAATTGCACAACATCGGGAGGCTGAGAATTATTCGCCAGTTCAAGTGCAACATGTGTGCTTTCCAATCGGTTCTTATATCCATTTTGTCCAAATAACTGTTGCGCCAGGTTTTCGCTTCGACTTTGCGCTGCGGCTTTTTCTAGATGCAATTTACGAAATGCAACAGAGTGCGCTTTTTCAGCTAGGACGGCTTTTCTTTCGAGTGTGTCACCACGCTGAAGATATGCGTCTCTTTGAGAAACGAATATTTCTGCGGGATTCGTGCCATTTACATCGAATCCAGGCAGCACTTGTTGCTCAAGCCTACGTATATATTCTCTGCAGCCATCCCTCTCTTGGACAACAACCTGATATAGGCTACGTAGTTCCTCCTGGGTATCATAAGGATTATCCTCGGAAGGACCTTCTTCTGATCTTGGAATATCAGCTGAGTTCATGTTTTGGACATCAAAAGCGTATAAATGATGGAAAAAAAATGAATCTGAGGTTCTGGACTTCCAAATCTCAAATCGAAGACAAAGAAATGTTGGGAGTTTTGCAAATATACACTGATCGCCCGTTGTGACCAACCTAAATGCACCCGAACAAAGAGGAGGATATACACGAAGCTACCGCTTTAGGACTGTGGCTGTTGTGAAAATGTGAAGATGTGCTTTGTGTAGAAAAACAAACGAACGCAGTTCAAATGGGAGCATCGCCGACTTTAAGAACAAGTCAAACTTTATACCATGTTCTACTCTTAGGTCAGGTTGATGTAGTAAAGTTGATGCCCAAACTTGGACGTACACACCGGTCTCAATCAAGCTGTAGTTGTTGGGCTATTTGTAAATTCCTGCCTTCAATTTGTAAGCAAGAGTATGCAATGAAACGAGACATATCGGTTACGCGTGTTGGTGACTGTCATATACTTTCACAGAACTCAATGGTGATTTTGTCGAGGCGATATCAAATCACGATTTTGCTGAATTTGGATGAGATTTTATTCATACATCTTCTTGATAGGTGCTATCTTATATAACTTATTCGACTTATTCGACTTATTCGACTTGTTCGACTTGTTCGCCTTGAAGAATGTGGTATCAACTTGTAACATCGTTCGATCCCAAAGGCTCTTGATATGTGTGTGTTCATTGGTATTATGAGATAACTGATTGGATTTTATACCCATAAAAGGGAATTCCGGTGATTGGGTGACAGTTGTGTGGATCTTACCATAACTGAAAATTGTGTGAATTAAAACACACCGCGTGACTAGACCTAGGTCAAGCCCATCTGGATATGCTGTATTGATTGAATCCACAATTTCTCGTGCTTCATTTTGACTAAGGCCTCGAGTTACTACGGCTCTCGCCTCCCATGTGGGATCAGGGGGGAAGTTGTATAGCGGAAGATCGTCCTCCAATACCCGACGGAAAGTTTGACGCATGGCTTGGATTTCGGGAGTATCCTGTATTTGCCAAGAAACTTCCCAACGACGTCCTGGGCGTATCATTAACGGTTTCACCCGACCCATATAGAAAGGAGACCTCCAAAATTGCAAAAATCGCATGAAGACTTGGTACTGCCTCCAATTTTGGGCCGGTAGTCCCTTTATAAGTGTAACATTCGCTCGGCCATTGTTCATGAATGGAGCATATTGAGAATGTTTAGCCACTATTCGATCCAACTCTTGTGTGACTCTGTCGTCCAGGCGTAGGCAAATATTGATGGTCTGCTCGATTCTTTGTGGAACCTCCATGTCTTGACTAGTCATTGCACCTGTGTTGGTAGTTTCTCGTATGCCATGGTTGCTAATATCTTTGAGAGGCTGTTGCTCGACTGCCGCAAGGGGAACCTTATGATGTACAGCGTCTGCAATACCTTGGGCCTGTTCCTCGTCATTGGCCTTGATTTCGGAAACCGTCGGCATCGAAGTTGACTTGGGTTTTGTTTCCGGCATACCTTCCAACATATCTGCTGTTTCTGAAGGGATCTCCTGCGTTGCAGCATTGTAGGACGAGGGTTCCGTATACGCAATATAACCGTTATGTTCAACCTGCTCTAAGAACTTTGCGAATATTTCGTGATGTGCATCGGACGCTTGCTGAATCGTCTTGCTGGTCTCCTCTATCTTCTCCTTATTTGACGTAACAGAGCTCGGATCATTGGCTACTCGGTGCATCGCCATTTCTGTATTGGTTTCCGTTGTCTTCCCTTCGTGCGTCAACTGAGTGGAATCAAGATTATTCGAATTTTCGAAATTGCCTTCCACTTCAGGTGCCTCGATACTTCTCGGCGGTAAACCATTGAATATTTGTTCGCGAGTTTCTGAGTATTCTCTGGTAATCCCTCGGGGGATAAAAATCGGAACAGTTTGATATCGCAAATGCCTAGCAGAGAAGGCAGATAGCATGGGGCATCTGGAGCTGTGAGGTATGATGCGTAGCCACATTTTCAATAACTAAAGGGGAAATAATCACCCACGTTTCTTCGCCGCAGATTTGCAAATGCCAGTGAGTACCTAATCTTGTTATTTCTTACAAAGGAAACAACTGGTCAAAATGTACGAGTATTATGACATGAACATCTTCACCAGCGTTCGTCAAATATACCGTAATGTCTAGGTACGACAATCCGATAAGTACCTAGTACATATTTATTTGACGCGAAGCTACTCAGATTAGTCAGATATTTAAACCAATAAGGTTGATTATAAAGTCACCCGCCACCCCACCCATATTTTACTGTATCATAACTTCATCATTGCCAAACTCTTCTGTGCTTGTCTTTATCTGTGTGGGGAAGTCCCCAATTTTGGGCACAGAAGCTCTTCGGAGTGTGACGGTGCAACACCAGCTGGTACAGAAGACGCCTCCTCTTAATTGAGAAGCCAATTCTGTGGCGAGCCTGAGTAACGTCAGGCCGTCGCAACGCGCGCAAACTTCGATCTCTAGAAACTACTACATATCCTATACAAACGGTACCACCATTCCATTGCAACGAGCTCACATCAAAGCATTAATTTTAGCAAGATTATTCATTTTCCATCTTGCTACATACATGCTATTGGCCCTGCATCACTGACCCCGATCCAACAACACTTGAGAATAACGAATGGCTTTCTCTGACACTCACACTGGAGTCTTTACTTTCATGTCATATTGATCAATAAAGATCTCACTCCAGCATAGGCCTCAATAGCACTGGGTGTGATTTGGGTAGCCGGTAAAACGAAACCATAAGTTCCGGTATCTCTCAGTTCCGTGGTGAAGGAGAAATCAGCACCAACAGTCGCATCAACGTAGTCTACGCTACTCCCAGTGGCCTGATAGATTGTGGAACAGATTGGGCCATATTTGAACATGGTTCCATACACTGCCTTGACGGCTGCAACGTAACCTGCTGCCAGTGATTGGAGCTGGGCGTTGTTCTCGGCAAGTACAGTACAAGAGTATCCGTATGCTGTGAATGTGAAGTCAGATACTCATTTGCCTTTCTTTGAGATTGGGTGAACTTACGAGTCATCATAAGTTGAGAGTACGAGTGGAAATCAATGAAAAGCTTCAAGCCTTGTGTTGTCTTCACAGTGTTGGCGTATGCAGCAAGTGCTTTCGTTTCTGGAGCATCAACTGCAGCGAGGCCTACATGACATTCAGCACTCATTCATCGGACAACCTTGGCTTTCCTGACGATACACACCTTTGTAATCTTCGGCACATGGGTCCGTGGAAGCTCCACCAGTAGTTGACCACTTATAAGCCCAGTTACGATTGATATCTCTACCATAACAAGTTGAAGAGGACGGTGGGGTCTGACGATTTTTGCGCCACAAACGATTGGTACTTTGCGTGTATAAAAAGCCTACGACCAAAAATTAGATCAGTTAAAAAAGCAATTCAGAATAACTCACCATCAGGATTCACAACTGGGAAGATATAGTAGTCATATTTATCAACAAATCCTTTGATCTCTGTACTGGTGGCATAGTTTGTTAAAAGATTGTACGCCATGTACTCAACAACCTACATGATATTAGTGCTGCAAATGTGACGACACGTCAATGGCCTGCTCACCAACGTTGTAATCCATTCTCTAGCATGTACAGTACCGTGGAAGAGAACAGCTGGCTTGACTCCTTTGCCAGCACTTCCATAAATATGAATGCCAGTGATCGCATTACCCTGAACAGTAGTTCCAGCAGTCACGATTTCGGCATTCGATGGATGTGCAGTGACAAGGTCTTTCAGGAACTGTATGTGGTCCGCATATGCGTGATATCCGGTGAACCAAGTAGCATTTGGTGCAAGGGCTGAGTTGTGTCAACAATAAATTCCTGACAGGAGAGCTTCAACTTACCAGCCTCTGCGGAATATGTTTCGGTCTGTCCCTCTTCTGCAATTGATTCTCCAAGATTACTGTGCATAAACTCTCTTTGGAAGTCCTTGGTTATTCTCAAGAAATTGTCGACCTGCTCTGGAGGTACAACCACATCAGCCGTGCCAAGTTTGGCCGACTTTTTCCATGTTTGAAGGTTCAGTGAAGAAACAACGTCGTTGATTTTCTCAATATTGTCGGTCTGAGCTTTGAGACGGAATACTTGATAGCCATCATAGTCCACCTTATTCTCAACCGCGGTACCTGCTGCCGCAGCTGCAGTGGCAAGAGTAAGAATTTGAAAAAGCTTCATTTTTGCAGGAGTTGATACGTACAATTATCCAGTTACTGGGAGGGAACGAATGCTTTATGATATAGCTTTCTGTTTTGATGGCGACTTGCGGTTACCGACGGAAATGTTTTTGCAGGAGTTCCTGAACAAGAAGCTCACAAAATCCATTGAACGACGTTCACAAATTTCACACTTATTGACGACAAATATCAAACAAATCAAAAGATAGGATTAAAGAAACTCCTGTGGTGACCGGCCTCGGCAGGTCCGAATAGGAAGCTGTGATGATTTGCCGAGCATGTTATCTCAAGCGCCAAGTGGACCAAGACATTAAAATAAGGTTAAATTGACATTACCTCTTCATGTGCGGGGAACCTGCATCCAGATATGCATCACCATTTGGTTCTAGAATCTTAGTATTGAAGATATCTGTTGTAGCTTTGCACTAGGCCTTGGATGAGTAATATACATTTTACGTTCGGTCAGTGCCGTTTTTTTAATTGGGCTTCACGAAGGATATCTCGAGGTACTTCATATTTGCCTAAATGAATTGCATCGTGGATAAGGATATGGATAATTCATAGGTAACCACTCCCCCATATCTTTTACTTTCCACGGTTATTTCTTGGGTGAATAGCGTTGATCGCGCTGTATGCGATGCGCCCGCCTTCCAAATCAAGCATTTTCAAGCGCTGCAGTTTCATATCTATTTCCTTGAATCCTGTAACATTCGCAGAAACCGTTTGTGGCGGTATCGATGCAACGACCCGTTGAGGAAATCGAAAGCTTTTCGCAATCGTCAGTGTATCAATTCAATATCTTGGCCATCCCTTGGACTATTGCAATCGTAGCGGCCCTTATGTTCTGCCCCGCCTCTGGTATTTCAATTGTTGTTCAAAGTCCAAACACAAAAGTATGTATGGTATGTGTCAGACATAGTTATACTCTGAACATGAGCTGGAGATCTGACGGGTAGGAGTGCATGAAGGAGATTCGGAAGATCGACCTTGGGGATTTGCATAGTATGACTTCCGACGATGACGGAAATCACGTTGCACTTGCAGCTTATGCATGTATACAAGATAGAGTCTTTGCAATGTGCAAAAGTCATATTACACCTGTAAGTTAATGGCGCCAATCTCAACATCTACATTCATCCAATTTCAATGAGATTTACCGGATATTAGATATGTTAGCAAAACTGTCGACGAACAAGGCTACGCTATTTATGTGGTTGATCACAAGGTCTTAAATCCGATTTCTGGTGATTGGCTCGATATTGCAGCATCGAATTTTATTCTAAATGGCTGTCGCTAGCACCCAACGTGACTTTGTAAGCAAGTTACTTGAAGTCACATGTTGTACGCCTTATGGATCACAGCATACTCGATAGTACCAATGGGTGATGTGATGTCTAAATGAGGTTGTAGGCATGTATCACCCCGTCCTTGTATTGTTTTAACCATGATTACAATACTGGGTAGTATCCATCGGCTCACTCTCTTCGTCGTCTTATATACGAGTAGATCGTTCGATATCGTTTTGACAAAAGATTGGAGGTCGATAATGGTGACAATGTGAGTCGAGTTCACAGTATCTACAATTACCACCGAGCTGCAGTTGTACACTGATAAGATTACAAGGATCTGGATATATGCTAAATGCACTATTCTTAGCCTGCATGAATTTTTGGGAATCTCTCAAATATGAACGGCCGTCATTACCGTCTACAATAATCATTTGGATGGAAATGGAAATGAAAGGGGTGAAATTGGGGAGCAGGTAGCTTCTGCTCCAGCTCAGGAGCATGATGTTACTGAGGAACAGCCCGGCAAATATGCGAGCCGCACACTCACCAAGACCCTGTTGTCATCACCACAGCTTAAAATACAAATCATGACCCTCCAGTCAGAAAGATCTACCATTATCATAATCCCTAAACTACATACCGTGATAATGAAGTCACTCATCACGCACATATGTTGCATCCTCCCGTCTCCTCTTCGCAATCCAAATGATGGCAGGTTGCCGTTGTTCTGCTCTGAGTCTACTTGGTGAAATGATCGGGGAATGGATGATATGGTATCAATCAATCATCTTACTTAGTCTTTGCCAGATCGCGATGGTGTGGCCGTATTGCAGTATTATACCACAAAGCGATAGTGCTCTTTATTCTCATAAGTAGTCCTAACCAGTGGTGATTTGATATATGTATTTCCTTACCCACAAGCTAGTTTCTATGATTTGGATATCTGTACCATAAACTAACTTCTGAATGATAATCACTGTCTAACATTCATCGAGATATCCAGTGGGAATATCTTATCATTTGAAAGCGCTGCCAGCCTAATCATCATCTCCCCAACTGGAAGTTTCAGACTACCCAATAAAACATACGAAATACAGGGGGACTAGTATTTAACATCAGGTTTCAGGAAAAATCTGCAAGGATAACCCAGAAATTCCGTGACTTACCACTGTACTCCAAATCGCCAAAGAAATCTCAGTCTACAAACTTTTATGGTTTGCTGCCGCGATTCTATCGAGAAAGAACTGTCACTTCCATTTTATCTCATGTGGATATCGACTTAATAATCCCCTCACATCGCTTTCGCTTCAGAATATTTGGCATTAAACAAGACATTCTTCCATTTGAGGGCAGGAAGGCCTGTGATCATATGCTATATTCACCTATATCGCAACAGCTATTAATAGTATCATTCCGACCAAAATTACCTTATTTTTGTCGAATTACGAAGGGTTTTGTTGCACTAGGAGTATAGGCAATAACATATAAAAAGATACAGTTTATATACTAAGAAACTTGTTTATACGTATTCGGAGGCCTGACATGAACTGAGTGAATATCCAAAGTTCGCTTTCGCTACAGTAAAGACTAATGTCATGAATGAAGAATGCTAGCGTAGCGAAACAAGCTCATTCTTCAAATGCTTTACCGTTCTTAACTTGCCTTTTCACGTAAAGCTCTGCTTTTTCCAAACTTCTGCTAATCATATCTGTGGCAAAAGTCTTTGGTGTATTGTATACTCGAGGGAGGTTGAACGATTTACCGTGCGGTTTTCTTTGTATAACTACAGGCCTAACAGAAAAGCGCGACACCCGATTGGTTCACCTAACCCGTGATTCTCCGAATATTATTTCATTATAAAACTTCAATTATACTACCAAATAGCCCTCTTTGCCGTAGCTATATACAAAATAGAATCGATATGATCTTATAAACCATCTCCGCATCGACAATAATCACACAACGAATATTGACATCTACATATTCACTCAAGCTGTGTAGATTGTCTAGCCAATATCCGACGTCATGTACGGATCTTGATATTTGCTGTCTTTGCGAAGCATGCTATGATTGTCGAATTTTCCATATGGTGGGATGAGTATGCAAGTACCGGGTGCGCGAAATTCTGACTGTAATATTCCATTGCATATGGGTGACATGGAGAGATTTTGCTGAGGCGTCAAATACATTGCTCATTGTGGCATTCAACGTTGTCTGAACATGGGTGTAGGGTTCTAGTTATTGTGATAATTATGCTTCTCCAGCAGGTTATAAAGCCTGAGGAGCCAAGTTTTTGCTCCTTCGACTGGGGATTAGGGTCAATACTGGTTCGGCTAAGATACTGCTCATTGTTCCTGTTGAAGTGGATGTGAAATTACTTCTTCAATTCTATAAATTGGTAGCTATTGGGGTATTGCGTCTAGTTCTCTATATGCTTTTTAGCATCCGATGGAAACAATAAAAGAGTCATACATTCCAAGCCCAGTCTTAAATTTTGTGAATTTTCACTACCTCCAGAACTGTTGGGGAGAGCCACTGGGAATTTCAATGACGAAAACAGCAGAAAAGGATGGCAAATGGCAGATGGCAATCAGAAGTGATCACAAACGAAAAGAAAATCAATTGACAACACGAATATTCTGTCTAACGGAAGCGTGGACCTGACATCGAGTGATGAGAAAAAGACCCCATCGAAGCTGGATAAATTTTGCCGGCCATTGTTATTAATCGTTCGTTGTATATCACGACTCTCGAGTCTATCTCACAAATTTTAGTTGTAGACGTTCAAGAAGGTCTTAATGAATTACAGCGTTCTCCCAAGTCCGCTCATTGTTCGCTCCTAGTGTGCGGTACAATCATTTTGTCGGTGTTAGTAATAGAGGAATTAAATGTTTTTAGACCAACTCAATTGACAGTAATAGCATATACAACTCAAATAGAAGAGAATAATAGACAACAAACGACAGCAGTTGAACTGATTCTAGGAATTTTGAATACTGTTGGATGTGGCATTATCCCAAACGACGGATAAGAACACCATTCTCGAATACTCAATCTGCTCACACACCTATTCATAACGGCAGGACCACCGCAACCGATCATTCCCCACTTACAGATGCAGTAACCACTTCCTGCATTCTCTGTATTCCCATGTCGAGTTTGGCGGCGGAGCTAAAAGATAAGACTTGAGTGTTTGTGCACCCACATGATCAGAAGTATGAAATGACACCAAGATAAGCGCTCCCGTTGGTGTACAGGATTGGGAGGTAAAAAATCCCTATCTTCGGAGAATACATGCAACCAAGGATACAGTATCATATTGATAGATTGATGCAGTTTACGCGCAGACGTTTCAGAACTCGTCAACTACATGTAGGGAATTGAATAGATTGAGAATATGCAGGCAAGAAGATCACTTGAGAGGGACCTTGTTATCCTGACCGTTATAGCTCATGTACGAATAAGGTTCAGTATCAAATGGTCTGAACGAGAAGTGGGATATGGCTGTGTATCCGAAATTCTTTGAACGAAACCCCTTTTCGGAAGATTCAACTGATTTGAAAAGTTCAACTTACTTGAGAGATATAACACACCCGATAAATTCAACTTATTTGGGAGATCTATGTTTCTTCTACTCTAATCGTGGAACATTGGACCTTGAAAGGCAAGTAAAAATGAGTCCGTTGAACAAAAATCCAGATCAGTGGAAATGCATTCAGTTTCTAAAATTGTTCGAAGCAAAAGCTCATGACTATTTTCGTGACACTTGAGCTTCGAGCCAATTGAACACATGCTTCATTCCAAAGAAATTCGAGTGTCGGTAGCTTAGCTTTCTGTCCCATGGTTTCAACTCCAATCTCGTCTACTTGGCCATTTTAGATAGGCCGCTTTCATCGCTGACTGAATAGTTGCTGGTGTTCTCGGTGGTTGAGCGTTCGGAGGCAATAGAAAGATATAACGAACCATATAAATACCATAATCTCTTTGAGGAACACATGTGATCCCCCCTAACACCGAACCGGTCACCGAACCGGTCACCGAACCGGCCACCTCCAGATCCAGTAGCACACCGTAGTCATATAGCGGATGAACGACGTTCTTTAGAGTACGAGGCCCGTTGAAAGCATAACCCCATGATATGATCTGGCTGTCTGCAGTCCAAATGAAATCGCTCATGAATCCATCATGGAGGATAGAATGTAGCGAGGCTATCGAAGTACCGTGGAATCGCACCGATGTGAGTCCCTTGTGGCGTTTCACATTTGCGTCGAAACGTTTTTGTATATCTATTGGTGGATCGAGGACTATGAACTGACTTGTGTTATGAGAAAATCCAGCTATTCTCAAAGACTCAGGCGCACTAGAGAACATTCTCCCAAACGTGGAGTGTATCCAGTTTGCCAACTTGATTGCTGGCTCGGGGTGATTTTGTTGGAGACTGTTTTGCAATATCCCAGCTGTCAAATCCGCCAATTTAGGAAGAGCTTGAAGGAACTGATTTACTACTTTGGTGTCAGAGACAGAGTAATTCTCGGGTAGTTTTAGTTGCTGGAATCGAGGGCCAGAGCGATAGTAGAAAGACATGAGAAGTACATAGAGCCCACGAGGATCATACTCGCAGTGCGTGGCTATAGATTTGCCCCATTTTTTGATAAGGTCAGATTCTTCTCCGACCTCTGCTATATCCAACTCGTCTCCACTATCTTCGTCTTCCAGATCGGAATTATCTTCGGTCTCTTCGGTGTCTTCGTCGTGTTCCAGATCGGAATCATCTTCGGCGTCTTCATCCTCTCCAGAACTCTCCGAATATTCACTAGAAAAAGCGGTGTCTTCGAAATCTCTGCTCGAGTCCTCGTCTTCATCATTTTCTTCAGCTGAAACATCTTCATTGTCTTCATCAAAGATTTTCTCGAGATCTTCTCTAGCGCCCTCATTATAGCTGTCAGCCACTCCAGTGATTTGAAACATTTTGTGTCTGGGTATTAGTTTCTCTTTTTTTACTGCTAATCTGTTCATTTACAAATTTCCAGAAATCTCACATATATTTTCAAAATAAAAGCTTTGATATGATCTGCCTTTGTTTCTTTATCATCCAAACCCAGTGTCTTTAGTTCCATCAGTTATATTCTCACGCTCATCCTCCACCAAACACTAATCTTGTTGATAAGTTCCCAATTAATAGTAGTTTCTTTTTCAATAACCCTAAGGTTATATATAAAGTGAATAAAGAGCCTGTAGTTCTGGCTTTTGGGTCTTATAAAGGGAAGAGTGGGATCTTTGATGTGTTTATGATTATTTATAATAGTTTCTTTGGGTTCCCTAGCAGTTGACTCAAAGAAATGATAAAAGGTGGCAATAATAACCAGGATGTGCAATAAAGATTGTAAGGACTGGCTAGCGGGGAGAGTGCATTGTGATATAGCGTAACGGTATACCCACCTTAGGTTTTCATTGCCTGAAAGAATTCAATAGAAACCATTTATACCTAAACACTCATTACTAGAGTACAAAGAGATTGTATAGCTAATTTTGTTGGAATATCACTAAGATCATAATAGGTATAACAGTAGTAATATTGTATGTGTGTGTCCTTAGAGGTATTCTAGTGGTATTGGATACATGTATAAGTGCGTGAGGCACGTGCATATAGACGATGCCATGTGAACTGTATCACGTGATATTGTGTGACTGTACTGCACTTCCAACAAATTTAGAGTTTTCTCAAACTTGGAAGCTTTTTGTTATAGGCTATTTATATATTTTCAATAATCTTTATTTAGATATCTTTTATAATATCGAATTTTTTGTAAGGATTTCTATTGTTCTTTGCTATTGAAAGGAAGAAAATGTTCCCTAATTAAAAATCAACCAGAAGCATCTAAACAATCAAGTGCGAATACGAAAGCTGAAATCATGAATACGATAGATGTAATGATATATTCCTTAAGGAACAACATAATGAAGACCCAATACCTCCATTATCGCGGTATATATCCAGTGCTACAGTATAGATACTCCACGTTCCAAGAGCAACATCGGTACACGCAGGAGAAGTATAAAACTCCGGCCTTTGAAGACACAAGTCTTCTGTACAGAAAAGAACAGATCCAACAGTTACTCTAAAACATTTTCCGTGATATTGAGATCTTCTAGAGTTACCCAATGTCTCATAGATGGGCTTCCAAGCCATATTCTGATATTTGGGACTTTCCACTCGGGATGTCGAAGCGCAAAATTCCTC
This sequence comes from Sclerotinia borealis F-4128, assembly GCA_000503235.1. Lineage (NCBI taxonomy): Eukaryota > Fungi > Ascomycota > Leotiomycetes > Helotiales > Sclerotiniaceae > Sclerotinia > Sclerotinia borealis. The sequence continues at coordinate 100,588 of KI628557.1, forward strand.
AACTTTTCTCTTATACCCGGAATATCGCTATCGTCTACGAAGCTCGCATATATCATCAACCTCAGGTTTCTCAAGCTGCTGAACTGCCTAACATCATTCCAACAAAAGTCAACCACATCCCACATATGTGTCTCAACCCTGAACTCCAAATTCCTAATCTTTTCTGCACCATCTGCACCCCAGAAAGCACCTCCAAGAAACATGCCTAAGCAATTTGCGCCAGCCCGAGTCATCTTCAAAGTGTCTCTTTCAAAATCAATGTATGCCGTCCCAGCCCTATGGCAGCTTTCGAAAGCTAGTTCATAGCTTGCCAACCCCACCTCTTGTGACTCCTGATTGACATGAAGCAGTGGCGGAATACAATTGGTATCAAATTCTAAGCCGCCAACAATAAAACTGGCGCTGGTGATAAACCAGCCCCGGAATGGCGGGTGCTTTTGAATCCTGCGATCCGCCTTTGGACTGAGGTATACATCTCGAGCAGCGGGTATACATAGATCCCAAATCTTGAGACGGAGCTCTGTTGGAAGTTCTGGGAAATATGAGAAGGTTGTGAGCTTCTCCGACGAAGAATCTGACGGCTGTGGCGTGCTTTCCATTGTAGACACTCTGAGATAGTTCAAGAGGGTATCAGAATGGAGAAGAAGGGTGATCAGTGAAACGAAGAAATCGAGACGCGTTGCAGCACATTCAACGTTAGCGTAATGGCGGGGCAATGAATTGCTAGGGAATGGTTTTGCGAGAAATCCTCAGGTGACAGAACCAGGATTTACACGACGATGATGTACTGTAGTCAAAACACGAAAGTATGAGATAGGCAAAACTTCCAAGATGTCGTCAAATGACACGTGGTAATCTAGGCACTGTAAACAAAACAATAAGCATAATTAGTTCTTCACCGTTGACCTTATCTTCTGGTGAAATAAAAGCGGCAACACAGCATAACCTATTTTTGACGTGATATGTCTCAGTTATTTATAACCCATAGTCAAAAATAAAGATGTGGTGGGGCAAATGCGGGATTGCGCCTCGATGTAAGCATTCTACCCAGATATTGATGTCGGTCTTCCGGTATTGACTTTAACATAACATGGCAAACAGGTATTATACAAGACGCTGCAAAAATTTCATTCAATGAAACACCTTGTCAAGCTTTCCAGCACTTCACAACCTGCGAGAGATTGCTGCCGTGACCTACATAACTAGGCAACGCATCGTCGTTGCAAGAGCCTTCCAGCCACAATGCTAATTCCCCGAATTGTCACTCATGCATCTTCAATAAAGACTCCGAGGTCTGAAACAAAACTTCGAAAGAGATCTTACAGTGAACGTGAAACCCTGTAAGAAAGCTTGAAAAGTCAGGAGTTCCGGCCTTTTACCCCTTCATCCATTCGCTTACACACAATTTGCGAAAATTGTTCACTAATCTGGACCACACTACCACAATCCAGACAATGAGTAGAAGCGGAAACGGAAGAATTTCCCCTGTTTCAAACATCGATGAGGTTGGGTCGATTACCACACTTCACGCTTGAGGGCAACGTGTTTACTTCTCACAATTAAAGACAATGAGCATTGTCCCTCTTCGACAGCGGAAAAAATCAAGAGGTCAATAGTTCATAAGGAAGGATATTATTAGATGGTATATATTACAATCAAACGCCGTTGCAGAAAGTCTTCATTTCCCCTCAAGCCTCACCAGGCCAGATTTCATCCGCAATACTCCTGACCAACAACAACTTGTTCTTCATGTCTTCCCATCCTAACAAATTACCTTCTTCATGACTAGCAAACCCACACTGAGGGCTTACACCCAGTCTCTTCAACGCCTCTTCCCTCGTTTGACCCGCTCCTTTTGCTACAACATCGGCAGCTTCCAAAACTCTTGCCTTCATCTTATCTTTGTCCTCGAGTTCTGGAAATTTTGAAGTGATGACACCAAGAATGACGTTCTTGTGAGCTGGAAGGTAAAGCAATGGCTCAAAGCCACCGGCCCGGGGTGTGTCATATTCAAGATAATAGGTTGCTACGTTAAGGTTACGGAAGAGCTTGGTGGCAATGCGATCATATCCACCTTCAGAGAAGTGACGTGACCCCATGAAGTTACCCCTGCAAATGTGGAGACCAAAATGCATCTTGGAAGTATGCTTCTCGATGCTGTCGTTATAGCACTTAATGTAAGCATCAAGCAACTCTTCAGCAGTTTTAGTATTAGACTTGTCTTCCTCCCAACCCTTCAACATCTTTTCAGAGCAGAAGTCTTTTAATCGTTAGCTTTGCAGAAATGAGACGCTTCAGAGTACATACAAGCAAAATTTGGATCGTCGAACTGCACATTTCTGAGACCGGCCTCATACAAGATATCCAATTCTGCGCTAATAGCTTTCGAGATATCTGAAAAGTATTCGTCATCGTTTGCATACACTTCTTTGGGGAAGGCTTTTCCGTCCTGATATCTAAGATGATACCATGGTGGGGCAATCATTGTCAGCTTGATGTCCCCCCATCTTTCTTCCGGCACAAGAGTCTTCAAATATTCGAATTGACCAATGAGTGTCGACTTTCCCGTGTGCTTTATCTTGCCAGTGCAGAGGCAAGATTGTCCTGGCTTGTGGCCCTTTTCGATGAATCCAGCGATATCAGGAACATAGGGACGAAAGAGATCCATAGAAGGATTGCGAATTTCGGTCATGCCATCGAGTTCTTCGAAGAATGTTCCCCAGAATACTGCACGTCTGCCATCCAATTTATCTTAGCTACGTGCCACTATCTATCGCTGAATGTATTCTGCGGAACAACAAACCGATATTCTCCATCACTGATAGCTCTGAACCCGCACTCTTTTTGCAACTCCACGACCTTATTGATAGACTCATTCTCGATCCGAGTAAGTTCTTCTCGGCTCAAATCATTCTTCTCGAAAGCGCTGTGTTTTGTGAGAAGTTCCGCAGGGCGAAGCAAGGAACCTAGATGCTCGGCGCGGAAAGGAGGATTACGATGAATGGCCGCCATTTTGCTGTACCTTACGACTAGGAAAAGTATCAAACAAGGCAGAAGAAACTGGAGATAACTTCAATAGTGGAAAGAACGATATAGACTCCCATTTGCCCCGCTCAACCCCGCACCAGCCGCCATCACCTCCGCAATACCTATATGAGTGCGACATCGGCAGTTGTGACTTATTGGTGAAGACATTCGTAGAGATATATTGTATTAGTCATATTGTACACAGGAATCGTCTCGATTATCGATGGTTTCTGGAATGAGCTTTGGAGGTTGTTGGTGATGTTTTACGAGTACAGTACGAGTATGATCTAGCGGACGATCGGATAAACCTTGTCCGAAGAAAAGCCGCGGGAATACCGTTATTGCACACAACCGCATCCCACCCCTGAATCCTGATACATGACTTCTACAAACACAACCTCAACGCGGTCAGATCAACGTGACAATGCAGGTATCTTACATGATGCACCGGTTACCTATCGTTATCTATCTTATTAAGTTCGGTCGTGAGGAATTGAATCCTGCGTGAAATCATACGGAACATATATCAAACGAATGTACCGCCAAAACGGCTCATATACAGTATGCATCTTGTAGGTGTTATCCTCATTACTGATTCGCTCCATGAATCCAGGATGATACAAAATCCCTAACCATGGGGTGTGTACCGCGACAAACGGGTTCAACTGAACAATTTGGGCGATATCAACATCCTTATCTGAACTCGTGGAGGCGCTGGATTGATAGCTATAGTGGGGCAGGTTGGTTGCAGCTAAAGACATTACTGCAGCGTTTCTTGCATGGCATGGTGGTCACCGCCAATCTGGCAGGTTAACATTGCGTTTGCATGTGCTCATTACTTTCTCCCAGGCTTCAGCACTCTCTCTTCGTTCTTGTATGTTCATTTTCACAAGTAATGAGCGCCTCAACAATCACACGGAGCCTAGGCTCAATATGATGCTTCTGCCCGTGGGCTTGCGGGTTAAGATCTTTAGTGAGATTTAGATGCTCGTTGGTTAGATTGATCCTGCACACACTTCAATATCAATTGCTCATATTTTTGCGACACATCTGACTGCATTGGTCTTTGATAAAACACTATCGCACTTATGCGAGATACCAACTGCTACCCTTGAAAGCGCGTATTTTTCACCCAAAATCGCGCATTTTATTATTAACACTGGGAAATCATAAAACTCTCTTTTCAGAACACCGTTCCCCATTGTGTTTGTGTGTTTATTGTCGCAAATCAGTAGAGAAATTTCAGTAAGGATGCAGGTTCAGAGCATCGTTGCTGAAGTCATTGGACTTTCTGTTATTGGATTCTTTACTTTGCCATCGATTGTGACAATTTCGCGAACTCCATATCGACGGAAAGGAACTCCAAGCTGGGGGGACATCAAGGATGGAAACACAACGGTCATCAGTGAACACACCTTTTACGCAAAGACTCCAAAGACATGCCTGTGTATAGTCCTTATCATGGGCGTGCTTACATTTGTTTTGAGGACTCTTCAATTTGGGAGCACCAATCTTTGCCTTGAGCAGGTAGCAACTAATAGTGTAGGATGGGTAAGTGTTGGTCCTACAATCCTACACAATCGTAATACTGATTGTAGCAGTTCTTGTTGATGATCCAAGTGTTTGCAGTGTGCTACACGAAAGATACTATCGTGAGCTACACGCAAGGCACATATACTGCAGCTTCCTGTATTGCTTTCCTTTGCTTGACCATTCTTGGGGACGAAAAGACTCTGAGAAGTTCGTGGTCGATTTCCACTGTGCTATCTGTTGCCCAGATAATCACCTTGCTTGCTCTTGGAATCGCGAGCACCTCAATACCACGACGACCTCAAGTTTTCTATAATGGGAGACTCGTTTTAAACGAATTCAACGTTTCCTTCCTCAATCGATTTACATTCTCGTCAGTAGAGTATTTACTCAGATGGGCAAAGCAGCACAACGATCTGAATATGGACGAACTCCCAACAATGAACTATTCAAAAAGATCAAAGACGCTCAGTCTTGCATGGGCAGCCAAGAATAGCACTGGGCGATTGTGGGCGAGGTTGTTGAAAGTTTACACATGGCCCCTTGCTCTTCAAATAATTCTAGGATTGATTCATGCCTTTCTTGCTATTGGGCCTCAACTCGCGATCTACAAAATATTGAAGGCAATGGAATTTGGACAGACTGGAAGACAGCTGGGCTTTTATATTTTAGCTTTTGGGCTGACCACCATTGTAGCTTCTTGGGTTGAAGGTATGTGCCAATCACTCAAGTCTATTGCTATTTCCGTTGAGCTAATGTTGCATAATAGCTATGCAAGATATTACTAGCACGAGCCTTGTATCTGTTCCAATGCGTGCTCAACTATCAGCTTTGATTTTCGAAAAGACCATGCGTCGCAAAGATGCAAAAAGTAGTTCCGCGACATCGGAAGATAAAGAGGGCGTTTCCTCTGATGAAATAGACCCTGACAAGACATCTCAAAAGATTCTCAATCTAATCGGGGTAGACACCGGAAGAATTTGTGATTGTGCCAGGCAAACCTTCGAGATCGTGCAAGCACCTGGCCGGATCATCATATCTGTAGCATTTTTGGTCACATTGTTGAGCTGGCAGGGTATTCTGCTTGGCTTCTGGTGCGTAAATTTGTCTCCGGTTCTTCCTCTCTATATCAGATACTTGTAACTAATTTGATAGTTTTGTCTTTTTAACCTTCCCCATAACTCGTCGTTATTCAAAGAAGTTTACGGTCTCGCAGGCAATTCTAATGCAGACAAGAGACAAGAAAGCAGCAATCATTGGCGAAGCTCTCCAAGGCTTCCGTCAGATTAAATTCTCTGCGCTTGAGGATCGATGGGAAAGTTCAATTATGGCAATGCGAGATATGGAGCTCGCAGCAACGTGGGATATTCTAATGCACAGAATAATTTTGATCGCATGCTGGATTCTAAACCCACTCATGACGGCCGCAATTGCATTGGGAGTTCACGCATATATTTACCAAGAGCTGACACCCGCACAAGCCTTCACGGCCATTGGTGTATTTCTACAGTTGGATCATTGTATGCAGTCGCTCCCCAACATCATAACACAGATGATTGCTGCCAACGTGTCTTTACAACGTGTCGAGGATTTCCTTGATTCACCGGAACTTGGCAATATTCTTTCTAGGCCAGCTGAGTCGCTTGGGCCTCTCGAGTCCGATTTATCCGTGATAACTTTTGACAATGCCAGAATAAGTTGGCCTAGCGACGAAGAATATGTTGACACAGACAGCGATCGTTTTCTTCTTCGAGATGTCAATATTTCGTTCGCAGTCAATCAATTGACAATTATCTGTGGGAAAACTGGTTCCGGCAAAAGCTTGTTACTGAATTCAATGCTTGGTGAAGCAGAACTTATCTCTGGTAAGATTACGGTGCCGGAAAGACCATCCGATCAATACGACGATCATGCAAATAAAGATAATTGGATCATCCCGAACTCGATTGCATTTGTTGCACAGATCCCCTGGATTGAAAATTGTACAATCAAGAAAAATGTTCTATTTGGCTTACCACTAGACTCAGACCGTTACGAACAAGTCATAGAAGCTTGTGCTTTGACTAAAGATCTTGAACTCCTGTCCGACGGACATGAAACGGAAATTGGAACTGGTGGAATCAATTTAAGTGGTGGCCAGCGTGTAAGTGACACATTTATTATCGATTGCACGCTCGTGTTTCCCAGTCATATCTTCATTCGCTCACTGCGAATTCTGTCATTGCAACACATTTTCTTGCCAAGCTTAGCTCCATGGCCTAACTCTAACTAATCGGTGATTTAGTGGCGATTAACCTTAGCGCGTGCATTGTATTCACGTGCCGGAATAGTTTTGCTGGACGATATCTTCAGTGCTGTCGATGTTCACGTTGGTCAGTTCATTCTCAACAACGCTCTTGTTGGCAGGCTGAGCGCTGGTCGTACTATCATATTAGCAACGCACCATTTATCTTTATGCAAAACGCACGTCAAATCCATTGTAGAGCTCGAGAATGGCATTGCCAAGCAGTTCTCTAGTGTTCAGGAATTGGAGGAATATCTTGGTGCACCCGTCGAAAGCCTAGATGATACCGACGAGACTTTAATCACCATCGAAGAAGTCTTACAGGAAGATACCGTTCTAGATACATCAGGCTCCAATTCTTCCGCGACTATGAAGACAGACCCTCTCAAGTTTGTGACAGATGAATTTCGCAAACAAGGAAATATCGGATCTTCAGTATACTCGAAATGGCTCAAGTCTTGTGGTGGATGGACCATTGGGATAATATTCCTATTAATTTATACCATGTCCACATCATTCAATCTTGGTAAGACCCCTTCCCCCTTAACAGGTCACGAAAATAAGCACTAATCATAATGTCTAGGCCGAACGTATTGGCTTCGGTTTTGGACAAGTGTCAACGGGGAGGATGAACGTAATTTACTAGCAAGATTTGATCATCCGCAAATATTCATCACTTCCTCGGCATTCGATAGCAATGTTACTATTGTGTCACCACCCGAAATCCCAAGCAAACACAGTACAACCTTCTATCTCGGGATATACTTTGCCTTGTGTGTCGCCGTCAGCATTTTCCGCATCTACGGTTATATCTACGCATACAAGCAGTCAATTCGAGGATCAAAGAACCTGTTCAAGACAATGTTATTCAAAGTTTTAAGGGCCCCTCTGCGTTGGATAGATACCGTCCCCTTCGGTCGAGTTATGAACAGGTTCACAACTGATTTTAACACGGTTGATTTTGATATTGTGGTGAGCATTCTCCTGATTTATTTATTCCTCCTATGAAATTCTTCCACGCCTAAGTGGTTCCTATTTCTGACGCTCTGTTCCAATAGGATACTCTCACATGGGGTTTCGGTGATGTCTTCAGGTTATTTGGGATAGCAATCGCGGGGTAAGTAGCATCCTGTTCTTTTGATCAAAGAGGTGCTAAGAAGACGAAAAGGATGTTCCTATCACCATACGTTATACTATTAACAGTCGCGGTCTCTATATTTTCTGCATACTTAGCGCTCCAAGCCATTACTGCAGCGAGAGCAATCAGGCGGTTGGACTCGATCAATAGATCGCATGTGTTTGAGCAATTTCGAACTATCTTGATTGGCATCACTACCATACGAGCTTTCGAGAAAAGAGATAACTACCTCGAAAAGGTATATTGCAGGATCGACGACTCAAGCTCAACACTTTGGAATACTACTTTGTGTCATAATTGGCTTGTTTGGAGAATAGGTGGCATGGCTTCAGCCGCATACACAATGGCCATCGCAGCGATTGTAGCCTCGACCGTAACTGATGCAGGACTTGCCGGATTTGTCCTTGCCATATCTCTGGAATTCTCAAGCGCTCTGTTTTGGTCACTCTTCCATGCAGGTTTCCTCGAATTGCGCATGAATGCGGCAGAGCGTGTCATTGAATATTCCGAGATGCCTACTGAGACCTTAGATGGTGAGGAACCTCCCGCGAGTTGGCCAACGGCCGGGTGTCTAGAAGTGAAGGACTTGGTAGTTACCTACAACCATGATCTGGCACCTGTTTTGAAAGGATTGAACTTCAATATTGATCGTCAAACTAGGTAAATTACTGACCTCTTCACTTCCATTATATTTGTGTCTAACAATGGGTTAGGGTAGGAATCGTTGGTCGTACGGGATCCGGAAAATCTACGCTAACATTGGCACTGTTCCGCTTTCTGGAGGCGAGAGAAGGTAGTATCATTATCGACGGCTATGATATTTCTAAGTTCAAGCTACAATCTCTACGTCGTAGTTTGGCCATCATTCCTCAAGACCCAGTCTTGTTCTCAGGTTCGAGCATCTCTAATATCGTCCAAAGATATTTTACTAACAGAAGCCTAGGAACCCTTCGAAGTAATTTAGATGCAGACAACGAACATGATGATACAGCTCTATTCGATGCTCTTCGTCGAGTTCATCTCATCGATGCGTCAATCCCTGGAAATGAGACTCCATCCACATGCTCATCTCAGAATCAAAATATTTTCCTTTCCCTCAACAGCTCTATCGCCGAAGGCGGTCTCAACCTCTCCCAAGGCCAACGCCAACTTCTCTGCCTCGCACGTGCCATAATTCGGCGTCCCAAGATTCTCATCCTCGACGAGGCTACTTCGTCCGTGGATGTTCAGACCGATGCACTGATCCAGAAAAGCATTCGCGAAGAATTTGCTGATAGCACGCTTCTGGTCATTGCGCATAGACTTAGTACAGTGGGAGACTTTGATAAGATTATGGTGATGCATGATGGAAGAGTGGCGGAAATGGGTAGTCCGAAGGAATTAATTGATAAGAAGGGAATGTTTTGGGGTATGGTGAGGGAGAGTGGAGAGGCGGAGAAGTTGGTTGGGATGAGTAGGGATTAGAAACTTGAAGGGGTATTATTATTCTCCGATGCTTTCATTCATATTTGAGTTGGTTATATTTATCTCTTGTAAAGTTCGTAGGAGTCATCTCCTAATTCAAAAGATCTTAACTTTTCAACATTGTATTGAATATTAAGATTGCTATTCTAATTCCTATTGTTATTGCTGACAGCTAGTAAATGTCTATATTAGCTATGTATAATAAAAATATATGCAAGGGTGTATAACCGGGATCATTTGTCAAAATCCCATTTTTGAATTTGGGATTTCAAATGCAATCCACCTCCACATACATTGACCTATCCGTTTTCCTTTTCTGCTCTCTTGTAGCCAATCAATCAGGTTGATAAATGTGGCGCCTTCGTCCGATATGGGGGAATCTTAGGTTACCCCGCCTTGTTCCGTAACCACCTTACTTCCACCATGGCCTGTATCTCAACCACTTTTCTCCCACATTTCAGGGAGACTTAGCGTCAAAATCCTATTTTTGAACTTGGGACTTTGATACTAAAGCAGTTCACATTCGGATTTTCAGATCCTTTCCTCTTATTTATGTTTTTGTATATACAAAGCACAAGTAAATATGAATGAGAAGTTTATGTCCCTTTGCAGAGGAAGTTCCTATTACTGCTCGGTGAAACGGCAAAGAGAGAGTTCAAAAAAGCATTCGAGACACCCTCTGTCATTAACAACAACAAATTATATTCATTTGTATGTGGAATCTGGACTTCATAGCGCCGCAGTTCAGATATCCATCAGTCCATTCTCACTAGAAAGATATCCTCAACAGACCTTCTTTCATTCAGGGTATCGTTATAGTCTTTGCTGTAGAAAGGCTCCGCAAGATATTGTGGCATTAGCAGTGAAGGAAAAGGTGCAAAAGGTATCTGATGATTTTTATCAGCCCGGTTATTGGGATTTTTCACACGATCAGTAGTAAGTTTAAAATCCATACTATAAGAAGCTCATTAAAGTGTATGAAGTGTTACTGTGGACAACTTCAATACTGTGCACAAAATCTCAAAACCGGCATGTTTGCACACAACAAAATTGAGGCTTTGCGAGTATTTCGAATCAACTCATGCGATAGCGCCTATGTTCAATGACCGAGGACCATGTGGAGTGCGCGAGCACGAGCACGAGTCCATCTCTGACGGTGGGCAGAGAAGTACTAAAGTCAATCATACCAGGTCATATCATACCCGTATCAATGAGGATGTATCTCCAGCGAATGATAATTGTGACACGAACGATACCGAACTAGTGCGATCAACAAGCCAATATCATTCTGACGACAACGAGGTTCGGAATATAGTCGAGAAAGCTGCAGCAAAGATCCGGAGAGGATTGAGGAATCTTGGAAGAGCTAGTATCTTGCCATTGATTTCGAGCGACTCGAAAGCATTAAACAACAATGCGGAGTATTACGAACAATATTTCTGGACCCAAGCAACGGCGGAAACTGTTCAGACACTCCAATGGTTCAATCGTTTTTTTGCGTCTTGTTTTGGACTGATCCGTATAGGTTTGGAGGCTGAATGTAGAACAGACAGCCATCCTAACGTAAGTGTGCGATACTGGTGCTTGGATATTGTGACGCTTACCGAAATGCAGGCTGTTGACAAATTTGCGGCCGATTATCGAACGAGGAAAAACTGGCAAACAGCTGCTGAAGTCATCAATTCCTTAGTAAATTGCCTTTTGAAAATCTGGGGTTGGAAGGCTTTTCTTGTATATTCAGCTTTGGAATGTACGTCGAATGGATATTGTGGATTGAAGCATGTTCTAATTTCGTGACAGCTACCGGTTTCAATTTCTGTGCTTGCTCGCGTTTAAAATGGGACAAACGGTAAGATGTTGTCTCTGGTTTAGTGAAAACTTTAAGCAACGAGATACCTACGATCTCTAGCCCATCAGTGCTTCTTGATCCTGCATTGCTCGTAAGTTGCGCTCTGAACATGAAGTAAGTACTCCCCATCACTTTTACAACATGAAATTGATTTGATGTTTGTGTAGTTACAATGACGTTTGTACTAAATTAAAGCTTGATATGGCTCCGATGGTGGAAGTTAGTTCAGAAAAGTTGCGTTGGGAAGCTCACAATCTATCTGACTATCTCGCACCAGGGTACAAGGTTTTATTATTTATCCAGAACAAAATTTTGCGCGTTTCTTAAAACTTGAAGGTTTGAAGTAGGTAGGGATTGTTCAAGTTGACTGCTATGTAATTAGCGATGCTGGCAGATAAATATCCATGAAGGGATGCATACCACTTTGCAGATTTCTCTGATCGAAATGAAGTTGATGCGAAAGGTTGAGCGCTTGAGAATATTCGATATATTGGGAAAAATTGTCGTCATCAGAAGACCTGCTAGTGCAGTTGGGATGTAACGTCAGGCTATTTACCCTGTACTCGTGCTGCCCGTAAGTCTAAAACTCCGAGAGCTAAAAAATGAAGCGAAACCTTAAAAAGGAGGAGCAGTTTAACCAATACTATCCATCCCCCATACTCGATTCCTCGATGTGCAACTCAACCCCGCATTAGGTGCGCATTCTTGTACCACCAATACACCAGACGCTTTATTCAGCGCGATTTGCAACAAAATATCTAGGTGTAGGAGGGACGGGGGAGGGAGGGACGAGGGAGGGTAGTTGAGGGGTCACGTGAAGAGTTTGATTGGGAGTTATGGCTGAACTGGCCAGCTATGTGGCTGGAAACGCCAATGAGCCATCGATGTAAATCGACCTTAATACAGTACCCCGCACTCAGCTACAATTTCCCCACAATGCCCTCCATCTCCAAATTGGTTGAGCGATCCCCTTGTCCCATGGGATTATCAAACGTTTTCTTCACGTAAGGTGGAAAATGTCGTCCCACAACTGTATCCCTGGGTAATAGCGGATATAAAACAAGGGGAATAGTGTGATGGTAGCGAGAAGAAGTGGCAGGAAATAACGAACCTCATCTCCATACTCATCCTCATCTACAGTTTTATCGCCTTCCCTTTTATCTCTACTGTTTTTATCTGAATCCTTTTCAATAGGTCTTCCTGCTCCCTTCTCATAACCCTGCTCTGCAAGATGTAGTAAATGGCATAATGTAGTGCGATGGTGGGATGCAGTTCATCGAAACAGACATACTGGTAACGGTTACGCTATCGTACCATTGTTTGCTCAATATTGGTGATCTTACCTACCAGGTAAATAGAGTCTTCTATATTCTTCGGACTTCTATCATTACCAATAAAGAAACTGTTTTGGTCGATTAGACATGAGGTAATAGAAGGCACAGGATATTTTGGCCGCATTTGATTCTTCGTGTCAATTTGCAATCAGTCCAAAATTGTAGAAAGATGGATTGGAGTGAAAACTGTGAGGCATCTTATATTAAGCTGCTGAATATCCAGTGTTTTGATACTTTGATGTCGATTAATAGCTTGAATATCTTTGCCACTATTTAAATATTCTCTCACCTAAAGAACTCAAAGCCTTTGCATTTCTATCACAATCCTCAATCTCTACTACTCCAAGTCTTCACCTCTATCTTTCTCGACTCGTACACTTGATACACCTACACCATGTGTGAACTTGTCAAAAAAACACGCCTATGCGGACATCCCATTGGTATGGCAAAGTGGAATCCAGCCAATATAAATCATTGTACACTTGCCAAAAATGCAGGTATCAAGGTTCATAGAAAACTACAGCGGTGTATTGGCAGCAATTATTCAATAACCATTTTGATAGATATTAGCTTCTGCTCTGGAAATACCCGTTGTTACAAGAAAATGTTTAACCAATGTGGTTGGACTTGTCATGCATACCAGTCCAGAAATACTGCTAGCGTCAATTCCTGTGCCTGTGGCCATTCGTATTGTAATAAGTGCAACACCTAATTTAACCGAGACCGTTGCTGCAAATAACGTAAGTTTTATTTCCTTGTCTACAACAGATATTAACTTATCATAGTAGTATTTCGTGCGCCGGTAGTTGGCTTGTGAGGAATGGAGGTGGAGTAGAGTGGGTGAAGGGCTTAAGTTGGTGTTTTTCAACTGGACACAGACGAAGGACTTTGTAGGGAGTGCTGGAGGGGTGGAAGGGTTGTGAATAGGGGACTTGCGGTGTTTCATTGAGCATGCAGAGCTTCTTGTAATATTTCGGAATATTCTTCTCTCAGTGTGGATCAATCCAACATTGATCTTGGTTGATGATCAAAAGTTTGTGAGGTTCAATCCTCAAATAAGCTACCAATCAAAAGTGTTTACTACAGCAATATTATATTAGAACAAATACTGACTTCATTGATGAACTCCTTCCCAAATCGCTTCTGGATCTCCTTCATTCCAGTGGTCATATCTCCACGGCCTATCTCGAAATCCAACATATATTCGTCTTATCAAATTATTCCACGATTGATAGGTTTATCGCTTTATTTAGTTAACCATTCCTTGATCCTTTTAATCCCTTATAAATCCCCCTTTTGGCTATCCCTATTAGCCTCATCAACCTAGCCAGGTGTATAACTGCCCTCAAAATCGATAAGCTACAATCGATTATCTTGATCAACCAATATATTACTTGGCTTAGCATTACCCCATACCAAACCTGCAGCATGCAGCTCTCCAACAAGACCTTCGAGCTCGATAGCCCAATGATATCTATTCTTATGCGGGCAATCAGACTAGGGTGCTATCTCTTCGAGTGTACCCTTGTTCTCAATGTAGTAAAGCAATATGCCTACCAAGTGCTTGTTTGAGTCGGTATATTGTTCGGGTATCAAGCCATATGAACCATTGTCTTCCCATTTGGCAAGCAGGTCCTCCTTTGTAGCACAAAACCAATGCTGCAAGACTTCGCGATCATTATCAATAACAACACTATGCAAATGGCAAATTTGTATATTGGATCGAAGCTTTTTCGCGTCGATAGCTGATTGAATTTGTATATATATCCACGGTTTCTTCTTGCCCAAAGGTAATAACCCCTGGGATAAATCCTTGTAATAGTATACTGTACCATCCCCAGCAATAACCTTGGTTGGCTCTCGAAGAAATGGATGTTGTTCTGGATCCGATGAGGTTGGTACAAGTTGTATTTGAGGTGAGGTAAAGGATTTCACTGGTTTCAACTAGTCTTCCCAAGTGGATATGTATTCACCTCTAGGCTATTTTATTTGCCATAGAAACTCCCCTTTGAAATGTGGTTGAATGATAGTGCTATCTGGAGCTAATGCTATTATCTCGAGAATTAGATATGGCGGATAGAGATAATCAGATAAGAATTCAAATGAAGGTGGTGGGTTTGGAGCTAGTTTAGTTATAAGCCCTCAAATGGTTCTTTAAAACAATAGATCTCTTCTAAAGCATTTCGAGCATCTTGATTATCTCCAACTTCGTATATTCGTATAAGTGCAAGAGAGCTATAATGATACTTCAAGAGATATAGTGAAAGAGATAAATTATGTGGTCGATATTGGATTTCGAAATGAGCACCAAAACAGCGTACTTGGAATTTGATAATTTCATCATCGTCGTTATGTTGCTCGATTGTGGACCATTGAAATCCTTCGAAATAATATTTTTGCGCCATAATTATTTCTGACAGGAGGTTTGACCGACAAAAAATGTGTTGAGGACTGAGAAGCAAACTTTGATGTATTTGAGGGCCAAAGATCCAAACTATATAGATGTTCTAAAGGCGGGAAGAAAAGAAAACTACATCCGTGTAGGAACACAAAATAGGCATTGAAGCCAATTAAAACTTCGCGTCTCAATGTAGACGGCTAAGGTACATACAACTTGTTGCATACACTTGTTATACAACTACTTAGAAGCGCTTAGAGTAGGTGTATTGTACCTAGTCAATGTTGTTCTTTCGTGTATCGAGATTATTGGAGGGGAGCTATTTTAGGTGAGTTTGGTGTCACGTCTGATTACAAATATATTATTACATGTGATGGTCCGCGCAGCAAACAGGCGAACGAAGTGAGCATTTGGAGGTTTCCCCAATCTCTGTGTGATCATGGAAATGAATACGAAACTCTGCTCAAGTTATGCCCGTACACTGCCTATGATCTCTTTTCTGAAAGATACGTGTATAGTATTAGGGATAATACAGGGTTTTGGAATATAGGTGTGAAGTAATAAATGATATTTGAAATAGAAAGTAAAGAAGAGATTGAGCTCTTATAGATATTGTTGAAAAGCAGCGTTTATAGAAAGCGATGTTGTATTACTC
Source organism: Sclerotinia borealis F-4128 (assembly GCA_000503235.1). Classification (NCBI taxonomy): domain Eukaryota; kingdom Fungi; phylum Ascomycota; class Leotiomycetes; order Helotiales; family Sclerotiniaceae; genus Sclerotinia; species Sclerotinia borealis. Next base: position 116,267 of record KI628557.1, read on the forward strand.
GAACCGTGTATACTAAGACCAAATTGGAAACTATACCTGATATAGCTTCGCTAAACCATTATTAGACAATGCTCTAATAAATAACACTTTACTAATCATCTCACAGAATACTAGTTCTATTTTTAGTATATATATAAATTTTCAAAATATATTTTGCTTTTATATTCCTTTCGCTTATATATAATATTACTATATATTCTGAAATAAATCTTATAATTATATAAAGCTTAGAGTATTTAATACTAGTAGTCTAGACTATAGTCTAATTAAAGAGATTCTAATATTTGAAATTATAAGAGTAGTAACTAGTTGATTACTTATATAACGCCAAGCCACTATCTCATCAGTCTATCTAGTGCTTTCTATAGATAAGCAAGAAATCCTTTTAGAATTCCTCTTCTTTCTTTTCTATAACAAACTATAATTATTGCTCTGCCTCCACTCTGTATTTAATAATTGAAAATCAAAATAATATTTGAGATATATTCAGGAAATAAGAATATCTTATTATTGGACTATAGTCTAGACTATTGAATATCCTAATAAAGCTATTCTTATAACAAACAAAACAAATATCAACTCTATCGTGATTATATACAAACACAAAAAGGACTTCCTCAACATTCAAAAGAATCTATTTATTATAGAGTATACTATTATATTAATCAGTATAGCGACTAGAATTAGAACAAGTTTCCTCGTACTATCCGATACACACGATTATCAGTTCGGCGACCACGAATCCAGCAAGTTACAGCTTCCCGTCCCAAAAGTCGATGTTCTTCTCCACTGCGGGGACTTAACACAAGTTGGAGGTATTCCAGCCTTTAAAAAATCTCTTGCGATGCTCAGCAACTTCGATGCAGAGCTCAAACTGGTTATCGCGGGGAATCATGACTTGGAGCTCGATGAAGGATGGTGCAGGGAACACCTCGACGAAGACGAAGATTATCTTCAGGACCATGCTCGTGCCATGGAGATTATGCAGGGACAATTTGCAAGAGACGCGGGGGTTACTTATCTGGAGGAAGGGATACATTCTTTCAATCTCAAGAATGCAGCGACGTTCAAAATATATGTTTCTCTTTATCAACCGGAATAATAACGATTATGCCTTCCCTTACAAACGTAGCGAGGATCGCTTCAGTGTGTCGGGGGAAACTGCCCAGGGAATCACTTCTATTGCTGAGAATCCCATGCCAGGTTTCGCGGGTGTAGATATTGTGATGACGCATGGTCCACCCAAGGGAATCAGAGACGAGTGTAAGGACGGACACCAGGGTTGCGATCACATTCTTCGAGCCATCAAGCGTGTGAAGCCTCTGATGCATTGCTTCGGACACATTTATAAAGGGTATGGTGCCCACAAGGTCGTGTGGGAGGAAAGTGTCATGAAGAAAGAGATCGGTCTGGTCAATAGTTATCCCAGGCCTACGGACGTGTCTGTCGAGTCTGAAAAGGAAACGCTGATGGTTAATGCGGCGATATTGGATGGAGAGCATCGGCCAACTAATGCTCCCTGGATTCTGAATTTGGATTTGCCTTCCGCATAGTTTCGAGCTTAGAATATACCGGTAGATGGATTTTAATATTAACAATCTAAAGTTTTCAAACCTTTGATAATAAACTCAGTATTATAATAATACTTAAGACTCACAAATCGTTGTTTATCTCTCCTCATTCTCACGCATTAAACTCCACTCAATTCACACTCGAGAGAAATTGGAAAGTTTTTTTTATCCTTAACGAGAGACAAAGCATCAAGTCAGGTGCTATTGATGAATGGAGAGTTTTATAAATCGTGTCTAGATTCATATTGAAAGTAAGGACAATTTCAAAATGACTTACTTCCAAATTTGTTATCCCAAAATATCTAAATTCTTGTTTCAAATCTCTCGGCTGAGTGTACGTTGTCGTACGACTCCGAGAGAGCTTCAGTAGGTTCCGGTAGAACAGTCCTCAGTCAGACATCTGATATATGAAACAGAAGCTTTACCTGCCTGTCCCGTATTTCTCTGGGATTTTCTATGGTTACCAAAGATACTTGCATATCCGGGATGTGAAAATCCTATGTAATTACTTACCAGTCTGCTTTAGAGCAGGCAGGCATTGAGATGCTATGCCAAGGTATCGGACGGTTTTCAATACTTCACAAATTTATTGGAAGAAATATGAGTATTCTCTACTTCCCTCGTGGTCCGGGCAAGTATCAATGCCGGGGAAAGCTTAATTACTTCCGAACCCATTGGCAAATGCTCCCGCACATCATCTAAGTCGCGTTAGTCAATCTTCAACTTCATTCTTTGAGCACGGATATATTTGGCCCGCTTGAGCCGTAAAGCGCGTCAATCATGAGAGAAATACCGTATTGTTTTCAGTTCCCAATTTGGCGCAGAATTACTGGATGTTGTCTAATCCCCTAGCCGCCACGAAGATTCGGTTGCAGTAGGCTCCAAATATTCTGGATCATTGGCCTGCACTCCAAGCCAAGAGTACATTCACGAATGGATAACATATTCGGTGCAACTCTCCTTGTGCACATTGAAGGCCTTGCTGAGGATGGCGATGGTTTCAACTTAGTTGATAATTTAGCATTTCATCTCGTCGAATCGACTGGAAACCTGAGACCGAATATAGGAGAATTGGGGCAATTAATGATTTACACAGTAAATATATCGCCACACCCAATTTCCGAAAACCCAATTCAAGTCACATAACGGAGGTCAGTAGTCACGGGATATGAAAAAACTTAGCGCAACGTAGTGGCAAGAAAAGCCAAAGGGATTCCCATGTCATCCAGATCGGTTGGCTAGATCGACCAAAACTAAACGCTTTACAGAGCGCATGAATAGTTCCTGAGATTAGCTTAGGTGCTAATACCACGGGATGTGGAATCTGGGATATCGCCGAAACCGCCGGATAATATCTATAACCAATCGGAATGAGTAATTCTGAGATCCATAATACTAGTCCTATCATAGCTCCATTGCTCAAGGGTCGTGTATGTCAAAAACTTAAATCTATTGATTTCTTGGGACAGTACCCTTGAATACGTTTGGACGTTTGTGATCTCGACCATGAGATGCCCCTGTAAATTGCAATCCATGAAATCGGAATCTACGGGCTATCCTCTACCAAACTGGGATGAATCTACAACTAGGATGAAATTATACTACTGCCAAGGAACATTACGCCTCTTTTTCGGAACACTATACCATGAGGAGTCCCGTTAGATGTCAGCCTACATTTCACCTGATTTTTTAAAAATTAGACACTGTCTTGTCTGTCAGACAAGCGGCTTCAGCATTCTCTGAAACGGTGAAACCCCGTCTCAATATAATCAAATTTCTTATTATTGGCCAGTCGATCCATTATCAAAGGGTCGTGCTTAGTTCTTAGATACCCCATCATAGAGTCAGTCTAAGGCTGACTATCAAATAAAACGGGAGAAATTTGAATACTTGACGCGAAGCAGTCCATAAATCAATCATCATTGAAGGCAATAATGTCACTCAATACTCCCGCCGGATATATTATCCAATTCCAAGTCTCAGAAGGAACTCCAATTGATGGCCGCACAATCATCACTCCTTACAACCATAAAGTCCCGATGAACTCCTTGACCCAGATAACTGGCACCTCCGGACGACAAGCCAAGAAGCGGCCCAATCTACCAAAGGTTCGGTCCGGATGCGTAACTTGCAAGTAAGTCGGTGCTTCATCATCGACATTGTGAAGCTCGATAGCACTAATACATCTGCATATAAAGACGAAGGCGGATTAAATGTGACGAGCGGAAACCCGAATGTAATCGCTGTCAGGTGTTTGGCGTGCCGTGTGAAGGCTATGGCGTTCGCATCTCCATCAGCCGGCGCAAGCCCGATCCCAAGCCACTTCTTCCTCGTACGGGCGAGGTATCACATCTATCATTATCTACGCAATCTTCTCATTCACCTCCATTAACACCGCTTTCCTCGCCTTCGACGAGATTGCCATTTCGGGACGAAATGGAAGAACGTTACTTTCGAACATATCTGACCAAGACAAGTATATCGGTGACCTGGAGTCAGAGTCGTGTCTTTTCTTCGTCATTATGGGATCGCATTATCATGCAAGCTGCACATGATGAATCTTATCTTCGTGAGATGCTGATTGCCATTGGCTCATTCACCGAATCCAAAGATGTTCAGCTGAGGGGATATAAAGATGAAGCCGTGCAAATGCGAATTTTCGCGGTAAAGAGATATGGGCTTGCCCTTCGTTCAATGAGTGTTGGACTTTCGAAACTCGAAAGCAGCGATGGCCCGAGGAAGGCCCTAATCGGCTGTCTTTTAGTATGCTGTTTTGAGTGGCTGTTAGGAAACAACCTTACTGCTCTTACACATGCTGGGAGCGGTATCAGGATACTGCGTCAGTGGCTGAGAAGTTATAAAGCTAAAAATTATAAAGCTGGTCTCTGCTCGCCCGATTCTGGGGTGATCGAGGACGAGTTAGTCCAAGCATTCCTACGGCTCGACAAACAAGTTGCGACATTTGGGGATCCGGGGACAAGAGAGGACCATAAGGAGATAATATATGAGTCATTTGAAACAGTTCAGAATATGCCTAAAGCTTTTTCCGACATAAACGAAGCCCGGCTATACCTTGAGCTAGTCGAGAGACGATCGATCCATTTTGGATATCTAGCAGCTGGAGGGAATCCCGCCGCCGAAAGCACCAATTCTTCCACGTCGATTGTCACGACAAAAGGCCATCTTCAAGAACACAGCGCACCTCAAGTGGTAGATTTGGGAGCTCTCAAGTACGACATGACCCAATCACTCATTAAATGGAAATCAGCACTCGATCTCTTTTACGCCGATATCCCACCCTCGGACAACCATCAAATCGCCGAAGCAAACCTACTCATCGCTCAAAGCATCGCTATGAACATAATAATGACCATTGCACCCCGCGGCGCCAGACAAGACGATGAAAAATTGATTCCGGGATATCAACGCATACTAGCCATCTGCGAGGAAATCGTCAACGAAACGCAAGATCAGCGACAACATGGGAATTTCAAATTCGAACAGGGTGTAATCATGCCGCTACATATAACCGCGAAATGGTGTCAAGACCGCTCGATTCGGAAAAGGGCGATAAATCTCCTAAGACGATATAGGAGCTGTGATGGAGAACCCATGAGGGAAGGCGTCTGGGATAGCGAAATGTTCGCAGAGTGGGATGAGTGTTCGTGGGAGGATGCGGATGGATCGGAGTGGGGGGATGGCTCGGAAAGAATTGGTGATGGTCATATGCGGAATGCGGCGAGGGATAAAAATCAAATCTTTAGTTTGGGTAAACCGATGGAGTGGGAGAGGGGTGCAAGGAGTGAGAGGTGTGCGAGTAGTGGGAGTCCGGAGAGTGAACGGAGTCAGGGAATGGGATTGGGAATGGCTGGGAATTATACAGATTCAGGGGATGCGGAGGCTTGGGTGCATGATTTGCCGCTTAGGACTTTGCCTTGATGTTCTCTGGATTCATATCATATCAATGTATTGTATTGTAGGGTAATTTCAGCATAAGATACAAATAAGATGAGGCAGAATGGCCCAATAATAACAATCAATGAAAATATATATAGGATTCTATCTCATCGATCGTAGAAATGTTCCCAGACTATTTCGCATACCTCTATGCTGTTATACATACCCAGAAACCCCCAAACAAGTCCTCGTACCAAATTGTACAGTAGCCTCACATAGATAAATATTAGGAATATCTTACCTTCCATTCCATTCCATTCTCCACCCAAGTTCCAACCAACACCTATCTATTCCTTCCATTCCACGTCACTTCTTTTCACTTCACTCCATCAAATCCCACAAACATCTTGCTTGCTAACCCTAACCCTAAACCACACTCACTTTTTATTAGTACTTAGTACCCCCCTCTCCCCCCCACACTTCCGAACACCGCATCATATCATCATATCAAATCATCATATCATCTACCCTAGGAACTGCGCTGAGATTCTATTCCTGATATATTTATTCCTGATACGTTTAGTCCCGAACCGAAACATTATACTCGCAAATTGACTAATTGAACAATTGACTGGAGCAATTGGCTTAGGTTTAGATATTATACTCTACTCAACTCTGCGTAAGAAGTAGAGATCACGGGCTGGTACTGGATCTGTAGGTATTTGATTCATACATATACTGTACTTATTGGAAGAATGATTTCGGTGGTCGAGTTGAATTCAGAGAATATATGACATGGAACTTTCTCGGGTAGGTTGTAAGATTACAACTAAGGTTACCACTTCATTCTTGGAATTTAGTTAATGATATCTATGAGAGTAATTTGTGTCCTGCGAATTAGGGTAATGTGAATAAAAGAGTAACGATATATTAACAATAATTATATACTTTGCTCAATACCAATCATGACCATCTTCCCCTTTCATTTGTTTCCTTGGATTAAGCGATAGAATCCTCTGTCCTGGAAGTGTAATACCAAATTGCGATTCAAAAGTTCCCGAGATCGCACGTCCTTTGACCGTATCGAAAGAATCATAGCCCTCGAATTCACCATTCATCGCCGCCCATTCCGGTGACAATGGAGACGTTCCATTGCCTAGATCACTCCACCTTGTTACCGTCATAGCCTGCTTGAATCTGTTGACCTGATCCATTTGATCTTCGGCGAATTTGAGTTCAACCAAGTACTCTGTGGGACATCGTGGACATCGGCGCATGGGCTGACATACAGAACATTGTGAGGTCATCTGATTCCTATGGCTTGCTAGTGAGAGAATAGCATTTGGACCGCTTTTCAGCTGCGAGGAGATGGCTTCTCGGCGCTTGGGTATGTGCCCCAATGCACATTTGCATACATCCATGAGATCGCCATCCCTCCAGTGAGCGCAGACCGAGAAATATGGAAAGTAATCCTCGCGGGAATAGAGAAGGTTTCGTTGGGCACTAATGGGAAGGTCTGGCTCTGGGAAGCATTGACTGATCACACGTAAGAGAAGATGACCTTTGTTAATATAATATCGGCTTTGATGTGACCAAGTTCCTGTGCCTTGGGCTCCAAGTTGTGGATCTTTCCAACGTTTGCTTATCGAGTCTACTGAAACTCCATGGTTTTGAGAGTAGCGATTTGATCGTAATATAAGCTGCACAAATGAAAATGGAAGAGTATGGCCAACAGTTAGTCGAGCCCGCGGAGCAACTTGTGTGAGAGCATTTGGACATTCGAAAAGATGATTTATGATATGTGTGGCTTTCAACCGTTCTTCGCCTGGTATTATGCGAACATGATATATTGCACAAGGAAAACAAAGAAGATGGTTGGGAAGATCACGGTCCATGTGAACCAAAAACTCAATCTTGTACCGATGATTCTCTGGTAGGCCCAAAGCATGCCATGGATCTCGCCCAATTCGATTCAGAAGTATTTTACTTGAGAATGCGAAACTCGCTACATCACTAAGAGATAGATGTCTCGCAATACATCCCCAAAGGTTTGAAGATAAAGTGGCTATCGCAGGCTCCCCTGGGGGCCGATCTGGATTATCCATGCCATAAGCTTCATGCATAGAATCAAAAGATCCAACGTGTGCTAAGCCGTGTAGTAAAGCAGTATAATCAATTCGCTCTCCAGTTTGTTCATCGACTGCATGATCGAACGAACGGCCATTAGGGCGGAAATCTTGAGTGGCCTGGGAAGTCCCATTTCCTTTCGGATTGGCGGTCTTCGGACGAGTGGTTTGCTCCTTTTTCAGTTTATTTCGAGAAGCTTTTGATTGTAATATGTTGATGGTACTCTCTGCATCCGACTCTGCCTTCATATGAGCCGACTCCCCTGCCTCGGGCTCTGTCCTCAATCTGTTCCGAGAAGCTTTTGTGCGTAATGAATTGAAGAGCCGTGATGTGAAGTTGCCGGGTTTTGGAGTACCCTTCTCACTACTGAAGACCATGATCCTTTATCTGATAAAGGTCCTTGAATATCCTCGAGATCACAGTTATACTAATTGGTAAATCTTTTATAAAGACATCTGACGGCAAATGGGATAATAAAAAATGATCGCACGACAAGGGACGCGATGCGGTCGTACCGAAAGATCCGCGTGCTGAGTCAGGCAAGCTACCTACCGTTGGAACTCCAAGTCTAGAATACGGCACTAGAATACTAGGCATATATGATGTTGATGGTGGGATATACTCGTTAACGAACTCCTGAAATAGTCTGAAAGGGTGTTATTCCCTCAAATGAACAATCCCTTTGTACCAGGTAAGGGTTTCCAGGACGAAGCATTATAATTAGAACAATTACTAAGCAATAGTGGCAGAACACAAAGTACTAAGCCAAAAGCAGTCCACCGCCTTATACATTCTGGCCCCTCGGATGTTATGTGTGAGCACAGCTTCGAGATGACATACATACTTCACTATCAATACAGAAATGCTAAAACTATATTTTTCACCAAGGTAGCAAGCGTGCATACCTAATTACTATATTACACACACATGGCACGACGAAGACGACCACCGCGCGCCGGCGCCATTACCGAGCTGCCACCCCTAAAGATCCTTGGCCAGATTGTAATCCTCCAGGTTCTTTGGTATGTTATCGGTACGGCACTGATACTATTTACTGCGCTCGTGGCTGGAAGGTCTTTTTCTTTGGACATGGTGTTGAGCTGGAGGAGTCTGAGAGGTGATACGACGGTGGGATGGATGTTGGGATTTGTTTGGCTATTGAATAGTTTTATAGGGTTTGTTGTTATCTTTAACTAAATCCTCTACCACAAAACTGACGCAAGCTCACAGAGTTATCTCCCTACTTCTCCTCGTCTCCCGCTCCAAACTTATTCCCGACTTCACCCTAACAATCCACTTCATACACCTCCTTATCACAACCCTCTACTCGCACTCCCTCCCTCGCAACTGGCTCTGGTGGGCTCTTCAATTCGTATCCACGTCCCTTATGACATTTTTAGGCATATGGAGTTGTCAATGGCGAGAACTGCGACCCATAAATTTTGGCTCGAGTACGAATGCTGCGCAGAATAACTCGAATACTGTTACAGATAATAGTGGGATGGAAAGAGATATCAGCACCGGCATGGAAGGAGAAGGTGATGCGCAAGATACGGGGGATGTGGAACAAGGTTACGGAAGGGGAAGAGGGAGAGGGAGGGGAAGAGATGGGGCGGGGAATTATGAGATGGTTGGGATGGGAATAAAGGCGGATGAGAATACTAATCATGGTTAAAGGATAGGGGCTGTATCGATGTGTAACTTGGATTCGGAATCGGGCGTATAGACAGGAAATTATAGATATGGCGGCGTTTTGGGACTTGGCACTACACACTTGTACTATTATTGATACTTAGCGGCAGTACGGACACTGGATTGTAACAAAAGAAGATAGCGGGAAGATAGCGATACCCAAGGCAGGTTCAATGGTTCATTATTCCAACTTCGTATTTCCTCCCTTGCCCAATGATTTGCTTGTTCAATTTGACTATTGACTACAATTTAGGAATCGACAATGTTCTTCTGGCCTTACAGATATGTCCTTTCCCTCCGTTTCCCCGTATTATCGACCGGACCATCCCAAAGTTCCTTTCCCGGGCCCACTGGTATGCCGTCGAGTTCAATTCCGTCACTATTCGGTCTGAATATCTGAGTTCCACTCGAACTTGCTCTTACCAGATGAAGTCCTTGGTTTTGTACTTCTTGGTCGCACTTCAAGGTGCCATCATCATTGAAGTCCTCTGGAGTACACATCTCTGATAACATACTCGGTCGTCTTCGCCGATATGAACCGACTATTGGCTCGAGGGATGGTTGAGAGCTTGACCTCGATTGGATGAACATCGCTCCCGCGGCGTGTTCAGTTCTTATCATGTTTGGTGAAATATAGCCACCTGTGTCCATGAATGAATCCGGTGGAGTGATGATATGTTCTGGTGCACGTGCATCGGCTAGAAATGACGCGACGGCTGCCATAGTATCTGTTCCCTGAAAGAAAGGAGACATCGGTCTTAACCCTGGTAACGAAGGGGCTATAGGTGTCGCAGGAGGCGTTCTGGGGATCATGAAAGGTGACATAGGAGTCATGGGTGTCATAGGCGTCATAGGTGTCACGGGTGTCATATTACCACTTCTGGGAGTATTATAGTGTGGGGTATCCTCACCACCGGCGCTATGAATGTCTCCCCTCTCCTGAGCTCGGCGTCTCCGTGTTCTTGCGTCGGTGCTCAGTACAGAACTCGTTGCATCACTTTCTGACTCAGATTCTACGTCTCTAGAGACCCTTCTCGGCAATGAAGTTTGTAAGCTACCTCCAAATTGCCGCCGGATCGATTTCCACCTCTTAACTACGAGCTGCTTTACCGGCTGCACGAATAAAGGATGGGGCTCCGACCTGAGGGCTGCATGTAGACGATAATTGGTACTCGGTGGAAGCGTAGGTCGTACTCCTCGATATGTTTTCGAGGTGTCGATTTTCGCATCATCAGCTGTTGGGGGTGGCATCACTTCGGGTTTATTTCTGGTCATTGAACGTCTTACGTTGTATCTTTGGCCATCATGTCCTGACACATGTGGTGACATCGACGTCTTGCCACGATCATACGTTTGAACGTCTCTCAACTTCTGACTCATTGAGGTTGTAGCGTTCCCATTCAAAAGGGAATTGCCGCTAAAGAAATAATCGTCCCTGTGGCTCCCAACGTCACAATCATTGGCCGACTGCTCTGTGACATGCAGGGCTCTATGGGCTTTCTGTAGTCTACTTCGCCTTCTGGCAGGCTCTGACGTGACAATAAGTGGGGTAACAATACCACTAGTGCCTGGAGGTGATAACGAGTACGTTGATGATCCGTCATATCTACCACAATCCCATGGCTGTATTGGAGAGGTACTTCGTGCTTGGTGTCCAAAGCAGGGTGAATATCTAAATTGTGTGTGCATACGCAAGGAACTGATCATTCTAGAATCCGGTAGTTTTGAATCTCCTTTTCTGTTATATGATGTTGGAGTCGATGGGAGAGGTACAAGATACTCTGGTGCCAGGGTGAAGCAAGATCCGAGAAGTTGAACAGCGATCACTTTTGCAAGCTCCTGCACGTCACTGGAACTTGCAAGATCGCTGTTATCCATGGTGTGATATCGTTTTCTGAGACGCGGTCTGGAGCCATCCGTATTATCTCTCATCCAAGCGCGCGTGCTTACCTCTTCACGGTACTCTTGAGGTAGAGTGGACATATGGCTACTCTTGAACTCTGGTGACCACCAGAAGGGTCTACCAGTACGACAAACATATTGCCATTCGTGTATTTCTCTGTTGATAATATCCCAAGATACCTGTTCACCTTCACTATCGAGATCGGAATCAACTTCGCTGTCCCAATCTTCACCAAGTGTTGCGAGCGAGTTATTACTCAAGGTCGACAAAGATCGACGCTGTGGTTTAGGTCGCTGCGGTCTTTTCGTATCCGCCATATATAGTACCTGACTATTTTCGGAACCATTGTCTTGGGGTTGCTCTGCCTCCAAGGGATCAGCGAAGGATACGGACTTTCTGCTGTTCCTTGTAAGAGACGCTCGGCGGGCCCGTCGGAAGATATTAGAGGCAAAGGATGAGCTAAAGGGTGGAGGGGTCTTGCTGGAAAACTCATGCCGCGAGTAAGAAGGATCATTGTGCCAGCTCATTTCGTTGATATTATAGGAATATAGGAATGTGGAAGAATAAGAAGTTATAGGTGACAATATATCTAGGTATTGAATCCAATAGACCCGGATGAGTATGAAATAAACAACAGAGTCTGGAAAAGGAAACCATATTTCTCGGTCACTCCAAATCCTACGTATCGACCTCTATAAGACATGGAAAGAGCTGTTGATTACACAGAATGGTGGCACCGGATGCACCTTCTTTATACCAGAACCGAGAAATCCTATCTTGAGTGGCCAAGGGCCAATTTGTTGTTCAACTATCCTCATCAAATGTTTGCCACTACCACATCTTTGGAACCACTCATGTCATCAACATTCACATGGCTCAGCTTCGTCCTCTGAAATGGAACTTACTATAATTACATTTCACATGAAGCTCACAACAATATCACGTGTAACCTTTACCCCACTTTACCATGACACTCTCAATATTACATACTTGTTTTCATGATCAGCTTCTTCTGCACATGCAATACATCACAAGCGAAAGCCGAGTACCAAGGTTACCTTATACTCGTTATACCTTGATAACATATTCCCGTCATGGGTATTTGTGACATATGTCGTGCAATACCCATAGAGCCATTTTTCAATCCAGATGTTAGCAAGTCTTTACATGTTCATCATCCTTCAGTGAAAAGTCTCGAAAGATCCGCAACAAACGGCTGTCACATATGTGCTCTATTCTATAGTGCCATCACTGGGGCTCCGTCTCGGAACGAAAGCCAAAAAACTTATTTGAAAGTCGATCAAAAGCTGGGTGTGTCAAGTCCTCATCGAAATCTAGTTTCCTACCAAGTGGGACGGGATGGACAGAAATATCTGTTTGACGTGGAATCTACAGGTATGAGGAATCTTTCTTGACATTAACTGATCCTCCCCGCCGCCAAAGGATCCTCGAATCGTAATCTCACATTTCTTAGACGATTTGTACTCTAGCATCTTATTTCCCAAAAACCAGAACATTACCTCTCTGGTCTCATCATGGATTGGCACCTGTATTCATGAGCATATGAACTGCAATATACATTACGAAACGGGGTTTCGGCCTCGTCGACTCATTGATGTTCGAAAGTACGGCCTCTCACCTCGGCTGGTTGAGACGGCGCAAAGTAATGAGGATTGTTCAAAGTACCTTGCGCTGACACATTGTTGGGGAAAAGAAATGCCAGAAGTTGCAACAACGAAAATCAAAACACTTCAGCGTCGCTTGGTCTCAATTCCCTTCAAAACATTACCTCGAACATTCCGTGATGCAATCATAGTTACTAGACGACTTGGACTCAAACATCTATGGATTGATTCTCTTTGCATCGTTCAAGATTCCCCCCAAGATTGGCAGCAAGAGTCAGCTTTGATAGGCAAAATCTATTCTCATTCTTACTGCACGATTGCAGCGGCAGCGGCATGTAATTCCGAGGAAGGACTCTTTGCATTGCATAGCGAGTTGCCATTGATTCCTCGCACCCCCCATCAACCCGGAGTTCTATTTAAACTCCCTTTTCCCGGATGGAAAGGTCTTTTCGATAAAAGCACACTGATTCAGAGAAGCTGGACTCTACAGGAACGAGAACTTTCACCCAGAATGTTGTATTTCACTAAACACACTATGCTGTTTGAGTGTCGAGAAGCTCGTATATCCGATCATAATCATGTAATGAATAGCAATCATTGGGTTTCAAAATCCGATCTATCACGATATGTTTCAATCTCGAGTGTACGGTGTCTCGACAAAATCCACGAAGGTAGCGTTGCCTCACCGCACCACGATATGGTGAATGAAAAGTATTATGAACTGTGGCGAAAGATGGTGCAGGATTACAACAATCGTCAACTCACGCATCGTACTGACAAATTCCCGGCTCTTTCTGGTCTCGCTTTCGAATTTGCATATCTGTTAGATGATGAATATCTTGCAGGACTATGGCGGAAGGATCTTGTGAGAGGCTTGTGTTGGAAATGGTCATCAAATTCTGCGAAAAAACAGAGTGCGGACCATTATGGACCTTCATGGTCTTGGGCCAAGATGAATGTTCCCATAACATATGGACTCATTAGAGAAGATCGGGTCTTCGCCTCACGAACTATAGGAGTGCAGTTCGTTCATATACCAGTGGATTCACGGTTTACCGACCCGGAGATCTTACATGCTAGTATCGTTCCGGAGGGTAGGGATCCCAATGGCACTCTCGTCTCAGGCAGAATCTATCTTCGTGGACAACTCATCTCATTGAAACGGTCAAAAGCGGGTGATTACTCAATCGATGGCGAATCATTACCAATTACATTTGATAATTTACCCCAACCACCAGTAGATCTTTATCTTCTGGGCTTGGGGAGGACAAATGTAGGGTTGATCCTTCAGGTATTCGAAGAAAGTAGTAGAGAGTATATTCGAGTAGGTGTGGTTGCTCCTACTGAGTGGGAATGGTTCGAAAATATTGAATTCGACCATTTGACCTTGGTATGAAATTTCGAGGAATTATGACCATTGATTGGTGAGATCTTCGGCGGTCATGGTGAATTCCAATGTTCGAGATACAGGCGAAGAAGTAGAAGTCTGATCAATAGGAAGACCTAGAGTGAAAGGGGCAAAGAAGTAAAGGGGGTAGGAAAAACAAAAATTGATAGACCACTGGAGATACAAGTGTTTAAAAGTACCGGTGATGTCGAGAGAAGAACTTGAGGTCAAGATATCAATAACTCCATCGGCTTCCTACATACCTGGAAGAGAGAGAGAGAGAAAGAGAGCGACGAGATATGCAACAAACCATAGTGTATTTACAGTCATTGCATAGAAAAGAAGAAATATTTTTTTCCCAATCTTAACGCACAATCCTGGCCAAAACCAAACCCCTATTTCATCATCATTGTCATATCCAAACACCGATCTCTAATTTTCACCACTACTCGTATTCATTCAATTATTTATTACAGCACAAAATTAATCTTATCCTTTCTCCGACATACATAATATATGCATCTCCTCTTCAACCTCACATCCCGCATCCTCGCACCCCGCATCTAAAAGCCCAAAACACAATGTGCAATTCCATTCCTCCACCATCTCCCAAATAAACACCTCATTCCTCTCACCCAGTTGATATGGCTATTTTCCTGTATGATATTTTAGGATTTACTGTTGCTTTGTCATTTTCTTAATATCATCTACTTGAGTTACGAGTATATAGAAAGGAAAGGAAAGGAATCAAAATAATTTTTTTTAATTTTTGGTTATGGTTGTTGTTTCTGTGTTATGAAGAGGAGAGTGGAGAGTGGAGAGTGAAATTGTTGTCGTTATTGTTATTGAGGGATGCAGGTAGGTTGAAGGTTGCAGGTTGCAGGTTGCAGGTAGGTTACAGGTTGCAAGTAGGTTGAAGGTTACTGGTTGCAGGTAATAGGTAAAAGAGGAGAGTGGAATTCTGAGTTTGGTGGATGGTGATGATATTGGTGATAGTGATAGCGGGGATGAATTACTCGAGTAAACAACATAGAGTTTCTGTAGGTATACATTTAGCTGTGACTAGTTATTAGTGTAATCCCAAATAAGACAAGCCCTCGAATATACTCGAGTACTGTAGGCCGCAAATCGATATCCCATTCGGTAATTAGCGCCTAGAATCTTGATTGCTTCTAAAATAGAGATGGTATTGGATGCAATACAAATAAGTACTGGCTTGCTTCGGGTAATCCATATATACCGATTTTAGCTTGTTCTTCTTATGAATCTTATTTACAAATTACCAAGGGCTGTATTTACTATTTGCTTAATAACCTATCTCATATAATACTGGGTATACGTTAGCGATATTGGATCGGACATCATGAAGATCTTCATTGACGGATTCAAGACGTTTATTAACTGTCTTGAGAGTATTTTCTATGTCGGATACTGTAACTAGTCGTTTGGCTTCGAACTCAAATGAATATGAAGCGTATGTATGTAACAGGGTCTGATATCGGTTTCTTGAATATAAAATATTCTAGATATATAAATCAGGTTAGTTATTAATTAACTGGTTCAGAAGGACATGACATAACTAAATGGAGAAGAGGAAGAGGCTGTAAGCGAAGGTGCTAACTATAGGGATATGTTATATAGGGCCAGGTATTATATATAGGAGATGCAAACGAGCCGGAGCGATGTTCGGGAGGAAAAACTAGGGATTGACTTGATCTAGCTCGATGGCCTTTGAGGTTGTTTCGGAGCGAATCTTGTAATATAGGAAATATAGTTGTTTAACTAGATGATTTAGGACCAAAGGTTTCAAGGCACTACATTTCTTCGAAATGTCTTCGAATCAATGAGTGGCTTGTTCACTGAAAAGAGTAACAGATTTTTGATTTGGTTACATTGTTTTGATTGGGAGAAGGTATTCATTCAATCCTGGCTTTGTCGTTGACCATGGTTGTAAATCACTATAAAGCAGGAATTGAAGACTTTGGGCAATGGAAACCCAGATGAAAATAATTCCTTAAATCCATATCAAGGAAACCAAGCTACCACAAAACATGATCAGATAAGTTGAACAAAGCTCGAGATTATAAGAGCACTTGTGAGTGACTCCCTTGTTGGCAAAGTAGTTAGTTGAAGGAGTTTTGACTATCGAGTTAGGTTACTGAGGTATAATTAGATGCTCTCAGGCTTGAAGCTATTTACAAGCCCGATCCGATGGCAATGCATGTTAAAACCTGACCTGGAATACATGAAATACATGTTCGTAAAGCGGGACTTGGAGGAGATCAGCTTTTTATATCAATGATATCGAAGAACCATTCACAACTGAACTGGAACCAGATATACGATAAACACTGAACTCATCAATGAATATATCTTGAGTCAAACAGACCTTGAGGCTTGTGCAAAAGCAACTTGGTAAACTCTCCCCAGATGTTCCCCAGATCTCAATACCTGTAACATCTTTAGAAATGCATAAAGTTGTATTTAATGGAGAGGTGACTCAGTACAAGATTCGGAGTCAAATCCTAATTTGAGGGTGGCAAATGAGTTAACAAGGCAATGTAACTATTACCCTCCTCTCCTCTCCTCTCCTCTGCTCTCCTCTTCTCTTCTCTCTCGAAAGAGGGAGTCCAACCTACGAAGAAGAAGAAGAAGAAATGAGAAATCAAATACATACCTCAATGAACATAAATGATTATAGATGTAATGTAAATGGAAAGGGAAGACAAATTCAGATTAACATACTCTCTGTGGCCGCAAGATTCTCCAATTTTCACAGCAATCTCACTCACTTGAATGAAGACTATTTTAAAATTTTAATCCTCGCCCCGAGAAGAGAAGAAGATCATATTGCGAATTAGATATAAATTAGATAACTATAGCCGGAATTGGAAAAACTGTACAATATCTCCGCATCAAAACATCAGGGAAACTTGCTTTAATGATCAAAAAGAAGAATACTCGAGTAATAATACTGTAATATAAATCCGCAAAACCTCCCTTTCTCAAAATGGCGTATGCGAGCGAGGTTGCAAATACAACATACCATACCATTTCACTATCAACTATACTCGAGTATACCGGTAGGTATACTTATGACATCTTGAATGGAGAAGCCTGTTACTGTGCTCATGAGAATGAGGTGTTTTTCATCATGAGAATAAACTTCAAGACAGAACTACCCTATAGTACTACAAAAATGTACGCTGTAAAGGGATGGATCAGAGCATGCCTCTACTGTATATCTTTGTGCTATAGGACAACTTTGGACAGTTGATATAAGATCTTACCTCTAACTTTCGAGCCGCTCTTTAAGGTTATACTGTACCCCAAAAATGGAACGGCTCCTGGCCATGAGATTCAACTCTATTCCTATTCATGTACTCGAACAATAAAACGTTCACTACGAGTAAAATACCTGTACCAGTACTAGCTATAATATCCCCATCAGCATCATGACATAGATTTACCTCCCCTCCTTACCTCCTTCCCTTCTTCAACCCTTCACCCTTCACTCTTCACCCCAAACAGAACATCCTTCGTAATTCAACTTATGATGACGCGGCCTCCTAGGATTAGGAATTTAGGGAGTTTTTTTTAAGTTTTCTTTTCTTTTTCTGTGTAGTGGGTGAGTGTGGGTGGTGGTCAAGGGGGGGGTTAGAATTAAAGGATTTAAGCTTGTTACGACGTTTGTTGTTTGTGTATCTATTTGGTATTTATAGGTTTTCTTGCTTAAATTGAAGCTGGATTATATTTGAAAGAGTATTTTTCTTATATTCAATATCCTTATAGAGGGGTTTTGCTATATAGTACAAATGAAATCTAAACCTATTACTTATACTACTAGAAAGTTTGCAACTCCGGATTGGGAAAAAAAAACTAGGCTATTCAAGTTCCTGTTGTACTTTCTGTAGGTACGGAGGGTACGGAGGTAAGAATGAATGCCAAGATGCCAAGACGACAGGGGAGAGGGAGAGATTTTAGGTTTAAGTTTTAAGTTTTAAGTTTAAGGTTATTTTGGAGGATAAGATAATGTCCGATGCCGTGATATGCCGTTTGGATTTTGGGGGTTTTGTTATATGAGTGTCTGAGATTATTTTGTAGTAGATTTTGGATTAGGTGTTAGTTAGGTGTTAGGTGTTAGGCTTTGGTTGTACTGTATAGTATAGTACTAATATATTAGATGACAGAGAATGTCATATATACAGTACTAGGTAATTACTCATGCTCAGCTACTCGTATATGGAGTATGTATAAAATCTAGATGGAGTGGAGGTATTGCATTGGGGGAATCGTGTAAGCAAGCAAACAAGCAATCAATCAAGCACCTTCCCATTTTCATCTCTCATCTCTCGTTTATTTATCCTTCTTTCCTTCTTTCCTCATCAATAGTGGCGCAAGATAAGATAGTAATACTGTAGTAACTTAGAAGCGAAGTGTCAGATCGTAACTTCCTTCCTTCCCTCCTCGGCGGATGATGATGAAAATGATATAAAAATAAGCTTTTCATCATTTGTTATTTTTATTCTTTATTTCTTCAGATGAGGCTGCGGTTACGGGTGTCACGGGATACTATCTATGGAATATGCTGACGCCAAGAGCTCCGCGATGCTTATCTTACTATCTTGCTATCTTACATAGCTAGCTACACGATTCGGTACGAAGATATGAAGGGAGGGACTTCGGGTATGTATGTATGCTGGCTGACATCTAATCTAGTCTCCGAATGAATGGACCCCAATCTTGGGTTTTGGTATTTGGATTTGGATTTGAGTGAGGACGAACGATCGAATCGGATTTACTGGATGCGTTTTTGATAATATAGCTTGTTTGCTTACTTTTGATGATGAGATGAGATGGGTTGGGTTGGTGAGTGGGGTGGTTAGGTTAGTATTGTGATGGGCTGCTGACTGACTGACTACGGTATTGATACACGGCGTGGGCTGCGGAGATGCCTTTTGCTCATACTGTACCGAGCTTGAGCCGTGAGGAGTTGGGGTTGTTGGTATGGGGCTAGTGATAATGATGACGCTCTGGTGTAAGGTGGACTAAAGAGTGATGAGTGATGGGGTAATGGGTGATGATCAAGCAAATCTACGCTGAACCCTATGGTCTAGACCAATATCCGAATATGGTATATGTTTCGCAGCTCCCTCCATTGCGTTTAAATTCGCGGCTGAAATACTAAGTTGACCCCATGGAGATAAGTATTCACACCATTGCATCGATATCCCACCAGTGCCGTCCTACTATGTAATCTATCTCCTTCCTTCCTCCCTATCCATCCCCCATCTGACATATACAAAATATCTCTTACAAATGCATCTACCCGCCCTACACATTCACACCGGCACAAAATAAAAAAATAAGAGAATTCAAAGAATACTGTACTGTAAACTTAAGGTTTGACAATAATTGCGCTACGGTATCTTTCCTTTTCGAGAAAATAAGGTTGTATGGTTGTTACTGTATAGACTAGTGATGAGTGAGTGGTAGATGAGTGAGTGGTACTGGTACTATACCCTTGTGTTGCCGGGGAATCGGAATCGGGTTTTATTGTTATTTTAGTGCTTGAATTCCATTACAGTACCGGTACTACTGTAGGTATTTTTGTACTTTGTTTGCTTTGCTAGTGTGCTCATCACATCACATCATTACAAGTTTACAACCTATGTTGTATAGTACACAACTCACCGTGTTGCCTTCTTCTCCTCCTTATCATCATCATCGTCAGAAATCTCATTCGATGAAC
Source organism: Sclerotinia borealis F-4128 (assembly GCA_000503235.1). Lineage (NCBI taxonomy): Eukaryota > Fungi > Ascomycota > Leotiomycetes > Helotiales > Sclerotiniaceae > Sclerotinia > Sclerotinia borealis. Next base: position 136,221 of record KI628557.1, read on the forward strand.
AAAATACCAAGCAATATCGCACGGCATCTTCGGAGCAAACAATTTTTCCCCAAGTCCTTAGTTAGCAAACTAAAAAAGACTAAAAAAGACTAAGAAAGACTAAAAAACAGAAGAATAAGTTAGAGTTGGTTGATGATCAATGATTAATCAGCCCCCCCTCTATTCATTCGACTAAAATTAACCTTAAAATTTCTCATGTGCGGCGTGCCACAGCGCGCTGCTTGGCATTACTTACTTGGCTTGGCTTTCTCGTGAGTCGTGAAACTGAGAAATCCCATTCATGGAATATGTACGAAGGCGAAGATAAGAAATATGCTTGGCGATATCATCATGATATAAATAATAAGAGAGTTTACGTATGAGGTGAGGGATTGCCAGAGGCTGTGGATTGATTGTCAATTCCTTATTTTTTTCATGTCGTGTTGTAACTTGTATGAGAGGTGGTTGCTGGGCAATGGGCTTTGCTTGGTGTCAGTCTTGAGGAGAGTCTAGATCTTTGTGTTCATGTGGATTAGATACTGTAATACAGTACTAACTAGTACACTGGTACAGTAGCTGATGAACTCATCCTTAACTAAACGCATCGCATACCCGTTCACTACAGCTACAGTACCGGTATTCAACCTCATCTACCCTCATCTACCCTCCCAAGTTCCTCCAACACCAACACCAACACCAACCACATCGTCAAAATCTCCCAATGACCAAATCCAGCCTAGACCACGCTCCCCCAAAAATGGCAATTCCCGCTTTTCTTTTCTTTTCTTTTCTTTTCCGCGTCCAACATTATGCTTACCATCTCTACCCAATATGATTGGACCATTCGTGACTTCCTCCAAAGCCGATCTGGATCTACATTGTCTAACGTCGTCTATTATCTATAGCGTTTCCAACTCTATTTTCTTGACTAAAAACATGCTTAAAGTTTGATGGCTGAATATATCCACTCATAATACGAGAAGAGAATACCAAGTGGGCAAGCGACTAGGGAAACGAAAACGCCTTGATAAAGTTGATTGGGGAGAGTGGAGAAGGCTTGCGTGGAAGGGTTTGGAATATGGATGGGGCATGGATGGGATGGGCCCCTTCATTTTCATTCGCTTAAGTTTTTGTTGGTTGGTTTGCTAGGTTTGCTAGGCTTGGGAGAATTGGGTGAGTACAGACAGTAATGCATGAAGAAGATAGAAAATCAAGATAAGATAAAAGAGATATATATAAAAAGCACAGCGATAAACCTGAAAGAGAAAGTAATAATATAGTATCATACAATCAATCACAACAAGACAGTACTCAGCTTCCACAATAAGCTTAAAAATTACCATAACCTTACTCACCCCCAAGCTCCAACCAGCCCTCGCTTCCATTACTCCGTACAGTAAGCCCTTGAGCCTCATCTCAAGTTCTCAACCTAAATTTCAATAAGTGCAGTACCGGTACTGTAGTACAAACGGGTAGATTCCCTTCCCTTCCCTTGTCCCCACACAATATAAATATAATACCGTATATATATAATTAGAACATGCAATCAATGATTACGCATCTTCATTGTTTGTACAGTTTAGATCATAGCTGATGCATACACGATACAATGCTTGAGTCCGAGATATGAAATAAGCACTATTGCAGGAATTCGAAGACTTACCGGTACAGTATCTTCCTACCACTCACTCACTGCCTGGATACTACCGGTATCATATTCGGGACCGAAAAATTTGAGGTTATGTTATGGCTATTATAATAACATGCGATCCCGTTTCAAGGTATAGTATTGCGATATGAGGTGGAAAACTAGAGTACTCAGTATAGTAATTATAAGGTTATCAGATGATATATTCAACATGTACTCCTACATCCGTATTTAGATTTATGCCCTCCTTGGCCTTATCTTATGACTCGGATGAACATAATCTTGCTATATACGAGTACGAGTTTGATGAATATAGTATTTTTGTTTGTTTGTTTGGGCTGGGTTGGTTGATTGTTTGTTTGACAAATGCTTTAATCGAGTACATTGGTGAGTAGATATACTCGAGTACAATCCTATTGGTTAGTAGATTAAGTTGACAGATGAATGAATAGATTAAATTTGGTAGCGGTAGCGGTAGTTAATTTAGTAGTAGTCGAGTAGTATTAATGTCATATTCAAAACTCCCCGATTCGGAATTAACCAAATAATCTTCCTATATGCATACGGTATAGATTATTCAGTAGATTATTCACTTGTGGAAGTCATCATGGTACTCATATGATATATACACACAAGCAGTGTATATCAAACTTTTACATCCTACAATTACAAACAATTATATCATAAGCCTCATATCATGATACAAATACCATACTTCCTTCTCTACAGTATAAGAACTCAATATAATTAATCTAATACAAACCCATAGTGGATCCATCTCCACCCTGATCTGAAGATTCGTATACTCTTGTTTTAAAGTTAAAAGTTAGAACGTATGTTGGGACTTTGATGATGGCTGCGAGTGCGAGTGCGAGGTTGTGGGTGATGTTTGACAGTTGAAGGCTATGGTTGTGGTTATGGTTATGGTTGTGGTGATTTTGGGACGGGGAAAGATTGAAAGCGGGGATGATGGATTGGATTGGATGGGAGGGGAAGGGAAGGGAATTAGGGGATATATTATGTATGTATATAGAAGGGGCATATTTAAAGGGCGAGATTTGGATTTGGATTGGAATTGGAATGATGATTCACTGGATTCGTCATGCTTGGATGGTGTATGTTGATATTGATGTCAATGTTGTGTGAGGAATCAATCGGGATGGATGTTGGAGAGGAGAGGAGAGGAGAGGAGAGGAGCGGAGATTCTTTCGGGACCGATGATATGATATGATATGATGAGATGATGGGGATTGGAGGAGATCGATCTGGTTGCTGGTAACTTGGTGTAGGTACCGAGTTCATACAGTATATATAGCTGTGATGAAGAGAATGAAGTTAAGATTGGACTGGACTGGATTGGATTGAATTGCGTTTACCATTCCCTGCCCGTAAGGTTACGCACCGCACGTAGAATTTGTAATGGCGGCTGTGTGGATCCTGGGCAGATGTGGTGTAGCACCATCACCATAATCATTGTGATCACGATTAAGGACATGGTGTGTTACCTAGGTGCATTCAGATGTAGAAAGATCGTGTTAGGTAATGTAATGCAGAATGATATTACTCCGTATACGCATATCAAAATAGGAAGCGAAAGTGTGATACATTGTCAACGAACAAAAGACCCCAAGAGCAAGCATTCCATCGATTCTAAAAACGATCTCAAACAGTTACATTACATCGAGTATGTAACTCACCAAGAATCTTGTCCGGCCAGCCCACGAACGCGCCTGTTTCTAACTACTTTCTCGTGTCTGCACGGTAAGGCTACATGTACAATATACGATGAATGCTATGCGCATCGTATAAGTCGAAGAACGTTACCGACCGTCTGGATCAAATTGGAGCTCGCCCTGGAGGGGTCATAAAAAGGTTACTTTTAGAATGCTGACATGCAGACATGTTGCATTTATTTTTCCTTGGGGGCCAGGGAAGAGATGCCGGGGATCATGAGGTGGTTAGTTACTTGGGGGGCTTTGTTTCGTTTGCGAAATCGTGTTGTACTTGGCTGGTCGGTATATGATTGTGATGTGCTGACTGCGCCGGGCACTGGTGTGCAGGATGATGAGACTCGACCTCGAGGAGTGTATGCAGTATGGGGATGGAGCAAACGCTTGGTCGGTGACCTTGTGATTTGGCTTCATTGTTGGTTGTTTGATGCATGCTGTAAGTAGGCCCATGGAATGATTGTCGTGGTTCGGTAGCGTTGTGTCAGTATATAGTGGGCGTTGTGGGGATATGGGATGAAGTTATTTGAAGTTGGTGTTTCGAACCGCCATCACAAATGGATGAGTGGCTGCCAAACAATGATACGGTAATTTAGTTATTCTGGAGTAGACATACTCGGTCGGGCTTCAGCCCCTTTCAAATGCCGGATCTGGGAGAGCCTTGAAGAAATACAAGCTTTTGGGTTACGCTCCCATATCTACCTTTTTGATCCTCTTCGTTTGATGATATTCATATTGTACATGAAACATCAAACAGTTGGACCAACAGTCGTAGTCGGGTAATCATTCTGGGTGTGGCTGATGGAAACTAACTAATAACCCTTCTGCAAATCTGTAGGCGATGAAATAAGCGTTGCGATGCATGCAAAAGCAGGGGCTCCATCCGTCAATCCTAATCCGAATGCTTTTTTGGAATCCACCAAGCTTACGAATCCAGGACCCTCATCATTTACCCTGGTTACCAAGGTTAATCTTGAAAAAATGATCCAAGGAATATGGAATAATGGGAGGATGTTTGTTTCCTCTGTCGGTCCCGGTCAAGTCCAAGAAGTAGATGGGTGAGTGTTTGAAGTACATATTCCTGTTGCATTACTAGTAGATGTATTTATATAGAACTACTCGAGCAAAGGGCATGATATGATATCAGAACAAAGTTTAGCGTCTCTTGGCATTCTACAGTAGAAGCCCCATCAGTACCTAAAAGCCAAGTCTATCTAGAATTAACATTAGTGCAGAGGTTACGAATACCTTTAACCCCATTGAGGTAGTGTCCGAATAGTTAAAGCTCTATTGCTTGTTTGTGACAAGGAATAAGGAAAATTTAAAGTAGCAAAGCTTAAGGCAGATCGATCTCCACATAGGGTTGTTTGCCCACGAAGTCCTCTTTGAGAAAATACCAAGCACCAGTAAAACATTGAGCTAGTTAGCCAAGAACTTCTATCTATAACTTTCAAACGAAATTCTTTCACTGTATTTGGGAAAATCATGATTCATACACTTTATGAATATGATATAATAAAGGGATTCGGAGAGAAGATTTTGGAATCAGTAGTTCTTTAGACATATCTTGAATCTTGCTTCAACTACTCCGTAAAGCCTATTCGTGTATCCAACAATACTAATGATTTTCAGTACTTGAGTACCTATCTATAACTGTACTTGGTATCGCCAAGATTCAGCCAACAAGAAAGACCACCTCAATACGAGTATAAGAGAAAATAGACAAACTAATTCAAAGAACAAACACAACCATGAGGTATCAATAAGCTTTGGACATCCCAACTTAAAGGGGTAACAATATCTCAGTCTGACTTTGATCTATACTCAAATGAGTAATATAATCTTCTTGACACTGCCCATGCAATAAGTTTTTGGGGGTGAGCCAACCCCCATCACAAAGTAACCCACCTCAAGACTTGTATACCTTGAAAATAAATCATCCGCGTACCCTTTCGGTCACCATGCTCGTAACGCAATACTGCTGTATATAGTTTAGATTCAAGATCTAAATGAATGTTTGAGATTCAAACTGGATACCCATTCAGTATCTAGATTCTAGACAAGGCTTTAGGGCAAACTTAATATAAGATTTTATCAACCAACCGGGGAACCCTTCTTTTTTACTCAAGGAGTTTGCTGGGAATCTGTTTATTAGTGTTGTTAGTCTATTACTCTAGAAGAGACGGGGCATCTGGATTATATCATTACGGATATTGGCATTCTTGTCTTTTCACCCCCCCCCCTTCCACATCCCATCCACCCATCTGATCTTCTTTGACTACAAGCGGCCCACCGACTATATGATTAGACCGACCTACGACTACTCTATATCAGTAACAGCTTGTCTCTTGGTTTGGAACTAGCTCGAAGCCTACGCTAGTGCTAGATCATCCAACTCAATTTTTTGACAATTAGATCATACATAAACTTCAAGGTCAGGATCCTTGAACACTCCTCCTTCTCCACCTTAACAACGGTCTATCACTTTATGCCGACATACTCGTGCTTTCACATCGCGGTACTTTCGACAAACAAAACCAAAGGACTGGTACGGAGCCGAATGAAATATAGAAAGAAAGCTGTTCTTCTTCCTCCATACTCTATTAGTCTTATCAATATCTCGACAACGAAGAAAAAGGAAATCACGAAAGGTCAATAAAGTCAGCTGTTTTCATATCTCATCTGGAGCGTGGAGATAACTATACACAATCTCTGAATATCAGGTATGTACAATACTATTTTCTTGAATATCATTCATATTGCCACAGGAAGGTTGTGGATAGAAGAATATATTGCAGGTAGTTAGTGTACACCTACTTTGCTGTTGTGTATCCTCTACTTGTATGTATTTATTCTAGTCCGGTTCCCCCCTCTCCCCCTCTCCAACTTCCCCCTTCTCTACCACAACTCGCCAAAGGGGACAAACACTAGTGCATCATTGTCAATTAGTTGTCATGAAGAACAAAATTATCACACAAATTCACTCCAACACCAAATCATTGATTGAATGGCTTCACAAAGGCAGTTTCAGTTGTCCTTCGAAAGCACATTCCTCGATGAGAATAAAAATAAAAACATGACAGTTTCATTTCATCTCATCTCATCTAATAAGATAATGGCGTCGTCCACTTTCATCTTTTTCATTACAATGTCCATTCTATTCTATTCTCGTCGGAGAGTGTTTCGTTCGTATCAAAAACAATACACAACCCGTTTGATTCGGAAGTTTAACAAAATCTATTTTCCTACCCTTGAAGCAAGAATACGCGCATATTCCATATTTCGTGAAGCTTTAGGTTTAAGCTTCTGTCACCTTGTGCTTCAACTTGTCTCATCTTCGCGTCGACTTCCGTCTTGTACTCTTTCAGTGGGACAAAAAGATATGAATATTTGGCTAACAATTCATCTGAAGCGAAAAAGAAGATCTTTTATCAAACGTCTCACTCTTCAAAGCCTCGACAATACCTGCACTTTCTTCAATTGACGATCAGAATCTACCAGCATTTATCTCCCACCTTTTTATTCACGTCAAAAAGGTCGAATTCGATAAAAAAAAACATCAAAAACATCAAAAACATTGATGTGCCGACTTTCCGCCCACAAAAGCTTCCATTTCTGATGTCCGAGAATTTGCCAAGAAGTACAGCCGCGTAACTTCACCAAGAACAGAAACACAAGACGAGAAAAGTCGAATACACAAGGAATTGATATCAGAGTGGATTGACAAGGGGAGAAGTTAATTACAAAATCTTGAGAGAGGAGGCGTCCGTCCACATTTGATCTGAGTTTTGGGAATACTACTATTAGTAGGAGTTCATCTTTCATATATTGCCTTGCGCAATTCAACTTCAATCGAAACTCAATTCCTTCACCCGCATATCACAATGGATACATACCACGGTCACGTACGCACTCCTGCAGATGCGATTAAGTTATTCGAAGCTTGTCGACTTGGTCTATTACCTCGAGTACAAAGAAGGTTATCGGAGAAGGAGAGACAATCAATAAAATCTGGATCAGTATTTGTTTGGGATGAAAGAGAAGCGGGAATGCGAAGATGGACTGATGGAAAATCATGGAGCGCAAGCAGAGTTTCTGGCAGTTTTTTAACGTATCGCGAGATGGAGGGAAAGAGGGGAGGAGGTCAATTCGCACCACCACCAGTTCGAAGAATGGCAGGGAAGACACCGGATAGTTCAAAGGGTAGCGACGATGATCAAGATATGGATGGAGATGGGCCGGATGGGTACAGATATAAACCTGATGGTTTAATGAAACAATCCTTCAGTATCACAACTTCAACCGGACAACATCTTCATTTGATCAGCTACTACTCTCGACCTCATGCAAACACTCCCGAGCTTCTACAACCGACAAGTGATCCTGCACTTCGAGGAATTGTTCCTGTCAAAGGAATGTATCCAGAATCCACAGTTCACGAAGCTCAAGGTCCAGCAGTCACGAGAGCTCCTATGCAACAAGGCCCTTACATGCAACAACCACATCCACATATGCACCCATCTCAACATCGAATTCCATATGGCTATTCCCAGGGATATGGACCTTGGCCACCATCCCCAGTTTCTACTCCTCCATATCCACACCACCAACAAATGTATCCATCACAACTTCCTCCGCCCCCACCCGGATCAATGCACCCTTCGCCCTACCAAATCTTACCAGGACCTCCACATACATCACCATATCAAGCTCATCAATACAGTCCCCATCACCGCCAAATTCACGTCCCAAATCACATGCCTCAAGGCCCACCTCATCCGACAATTTATGACCGACCCCCACCACCTCTCTCAAATTCCTCGTTACCTCCTCCGCCCCCACACGGTTATCAAAACAGTGCCCCACAATATATGCATCCATCCTATCAGCCACACCCAAGTCCTCGTGCCGAACATGTAGCTAGGGTACAGGTGGAACAACATGCACAGATGGCTCAAAGAGTCTTACAAACTGGAATGATTGATCCAAGGTTGGCCCAAGCAGCACCGCTTCCACCGGTTAACATCCATACAAACGGAACCAATGGTATTCAAAGAATGAATACTCCACCGCGACAGCCGAGCATTTCCCCAGTTCACACACCAAAGAGTTCTCGTGACCAAGCCCTCAGTTCTCCAGATGGAACACCAAATGGCATTGGTAAATCTGAAGCTCAAACCATACCCTCCATCTCAAGTCTCGTTCACGCCTCAGATTCCGTATCTGTTATGGCGGATAATAGGTCAAACAGTAGCAACAACTCGAGAGCTGGATCTAATAGCCCAAGACTAAAGGAACTAGCAGAAGCAAAGGCAGATGAGGAAAAGAATGCATTAAGTGTTACAACGGGCACAGCAGATATTCCGCATAAAAAATTGTCCACAGCAATTGCAAGTGGAGCAGAAGATCAAAGAGCTATTAGGGTATTGGATCGAAAATTCATGATATGATCTGATTTGATTTAGAGGGAAGAGAAAATCTGGTTAAATCAAAGGGTATGGCGTGCAAAAAAAATTAAGGAATACTTCGAGGATTCGGGGAACAAAGGCGTCAGGTTATGGAATACGGAGGAGTTTTTGCTTTACGAAATGATATCCTACACTTTCGTTTTTTCTGTTCCTTTTTTCTTGTTATCAAAGTTTTATTACCTTCATTGTATAAGTTTAGTTTTACGGAGTGGAGCGGCATTATATTTCAAGTCAGATGGTTAGTACGAGTAAGTGATGTTGCATTGCATCGCGATGGAGTTTGCTGTTTTTGCACTTTCGGGCTTTTGGAGGCGGGGGTGGAGGAGGGCGGGGAGAGAGAGGTCATCTACATTCCTACATACAAAGAAGTCAGAATTCGGATTCGGATTCGGATTCGGATTCGGCTTTCAATACAAGAGTAGTCCTACATCATAGCATACCATAGCATACCATACCATATTACGAGATGAGATGAGATGAGATGAGACGGGTTAGAGATATATATATTTGTATTCACAGATACCAGATCAGATCAGATTAGATTAGATCAGATCGGATAAGATGAGATCAGTGAGCGATATAGTATGGCTGAATCGGATTGATTGATTTGGTTATAGGAGCTTATACTTAGCTTGAGATGAGTGGATGGATGGATGGATACCTTCTTTGCATTTGCAAAGGATGGAAGATGGAAGATGGAAGATGGCGAATCAATATGATATAATATAATATAATTAAATGGAAAGGAAAGAAATTAGAAGAAAAGAAAATTATATAACCGTGTATGAAATGAAAGGGAATGAAGATGTTGATTGTGTGATGTGATGTGATGTGGTTTGATGCAGTTTGGTCAGTTGTGGTTTTATGTGATAAGATGAGTGGAGTTATTATGATTTAGTGACCGTATCGTATGTCACGGTGATTGAAATCATAGGATGGATGGATGGATGGATGGCTGGGTGTGTGGAATGGATGGATGGATTTGCAAATACAGGTTCAGTTGATACCGATACACTGGCAATGTAAGATCTTACCTTTAGCTAGCTAAGTAGCTAAGTAGCTGTGGTGGGTGTGTAGGGTGTACTGGTAAATGGATGCATCTTATTGCTGATACGATGATATGATATGATTTGATATTTATGGATTTGAAATTAGATTTGGATTTGGATAATAGGGGATGTGACGGGAAAAGGAGAAGGAGAAGGGGGAGGAGAAGGAACTAGTAAGTAGAAAGTAGAAATTGGGATGGAGAGTGAAGGGGGATTGTATATGGTAGTGGTAGGATTGAGATTAGCATTAGGATTAGGTGTAGTTGAGTGGTATGAGATGAGATGAGTTAGTTTACTTGAGTGGAATTTGGGTGGAACTTGCCACTTAGTATGCTAAGCTAGTGGTGATGAATACTGTACTACAATGGTACGGTATGGTATTATATATGCTGGTGATGGATAGGATGAGATGATATGGATGGGATGATATGGGATGAGATGATATGATGTTGTAATCTTACATACAGTACAAAATTAGACCCTTCGGGTACGAGGAGAAAAGAAGAGAGAAAAAAAGAAAACGAAACAAAAAGTAAGACAGATAACAAAAACAGAGGCTCTGCCTTTTCCCCGCGCCGTCGGTCAGCTAGGGTAACCTTACATGTTTCCGGCCGAGTAGATAGAGAGAGATCGGTTCCAAATACAATAATACAATCCATCCGATTTATCCATTCACCGAAGGAAGGATGAGATGAGAAGAGAAGAGATGAGATAAAATGATATGAGACAGGCCCGACGAATGCCGCAAGCAGGATGAAGGATTAGATTGATCTCTGTCTTGGCTTTCCCTATCCTATTCACTCATTCTATTCTATTCTGCAAGCAAATGTGAAATCTTCAATATCTAGCCTACCTATCCTATCGAATTAGAATCTAGAATAGCTCATGCACACAACATACAGAACCTTACATGGATGGCATATAAACATACGGTTCCAAATAAAAGCAGACTGACTCGTGTACACACACGCGCACAAATAGACGAGTAGCCAGCCAGCGAGCCAGCCCTGCCTGCCCTCCATCCCAAGGCGCTCTGCAGTAAATCTCGGGTCTATAGTCGAAGTCGATACCGCGCTAGAGATTCTAGTAGGTTATGCGATCCACATAGGATTTCTTCAAGTATTGTACTCTACGGAATTAACATTAAAATTATAAATGACCTAGAGCTAGATACTTTCAGGTAAAGTTTCGAGAGGGTGATGTGCATGAGGTGTGGACTTGGCACTTTGCTGGAGTGCAAGGCGGTATTGTGTTAGATGTGTGCTGTGTGGAGAAGAAGAAGCATGGGTAGTTAATTATAGGTGATAGTTCTTACTCCATGCTCGGGTCAACTATTGGCATGAATAGCCATTCTTATCCGAGCTACTAGAAAGGCAGACAGAAATCGGGTAGTATGATGAAGTGAGGTATGGAATGAAATAGGTAGGAAGTGAGCGAAAGTTTCCAAGGAGAAGAGATCAATAGATGCAAAGACGAGGCGCATTTAAATGTGACCCAAACATCCAGCCAATTGAAGAAGAAGAAATAAACTTATTCTGCCTCTTGCCAAATTTTCCCATGATATTGCCCAGGCCCTAAACTTCTTCAACGGCTGTGGTGGTATAGGTGGCTGTGATAATAAAAGAGAGGGTGTGCTGCAAAGCCTGCCAACTCGTGCAACTAAGTACAGTAGATCTGCATATACCCGCCAGAATTCCTGCATTGGGACATGCGAGTGTAGAAGGCTAGAAGCGAAGTAAAGATAGGTGTAATGAATGAAGACCCCAACTTTTGGGTGCTGAGTAAGGACAGGGGTAATGCATAAGGTGTGTGTGGAGGTGGAGAGCTCGAGGTAGTATTGGGGAGCTCTTTTGGAGGAGCCGGCAGCAGGGAACAAAAATGGAATGAATAAACGTAAAGTAAGATCGGACGAGGTAATGAATGAATTTTTCGTTTCGGAATAATTACTCAATTTTGTATCATCTTGAGGGGCAGCATTTGAGCATTACCTTTCGCAAAAATAAACATAACAAATGTATCTTTCCCTCAATACTGGACATGAATTTGAATTCAAAACAAAGCACATACATGCGGGGTTGTGGCGCTTGATTTATCCGCTCAGACCGAATCAAAGCGCAGCGCCTACTTCCCTGCCTACATAGCTACATAGCTACATATCTACCTAAGAGGCACAGCAAACTCAAGATGTTGCAACTAGATCGATATTACGGTACTAAACTGAGTATTCCAAAATCTCCAAATAGGGGTCTAGATTGCGCTTAGCCGCTTACACAAGGCTAGCGGGTGAATGTAGGTTCTTTTGACTTCTGTGCGTCTCAATTTGATGAACGACTACGTGTTGGATGCCGTAAATCATACCTAATGGCAACTAACAGTTGGTAGATCTTCCATATCTCCATCACATTTTGATATCTACCCCACGTCTCAAAAGTTTGGATGCCTATAGGAAGTCATCCTATTCCCTGCTTTGTTGGTATTTTGTTGGAATCCCGAGATTCATCATTTCAATATCTAATATCTGGTCTTGGCGACTGGACCATATTCTTCATCTTATATACCAGCGTTACATTGTTGGTGCTTGTTGGACATTGAGGCGAGAGAAAGCCGAGTTTGGGTGGATTGTTATCTAGAATTCGGGAAAAGATCGGTCGAGTAGTCTGCAATATACCAAGGTTCGTGCTGAATGTAGTGCAACACAGCCTAACCAGCCAGACTTCTTTGAACCCCTCATTAATATCTCAAGCCGTTTTGGTGACCGGATCGTTGGATATGAAGAATTGATAATGTTAGACGGAAAGAGAATTAACAATAATAAAATAATAATAAAAATATTCAAGGAATGTATTTCCAGAATCAGGAGGAATTCATTAATCTTCGAGGCCTTCCCCCACAAAATCTTTACGGCATCGAATGCAACCCAAGAATGAGCAATCAAATGGATCCTCCCGAGACTCTTCTCTTCCATATTGTTAAGTATCAATTTAGACTTGAAACAAGCTTCTGTGCTTGGCCTCCAAACATCAAGCGGGTACCTACCGGAGGTACTTACTGTACTTACTTTATCTCAAAGTAAGAACCTTGATTAGAAATCTGTTGATTAAATTTATTCCATTGTGAATTAATAATTAGGATTTATTCCTCGAGGTACCTCTCGGGAGCTTAATCTGGGGGCCAGGGGTATGCATATGTAAATGAGGCTGAAATGAGAATGAAATTTACCGAAGATTCGTATATGCATGTGAAGTTGTACTGTTGTTGTATTTGGGGGCAAAAGATTTGATGTTGTGGTTTCGGTGGAGATTTGCGGTTGGTTTCTGGGTCTATAGAAAGGTCTTCCAACTTGAAAGTTTAATCGAATATGCATTTCCGATAGATGTGAGATGAAAAAAGTTATTCATGGTTGTTGGGAGGCTGAGTAGCAAAGAGGAATGAAAATGAATAAAGTCATGCAATAATGTGAAAAGAGGCGTAGCCAAAATTATAATGACTAAAAATATGCCGAGAATGAGAATGCAGGCAAAGGCCATTGAAAAAGACATCGTCGTCAAAGTGCAATAAGACTAGAGAAGAAATGCGTTGGATTGTGATGATGGCTGTGTCTCGGGTTGCTCATAAGGAGACATTCTCTTATTGTCATGAGACTGTTACTGCATGAATTAGTGAACTCACGACAATCCCTTTCTATTCTTACGATATCCTCTTAAAATCGTAGATTGCATCGATCATATTCTCCTGAGAGAAAGCCTCATGCCAAGTCAATCTCGAGTTGTGTCAATCTCTGACTTGAAACCAATATGCTCTAAAATTACCCATTTTAGCAATCGCATCTTCCAACCCACCTTGGAAATGTGACAATCTCTCTGATATTCTGCACACCGGTAAGATATCCCAACAGTCTATCGAATCCCAAGCCAAATCCTCCATGAGGTACACTTCCCCAGCGTCTCAGTTCTGTGTACCATTTCAAGGGACCAAGTTCTTCTTCTCCTGCATCGCCACGTACCATACCGTTCGCCCGCATCGCAGAAATGAGTTCTGATAATCTGTATTCACGCATAGAACCTCCTGCGATTTCACAAACCTCAGGGACCAGAAGATCAAAGCATTCGACGGTCTCCGAAGATGTTTCGGCCTCTGAGGATTCTGAAGGCAGCATGTAAAATGGCTTGATGCATTTTGGATAAGATGTTACGAAAACAGGCGATCCAAGTCCGATCGTGTCAGCGATATAGCGCTCGTGTTCGGCTTGAAGACCTAAACCCCAGGTAGGAGGATGTTCGAAAGTTTGTTCACTTTTGCTAAGCTCTTCAATGGCTTGCGTGTAGGTAATCCGTGGCCACGGTCCCTTCATCATACCTTCCCATCTTCTTGTCAATTCCTGTCTTCTTCTTAAAGTAGCAGCTTCGTCGTCGCCGCTTCGCTTTGCTTCCAAAATTTCTTTCCCAACTTGAGTAGAATATAGATTCGTCGTTAAATGTCTGAGCATATTTTCGACAAGGTCCATAATATTGTCCATTTTTTCAACAAAACTGCACTCCGCTTCCAACATGTAGAACTCACTCAAATGTCTTGGTGTGTCACTTTTTTCCGCTCGGAATGTAGGGGATAATGTCCATACTCTTCCCACCGATTGAGCCAAAGCCTCCAAGTGTAGTTGACTTGAGACAGTCAAGTACTTTGATGATCTGAAGAACGATCCATCATCGCCTTTTCCAATTGACCCTTTATGCGCGCTACCCACTTCAAAAACTTCTCCTGCGCCTTCACAGTCCGAAGATGTAATTATGGGAGGATGAGTTTGGACATAATCCTGGTCAGTGAAAAACTGTGTGAGGAAATCTATGCTCTGTGATCGAAATCGAAGTAATGCTGAATTGAATGGCGTTCGTGTTCGCAAATGAGGAATGGTGCGGAGGTATTCAGGCGTATGGTATTTGTTTTGTAGCGGAAAAGTCTGCCAGTTCAGATCAGTAATGATCATCAATGGCAACGTATTGCATCCAAGCCTTACATACAGCAGGATCTGCGGCACCTAAAACATTTACTTCAAGCACATGCAATTCATTGCTTTGTGCCTTTTGGTTCGGGGAAGGTTTCCAGTATCCGGTGAGGCGTACGGCTGTACCCGTCGAAAGACTATCGTATGATTAGGAATCGATTAGGGAAAGGAATAGAAACTTGTTTGTATGGCTATCAGACCTTTCAGCTTGTTGTGGAGTAAGAAGAGCTTGTAATGGTTGCACACTTGAGCCATCCCCAATTGAAGCGAACGATATCTTTTTCTGGTTTCTAATGGAACGAATGAAACCATTGACATTAACTTTAACCTCATCTACTTTCTCGGGAGAAGTTCCAAGCAATTTTGCAACAGACAATTGAGAAGATCTAGTAGGATAGGAAATACTGAAGCTCCTCGATTGAGTCAAAGATTGTGCGACATATTTTGATAACAACCGGGGTTGTACCATTGTTTTTATTCGATCTCTGGAAGAACAGGCGACTCGATAAGATCGACAAAATCAATCTCGAGTTTCTAGTGGAATAATTGCGGTTGCCTGTGGTGATATGGTCTCGTTTTGTATATTCTTTTTTGATGTTCAAGTTATGCTCTTATCTGGGTTTCTGATATTAGAGGATATATTGGCAGATTACGGTCACCGTATATGTGCGCTAGGGTAAGGTTATATCTACCGAGCCGAAACGACCCGAGCCGTTGGCTTAGAATTTCAACTTTCCATCAGTTCTCATTATCGGCCAAATCGTACAAAACACTCATCTATTGATTCTATTTTAACTAGACTACTAGACACTAGACTAGTACTAGGCTGCTGTCAAGGTATACAAAGTTATATACTGTACTGTCATAAAATTCTCAGCTTAATCCTCGTCAGGGGCTCATATGCTTACGAGTCTGGGCGCCGGCAAAAGCAATTCAAGATTGGAGAGAATTTGCTGTTTTTCCCTCAGATCTTTTGTTTGACTGTGTTCATCTTGTCAATCCTCATTCTTTGCAAATATATATTATCCTATAGTACAGCATACTGACTATAGCCTTTTACACAACGATTCAAAGCCCATTCTCTGGAATTCACCCCTTTTTCGTGGAACGTTATACACTACCGGTATTCCATTACTGTCTATACCCGTTATCATTCTGAACCAGTTCGAATCTGCACGGACCAATCTTGTTTCTCATATACCTTACCTATTCCTATCGGGAATGACGAGAGAGTTGACAGATCTATTTCTCGCGAATCTGATGTAACATGTAGGATTTGATCAAAAGATCTTGGGACGGTTTCCGGTAACATGCATACTTTTTGTCACTTGGTAGCAAGGACTCGGAAGTTGCAACCCATAATATCCGCTGCCCATGATGAGCCCTCAGTTCTGTGGAAATGATCTTGACTCAAAGAGTCTGGAACTAAAAAGTCAATATAGTTTGTTTTGACTGACAATAGCTCCGGTCATCTGTCAGCTTCAGGTCTGTGTTCGAGATCGTGCGTCAGGAATGTGGACTACAACGCGTTGTTCACAGCATTTACTTTTTATTGAATCACATCTCTTGTTACCTTTCATTTATATAATGCTTGAACTATGCCCTCTCCTTGTTCTTTGTTTCCAAGATCACAGTTCTTTCCATTTACTACTCTCTTCGAATTAGTCATATACTTCTATATACACACATCCTTCTTCATTCCACAACTTCAGCATGCCTCCCTCAAAACCAAAGCCTTCAGAGATTGCTGCGGAAGCTAAGAAAACTTATATTCCTTATATTCGCAGTGCGTGTCCACAATGGCCAACTACTTCATATCTATGTCATTCAGATTCTCTACGAGATCAGCCAATTAGAGAATCAAGACAGTATACGTTTGGTGAGTTTCTTTGTGAACGGTCTCGGATTCATGGACTAATACTTTACAGCTTTTTTGGAACGAGATCCCGTGGACCTAGCGCTCGAATGGACAGCTAGCGAGAACAATTGCCCCATTCCCGTCATTATGCCAGCACATGAAAGACGACCAGGTGGAGATTGGGAAGCCGGTATGTCTATTGCCTAGTCTGAATTTCAGCTTCTCATGTTCTAATCGATCTTAGGTGTCATGCAACCAGAGGAATGTTTAGCTAGGCGAAGCACTCTCTATACTTGCCTGACCACTCCAGCATCAGACAACATAACCACAAATAACTACCCCGTTCCCGAACGAGCTGGTATCATCTCTCAAAACGTTGGTTAGTTAGCCAGCCCAACTCATTATCATTTATGAGATATATATTCTAACAAGTGCAAGTGGTTTTTCGCAATGGACCAGAGAAGTATGAGCCGTGGTCAGAATACAAATGTAATTTTTCAAAGCATCGTATATGGAACTTATATTGACAAACAATCCAAGCACTACCGATAATCTCCGTCCCTACCGTCAAACGTCCTAAACTTGACAGCTCCGGCAAGAAGTACTCTTTCAAGACAGAACGCGAATTAATGAAAGCTTCCATCAAAACCGCCTTGCGGATCGCGATATTCTATGGATATGATAAGATTGTGATTGGAACATTTGGTCTTGGTCCAGGTTTCAAGAACCCGCCCGAAGAAGTTGCCAACATCTGGCGTGAGCTACTGGTCCGCGACAACGAGTTCAACCAGCAGTTTTCGGCCATCATCTTTGCCTTTGAGTCATGTGAAGGTGCGGGGGGTTCCAGTTCTAGCAGCCCAAGCTCATCATCGAAAGCTTCAAAATCATCAAGCGCAAGTAACAAGACTTCTTTCACCCACGAACTCGACATATTCAGACAAATGTTCAAGCCAGCAAATCTCCACGGTGCTTTCAAATCTTGAGAGCTTTTTCAATGGTGATGCTTGCTTGGCGTTCTAAGGGGCAAAGGGTGATACTTGCCATGATGCAGGCATGGGTGGATTACATGGTGGCGTTTGTTACGCGACAGGGAATACAAGAATTAGGGCCTTGCTTAAGAGCGGTGGGAAAATGTTGGGATCACTTTTAAATTTCTTCTATAGACAACAACCAATTTGCGAGACATTATAGCACTTATAAACGGCACTTGTTGCCTGTTTCTTGATAGTATGTGATTATCATTCATTGTTAAACGAAAGGTGAGACAAGAAGCTGAGGAAAGTTCCTCTATGGAGCTCCATCCGCCGATTACTTTCCTCAAGGAGGACCAGCTAAATCCATGGCTTGACATGTAACTTCTGGCAACATAGATGTTTGTAATGCTATTGTGTTGGCGGATACGGAAATATCTCCGGTCTATCTTGATTACTTTTTTATTTTTCACTTCCCCTAAACCAACTCTAATTTCCTGCTGCATATCCAATGTCCATATTTTGTCCTAAACTCTGATCCCCAAAGGTGATTAATTCTCCGTTTCCAGATATCACATCGTGGTCACAGCATGCGTCAAAACGGAGATTTCTTTTGCCTCCCTAAACGGAAAACATCCACCCATCAATATGCTCATTGTACAGAATTCTGCGATACGCAACGCAGTGACAGTGTCACTTCAATATGACATATGTGGCTCCAACCCCAACAAAATATGCAACATCCCGCACGATTCCGCCCCCAACATTACAATTCTCCAGATCTGGTACGACATCCAAACACGGCCGAGCCTACTTCTCGGGCCCTCTTAAAAATCTGTCTCTCCTTGCAATGTGCAACGACGTTCGACCAAGTCGGCGGATCCTGCATTGCGCTACTGTCTTCCGTATTGGTTTGATCAATCAGTATGCATGTTCCCCGGGTTACACTGCGCTGTTCTGGAAGTCGGACGGTGGGATCGTGGAGGGATGTGATCGGATCTGAATGGGGTGTCAAGGGTGCGGGCCGCGAATGCAGTGTTACACGCGAGATATCGGTACTCGAAATATCTGTATCGCACAAGTTCGAGAATATGTGGAGAGGTGAGATGAATTGAGATACGACTTCACAGTTAGATTTGGGAAAAGACGGTGAGGTGGTACCGTGGGACGAATATGATCATGTGAAGTGATTGGTCTTGTCGGTACGCCGCTAGGGGAATATTTATTGGTGTTTGTGGAACAATTGTCTTTTTTGGATCTTGACTTAGGAGGATTCTATCACAGCTGCATAATATGACGGATCGGAAATGTCGTGGAGCGTGAGAGAATCTTGTAGTGGCATGATCTCGAGGGGCACTGGTATAGTAAACGAGGGGGTACATCCATTCGGCCCCCAATATTACCGCTCTTGGAAAGTTGAATAAGGGAGAAATATGTCACATTTTATGATCACGGATGACGTTGAATGATTTTTGGAAGTCCAAAAAGATATTTCGCTGATTGTGGATCTTTCATCACACATCTAATATTGTTTATTTGATCCGTCTAGCCATATTGTAAAGATCTTGGTCTCAAAATCAATACTCGATGCCTATCTCCTCGCCTAACCACTCAGCTACTCTATAGTCCGAATCTCCCTGCCTAATCCGATGTCACAAAGGCTTGGACCGATCTCTTTACGGCAACTTCAAATGCTAGTCGTGGCCATGTTGGTGCCGAGCCGGGCTTAATCTTTCGGGAGACTTTGGTGGTACGCAGTGATCCCGATTACAGTAGCTTGGATGCTTGACCTCTTTGAATTCCTGCATGTGATATTGTTTGTGTTGTGGGCATATTCGCTCCCAGAAGTAACCAATAATGTGGCAGCATCGTGGGCAGACGGTTTGGACGTAGATACACATATTGTTGGTGATCTTTTTGTCTGTTTATTCTTTTGAGCTCTCGTGGTTCTGAAAGTGATGATCAGTTGTAGTGATTTATCGTTTGGATAATGTTGGAAGGGGAAAGAGGGTACTATCTGGAACCTCTTATCAGTTTTAGTACACGAGTTGTTTTCGCCAAATGATTCAATATGCAACTACTTTGACAATCTTCTTTGTTCGTGATTCATACTATGTGATTGTTTGAGACTTGTTCTCTTTAATGAAATGGTGTTTTCATTGTTTATCAGTCTCTAAATTTAGTTCGCTTGCAAGTGAACAAAGAATTATCGACGCTCGGGTGGGCATGCTGGTTTCTGCATTGTTTTCGAACAACGAAGCTTAGAGAAACATGCAACGAATATGGCTTCATTACCCTCGTTGTATTCTAGAAACCCCTTATCCAGTGATGAGTTACTTCTTTTGTGATCTAATGACTAGAAAAGGAAGGGATGCCTTCAAGTTACTATCTATCCTCTACAAATTCCCACAACCTTCAGCATCATTTCACGGCTTTTCCAATACACCAGCAAACTACAGCTCCTTTTCCTCCAGTTTCAACAAACCACACAGAACATGTGCCTCCTCGAAATCAGATATTGCATCACGTGCCGCATGCGAACCACTGTGCGCTTCATTCCTCCAAATCCCGCCTTACCAGAATTTGTACCGGAAATCAAACAATTTCCGGTATACTGTACGAAATGTAGTCCACCGATGGGTAATCCAGTGCCTACGAATGGGCCTCAGTCGAAACGACGATAATGGGATAGAGGGGTAGGGAGTTGTGCGAACGGTTGATACTTGATGGTCTCAAGTTGGGGATTATGGATAGGAAATCATCACGAATTTTGATCATAGATTCAATGGTTTCATGCGATCATGGATTCATCACGGGGCTGGAAAGGAAGTGACTGAACAGTGCAAGATCAACCATGGAACAATATCTTTCTCCAATCTTCGTCATCAGAGAGAATGCACACATCCCAATGAAATCAATCTGACATAGAGAGCATATAGACTGTTTGTGAAACTTGCTACACAATATCTATCTCTTATCCAGTGCACTTAGCCCGTACACCTATGCCTATCAATGAACAGGATCAGGGAACAACGTCTTTCTCCCCCATTATAAATACTTTTATTCTCTTTGTTATGGATCCATCCATTCTTTTCCCACCAATTGGAGGTCACAGAAGTCAGTAACACCAAATACTGACTCTGCAAATCACACATCGAGAATCTCACAAGAAACCGAACAATCATGAAGTCAAACTTTAAGAACATCATCCTCATCCTCGGGCTCGCAAGTCTCACAGCAACGATCCCCCGAGAACGCCATGACAAGGACGCTGATTGCTTCTCCTTCCACCACCACGACGAAGGCGACATGTTGAAGCCCCATCACTTCAACCTCGAGCTCGACTGCAACAGCAGTTCCGTCTCAATCGACGTACAGCCATCCCAACTCTCACTCTCCTGTGCTCTCATCAGCACCCGCAGAATGCCCGACGGAACGCATGATCCGCATGAATTCCCCATCGAGCTCAAATCCGGAGCATCATTTTTCCGCGGAAAGAAGATCAAATCGACCATGCTTCAGCCATTCATCATCTCACGCTCGCAAATCCCTGATGGGGAGGACCGGGTGGCGATGCTGGTAGGATGTGTGAAGATCCATCGTGGATGGTCGAAAGGGCAAACGCGAGAGGATCTTGAGATTTGGTGTGAAGTGTTGCAAGTCGAAGCGGCAGACAGAAATGATGGCGGGGAGTCAAAGATGGAATGAAAGACTCTCAGAAAACCAATCCGACACAGGGAGTTGTGAGTGACTAGACAAACATCTCTTCTTCTCCTGGCGAACATGATGATGCATGATTGACTAACTAGAGTTAGTAGTAGAAAGCATATATATTTTATCCCATCTCTTCTGCAATCATCGATACTTGAGAATCCCAATATTGATAAACATTTTTCTTTTTACATTACTTTGATCCCACCTTTTTGGGGGGGGTACCAATATGAAACTATTCAATACGTGAACGTGAAAGAAATCGTAATTATTAACAAGGCTACCTAAGCAATTGAATCTCAGCTTCACCTAGACGCGAAAGTAGGAGAGTAGTTCACCAAGACTTAGCCACCGCGCATCATTGCTAATGTATACTTTTGGAAAACGCACAATATGACACATACGACCATAGACTGAAGAGAATTGGGCATCCCGTCCGCTCTGCCATACACAAGCTTCAGATCGGTGGATTAGTAGTTGGGTGGGTGACCACCAGCGAATCCCCGCTGTTGTATGTAAAATAAACCTTTTGTCTTTCCTTTTGCTTCCTTTGATGTTGAGGACAGCAGCAACTTTCCACCAGAGTGCAAGAAAAGGAGCATATTGAGATCAGATCATTTTTGAACATTTTGCATAACATATTGGCGACAGATTACTACAGTTAGACACAAACAATGACTTTCATCACGAAGATGAGGCAATTTACCTGCAACCACACGGAAAGGACGATATTTTTCTCGTCCGTTCTCTGTTTGAACAGAATACCCCTTCGCTTACCTACTCGAGTATGTAACCCCCCTTTCCACCTATTTTTCCCTCACATCCATCAACACAGGCACAAACACAGAACCACACCAAAGCAACATGACCATACTCACCATGCCAAAAGCGAGGAAATTCCACACGTCATCTCCATCTACACCAGCGAATGTAGGATCACAGACGAGCGGCCCACCTTGAGCGAAATGAAAAATTCCAAGCGAGGCGTCGAACCCCAGATCGGGACCAGGTGTTTAAAAGTGTTCTACACTAGACTGCTTGTCTTGATGGACTTTGACGCATAATCAATTATGTGCAGGTGTGAGACGAGAAGCCACTGGGCCATTATCCATCACCCTGATCAAACATGGGTCGAGATACTGGTATGTGAGATTTGGTATATATGATTCAAACCGACTTGAACATTAGGGCGTTCTAGAGCAATTAGTTTGGAAAGTTACATTAAAATAATGATATTAAAATAATAGAACGAAAGTTCGCAAGAACCACATGCAAAGCTTGTGACTATATGAAACATGTGATATTGAGAATAGATTCAAACGCATGCAGGATATCAGACAGTAGTGAGCACCGCCACACAAGAGCCAACCCATGCAGGTAAGTAACACTGCGTTTAAAGATTAACCATCGGCTTCACTGCATGAGTCCTCGAGAGCGAGAAATTACCCAGAAAAGACCTTAAAAATATGCTTAAAATAAACCCACCAATAAAGATATTCCACTTCGTATCTACCACTTTCGACAATGCAGACATCGTAGCACAGCATTCTCTCGTTACCAAATTTCTAATTCGACAACGAATGAAAAAATTCAGAGCATTTTCTCCTCGATTATTCCAGAGGCAAGTTCTCCCAAAACGGGAATGTTGCATCGAAATCTAAGATTAGGTATGTAGGGTTTCCCCAGCCACGCATTCTCAGATCATTCAAAAGCTTCCTTGCCGAAGGGAATCAGAGAAATCTAACATCTAGCCAACCCCATTCATCGGAACATCATCCGCGCGCCCCCAGACGCATTTATCTTTAAAACAAACGCCGTATCGGCTATACTCGAGTAGTATTTCAAATATATATCCAAGACTTCCACCCCATCTCGACATTTCTCTACCAGGATCCCTTCCATCTAATCTCGGCCATCTTAACTCAAAAGCATTTTCCGCGCATATGCACCCTGCGAAACCCCCACCATGACCCTTTCCGAATCCCGACAGACTGTCACTTCGGCCCTTCTTCCCTGCGCCATGATATTCTCTCGTTAGTGTACCATTCATAGCTGGAGCCGAGTTGCGTAGCGCATGGATGCTTGTTGTTCGATTGCGGGCTACTTTATCCGTGTGGATTGTGGATGGCTAAGGAGTGAAGTGCCGGCGCCGCACATAAGCATAAATAGAGTTGCATCTACTAGCACCCCATACCACACTTGTGGACATGTGGTGTGTAGCCAGATATTGCACTTTACCTGCCATCTCTCCATTCGTACATAAACCAATACTCCCTTATTTGGAGATACGAATCGAGATACGAGCGGGGAAATAGCAAATACAACAAGGAAACTAATATTTGAATATATTTTTCTTCACATAACCCATGCTCCTTGGAAACATCGTACCAGCAGCCACCAACAAAGCCAAGGGCTCGGCACAAGCGGATGGATATTTAGATAAGGCTCGGGACGACACGTATGATATGCGTGCTTACCTTGCCTTAGTTTTCCTTGAGATCAGCAAAATTCATGAGATGATCCCTTGGCTAAGTTGGCTTAGCTATGAACGAAGGGAGTTACATCCGTACTAAGCCGTAGCTGAGTACGACAAGGAGAAGCCGAGATGGTCTGGAGAATAAGGATTGAGTCGGGACCGAAACTTGAATGGTAAATGCTGATATATATGCACGTTAATCACATGTACTGTTGTACTAGAATTCGACTCCAAAATTTCTGATTTTCTGTCCAGATTTGAATTAACCCATCCGTGCACTTCTCCTCTTCCATCATTTAAATCGCAAAACTACCAATAGGGCGGTCTCAATCCTGCAAAATTCGACGCTATGGAGTTATCCCCACTATCATCCTTTTTCCTTTGGCCTGTCAACTATTTTCACATTAAAAGTTAGCCATAGTCACATTCAGTCTCGATTGGAACAGGTAAAGCTTACCTCCAGCTGCACGTGTCGATGCAGGTGAACCAGCCAGTCCACATAGCTCTGAGCCTCATTGTTTCTATCCTCCACCAATAGTCTGGCAAATTCGTATTCGGCGCCATCGAGCCCTTGTCTAGCAAGCTGAATCGTTAAGGCTTTGGCTCCACGCATCGTCTTTAAGTATTCCAGTATATTTCGTACTTGAGCGCTGAGATGTGTTTGAAGAACAGGTAAGGATGAGAGATATGGATCCAGTGCCTTGAGATTCTCTTTGTCTTCGCCGAATAAATCCATGATAAAGTTAGGTGAGGTTTGACCGTGCATCCAGAGATAGCAGATCTGTCCATTATCCACAAGATATACACCGCCTTCTTCGACTCTAGCGAAAGAGGCTCGTACCGAGGGCGGCATCCTAAGATGGCCATCTTCGTTTGCGAACCCATCTTCAGGGGCGAGATTATGAATTGGGATCATGCGAGGATAAAGGTACAAGGAGAGTTCAAGAGCGCCCATGCTTTTGATCATGCGTGCGTCGTGAACTCGGCGATCGGAAGGTTCTGATCCTCCCTTGAAAGCTCGAGATTTGACAAGACCCAGGATATACATGCTGAATTCTTTGAGGTGCTCTGGTAGAACTAGTTGACCTGGAGGATGAGATCCTGAGAAGTTTTTGCGATATCCGGCCAAGATATCAACGTTCTTTTCCGACAAAGCGCCTCGGATTTCCTTCAGTGTATTTGCCAACATTTTTGATGCTGCCTCTTTTGCAATTAATGCGTATATAGCGTCTTGATCTACAAAGTTCATGCACTCCTTGGGTTGATCGCTTACACTAGCGATAACATTGGAGCACCTTACCCTTCGCTCACCACTAGCCGTAGTGTAGAGTAGGGCACTTTGGAAGTGAGCATCCAGCTTAGAATCTAGTTTCCCGTCATAGCTGAATAAAACTCCCATGGCCTTATCCGAATCAATGACTCCAAATTCAATATCAGCTCCAAAGGTATGTTGAATAAAGTTGCCATGATATGAAGATATCTGCAAACCATTTGAACATCGGACCTTCATCAGCGCTTGATATCCAGTCTCTCGTGTAACGGAGCGCACAACTTCATGTGATAATTTCTCGTTATCTCGTGGAGAGACAAAATTGGGGTAGTAAAACGTTTCTCCTCCGGTAGCAGCAGCGACATGACCTATAGAAGTTAGTCACTAATTCTTTTGCCATAAAAGTCGGCATTTGTTTACCTATTGTCGCAATGTCAAGATATCCGCCGCCAGGAGCCGCAAGGAACAAGTCAATACCAACTCCAGTCGAAACCATCCTATCTGCTGCTTTCCTCCAACCGGGATGTTCAGTAGTGAACAACTTTTTGTCCTGCTCTCCACCATGCTGTTTTCCGTCATCACGTAGGAATAATCTTCCAGGCCCCCAAGTTGGAAGAGCCGATAGAGAGCACACAATTTTCCCTCCAGTCTTCTCAAGAGCTGCCATAGCTGCATTGATGGTTGGAAGTAATGCTGGCTCAGGGTTTTTGATTTGAGAAAATAGTTGTGGAAGTTGACTCAGCAAAGAAGTAATGTTAGACTTGGCTTCATACGGATCCACGAAAAGTCCATCACTAAGAGGAACAAATGGATCATCAATGTCCGGCATAATCAGCATTTGAGCTTGGTCCAGCTTAGGATTCATGTTGTAGAAATGAATATCCTTATCGAAGGTCACGAATCCAACCTTTGATCCTTCGGGGATTCTGCGTTTCAAAGATCCATCCTCTTCGGTTGAGTCGTCGCCTCCGTACAAAGCTGCCAGAATGCCTTCACAGAATGCTTCCAAGAACCCTTTGTTGAGCGCTTCTTGGCCAACATCAATCAAGAAAATCCACCTCAAACCCACAGGCTTTTGAGACCAGTATTCTTTGGGAACCAAGAATTCAACCGTCCCTCGCATTAATTCAGGTCTCTGTTCTCTATCAACTCTAGCCCCCTGTGGTGTAGTCGCAGAGAAGTATTCCATAGGTACGTCGTTCGCATAGTTGCACATATTGCATACAAATTTATTGCCTCCGGATCTGAACACCATGAATGGGTTGATATAGGCACGGCATCGGTGACATCTAGGAGGGCCTGTTTCTCCAAAGTCCAAAACTGGTATCTCAAGCTCACCTGGCTGTAATGAGGCTAGTGGTTGCAAAAGAAGGCCAAGTGGCAGCCCTGTCGAATGTAACGCATCTGCCGTGGATGGAATATTATTCATCGTTAAACGTGCGAATTTTGGTGAAGAATTTCCTTGATCATAGGCAACAAATGGCACTGTAGCTGTAGGAGGAAGGTGATGTTCGAAGGTCGGGTATACGTTCTTGAGGTAATACTGCGCTATCGCGTCTCTCGATCGGGGTACGCTGGGAATTTGATCTGGGTCTACTCGGCCTTGCGCAGAAGTCTGCACATTAGCAGAGAAGCCATCCCCAGACCCATTTCTCGCAGCAAATTCGGCAGACGTGGCAAGATTCGCGGGGTTGAAAGGCAAATTCACAGGGGCAGGAAACTGTGACATTTGAGGTGTAATGGGCGAATTTAGGAACTGGCCGCCGGGAGATGACATTGATGAAGGATCGGCATTGAGATATGATGACGGTGGAACGCCGCCCTGCGGTATTCCATTAAATGCTTGTGAGGAGCCTTGAGCTTCGACTACATGATATGCGTGCCTATCCTTCTTCTTTTTCTTTGCCGCTGGTTGTTGATTCGATATTTGTAAATTCTCCATGCCGAGATCATTTGGGTCAGCGGGATGCATCATAGAACTTCCGACTCCTTGGTAGGCAGGCTGTCCACCATAAGATGGCTGCTGCTGCTGCTGCTGCTGTATACAATGGTCAGTAAGTGTAAAACTCTCCATTGGTTCCCAAAAAAGACTTGTGAATAGAACAGATTGCCTTACAAAGGGAGGTTGCGCCATATTGTCTATCAAAGATTCGGGCAGCTGTAAGATATTATAAGATTATATGGATGCGCAAAAGTAGAGGATCTGCGACGACATGAGATATTAACAGTTTTAACTGGCGAAAGACATTGTAATATAGGCTAAGGTCTTGACTGAATGGAATTGAAGATATAAATTCCGTCCTACCGCTCCTTAAGGCTACCTTGCCTCATGTACCCAGTAAGTTGTTGTCCAGGCCTAAACCTTAAATTTTTAGCGTGTTATCGTATCATTGGTGATCAATTGCGGCTACAGCCTTCTCCAAGCTAGCCTTGTTTTGTTTTACTTCATTCATTATTACCCATTCTAAAATACATCCTCCCCCTCTGTAAACGTCACAGAATGCGATAATAATGTTTACATTTTGTTCCTTGCAGGGAGCGCAATCCGAATCATCGGCGTCGCAATCTTTACTTGAGCTTGATGGAGGAGTAAAGGTACTGATTGATGTTGGATGGGATGAAACTTTCAGTGTAGAAAAGTTAAGGGAGCTGGAGAAACAGATTCCAACGCTCTCACTTATTCTCCTCACCCACGCGACCGTTCCTCATATCGCAGCTTATGCACATTGCTGTAAACATTTCCCTCTCTTCACTCGAATACCTGTCTATGCGACACACCCTGTCATCGCGCTTGGAAGGACTCTCTTACAAGACCTATACACCTCAACACCGTTAGCATCGACCGTTATACCTTCAACATCCTCATTCCTCCTCCAACCGCCGACGAAAGAGGAAATCAACTACTACTTTTCGCTCATTCGTCCTCTAAAGTATTCGCAGCCACATCAACCTCTTAATGGAATCACGATTACGGCCTACAATGCAGGACACAGTTTAGGAGGCACGATATGGCATATTCAACACGGACTCGAGTCTATAGTATATGCAGTGGACTGGAATCAAGCTCGTGAGAATGTTCTGGCCGGTGCGGCATGGCTGGGTGGAGCGGGAGCGGGAGGAGCTGAGGTTATCGAACAATTGCGAAAGCCGACGGCATTAATATGTAGCAGCAAAGGTGGAGAACGAGTCGCCTTACCTGGAGGAAGAGCCAAGAGAGATGAACTTTTACTCGATATGATAAAATCGTCGATTAGCAGAGGCGGTATTGTCCTCATACCGACAGATTCTGGAGCGCGAATGATGGAACTCGCATATCTCCTTGAGCATGCTTGGAGAACTGAAAATCAGGAAGAAGAAAGCCCATTTAAGTCCGCGAGGCCTTACCTGGCAGTCAGTACAAGTGAAATGACGATGAGATATACAAGAAGTATGTTTGAGTGGATGGACGAAGCTATTATTCGGGAATTCGAGGCCCAGCCTGGCCATGAGGAACAACAGACCGGACAACAAAGGAGAAACGTACAGGATTTAAAACAAAATGCTGGCCCGTTTGAGTTCAAACATCTTCGATTACTAGGGCGAAAGGGTCAAATCGACCGAATTTTGAACGAGACGGACAACTTAGGAAGATCTGTAGGGAAGGTTATCCTTGCTAGTGATACCTCTATAGAATGGGGATTTTCTAAAGTGGTGCTCCGAAAAATTGCGGACGATGACAAGAACCTCCTAATTTTGACAGAAAAACTGAATTGGATCGACGGAGCTCCAGGTTTGGGAAGGACTTTGTGGTCATGGTGGGAAGAACGACGCGATGGAGTTGCCTCGGAACCAAGCTCGAACGGAGGAAGTCTAGAACAAGTCTACGGTGGTGGAAGAGATCTTGAAATCAGAGAACCTAAACGTATCCCATTGGAGGGTAATGATCTGACTGTCTACCAACAGTGGTTGGCGACACAACGTCAGTTGCAGAACACTCTTCAACCGGGTGGTGCCACAGCTCTCGAGGCTTCTGCCGATATTGTTGATGATGCTTCATCGGATTCATCATCAGATTCCGATGATTCCGAGACCGACCAGCAAGGAAAGGCTCTTAATATATCCGCAACTATAGGCCAAGCGAACAGGAAAAAGATTGGCTTGAGTGATCAAGATCTTGGCATTAATATTCTTCTTCGAAAGAAGGGTGTCCACGATTTTGATGTAAGAGGAAAGAAGGGTCGTGATAAGATGTTTCCTGTGGCGATCAGGAGGAAACGAAACGATGATTTCGGAGAACTGATTAGGCCGGGGGAGTTTCTGCGAGCGGAAGAACGGGACGAAGTGGATGGACAGGAGCCGCAACGACCTGGAAAGTATGATACAAAAGATACCCTCGGCAAAAAACGAAAGTGGGATGATGTTGCAGCTTCAGGTAAACGTAGAACGTCGAATGAAGGCAAGCGACAACAGATCGGCAATAACGAGGATGGTTCCGTAGCAGATATTCTGGAAGAGGATGACCTACTGAATATCGTAGAAGAAGAAATTCCAGGGCCATCTCGGCTGGATATCTCAACCGAGACAATCAAAATCAATCTTCGAATCGCATTTGTCGACTTTGCAGGGCTTCACGACAAACGCAGTCTTCAGATGCTGATTCCTCTAATCCGACCTCGGAAATTGATACTGGTTGGTGGTATGAAAGATGAGACGTTGGCACTCGCCAGTGATTGTAGAAAGCTTCTTGGTAGCACCAAAGAAAGACTCGTCGATGTATACACTCCAGGAATTGGCGTTATTATTGACGCAAGTGTGGATACCAACGCATGGGCTGTAAAGCTCACTGATTCGTTGGTGAAGCAACTTCGCTGGCAGAACGTTAAGGGTCTGGGAATTGTTACTCTTACTGGCCGATTAGAAACAACACATATTGAGACCGATTCACACGACTCGGAAGGGGCAAACAAGAAGCAAAAGATGTTGACAGGAGAATCAGAGGAAATCCCGACGCAGGCAGCCCTCGATTCAGCGAAAGCTCTTGTTGAAATGCCAAATTTAGATGTTCTACCTTCAAATATGGCATCAGCAACAAGATCAGTGGCCCAGCCTCTACATGTTGGTGATCTGAGGCTAACAGATCTGCGAAAGATTATGCAATCTTCTGGTCTTACTGCAGAACTTAGGGGCGAAGGTACTCTTTTGATCGATGGGTCCGTCATTGTCCGTAAGACTGGCACAGGGAGGATCGAGGTAGAAAGCGTTGGTGTTATGACGGCTTCATTTTACGCCGTCAAGGGGAAGATTTACGAAGGCCTTGCGGTAGTGGCAGGTGGTTAAATCATCAAAATCGCTTCGTTGGGATTATTAAATCATTTTAGGGATAGGAGGGAAACTACAGCATTTTTTGTACCAATACTGTAAGAGACAATCTCAAGGTTAGGCCTCATCTGACTTTTACAAAGGTTAGCCAAAACAATTTGTGGGTGATTCATTCTTCAGTCACCAAGTAATGCCTCAGCATGTTTCCATTGTGTTTAAACAAAAAATTCTGAATCATTCAAGGCAAGTTTGTTGCTTGAAAATGTCCCATGATTCACAACCATTTCCTCCATTCACAACAACCACTTTGACTCTTGCTTCAAGTCCAGCCCCTTTTCATCATCTATTTAATCATGATTCGCCTTCCTTCCAAATCCAAACAACTCATCAATATTCTACTCGTCTTCAAGCTCCCTTCATAATTTCTTATCACTCATAAATTTACACAACTCTCCATCAAACTACCAGAAAAACAAGCTTCGGCATATCTATGCTCAACCCGCCATCGTGGCGTCCTTCCAAGAACCAAGATCTGTAACTCTACCTCCATACGAAGACAAAGACGTGCAAGTCATCGTATCATACAAAACACTGTGTGATCCATTCAGCAGCTTCCAGCAGGTCCAGCTTCTACGCATCCAGATTTTCGACATTGCAGGCTGCGAAATCTTCTATTACCAAGAACTTACTGCAGTAGCCGATACCTCAAGTGGTTGGAATAGATACCACGGTCGAGATCCAGGTCCACCTCCTCCACCCTATCCACCTCAACAGCCCTTCCCTCGTCACCAACCATTTGTAGCACACGTCCCTGTTGTTTATCCTTCTCGACTATATCAATAAATGTCCGGTATACCACATAATACATACCACGGCACGGACTCCGGTCCACTTCCTCCCAACGTCGGTATGTCATTCCCGGGCTCCTTTCCCTCGCCCATGATGTATCCACCACCTCCATACGGCTACCCCGATCCCTTTGGCAATATAGGATTTGGTCCACCCGGCTTCGCAGCCCCTCAATATCATTTCCCCGGCACCCACCCCGCACCGCCACCTGTTGATAATAGTGATATGCCAGGAGTCAGCGTCAAGAATCAATTCGGCGGCGTCGGTGTTCCCTCTGGCTACAACTACCTCTTTCCCCCCTCCCACTGTCTGATTCACGTTTTCGAAACCGGCTCAACTCCGCCCTGGCAAGCACTCACGCCACTCTACTCTCACGATGCACGTAATCATAAAAAATTCTTTGTTCCGGCTAATATGACGGTGAAGGAAATGATGCAACAGCTGGGATGTGATAATAAGGATGGGGATAAGAATGTTATGACCGAGGTCACGGAGGCGGGTAATGGGAAGTGGTTGAAGGGCATGGTGTATAAGGGGGTAATAAGGATAGGATGAAGATGTCGTTGGCAGGTTTAGGATGGGATACTGGGAAGAAGAGAACGGGGTTGCCGGGGCAGGGACCCTTGATTTGGGTTTATATTACGAAGGATTAGAAAGGTTTGAAGGGAGGGTGTTTGGTGGTTTGGAGTACTGGGGAGATGTGTATTAGAGCAGATTGGGGTCGAAAATGCTTGTCATCGTCTCGAGGTGTTTTCTCAATAAAGTGTGGCTTTCCACTCTATGCCTTTTTCTACAGGCTCGCTTCGGACCTCTTTGGTCTGAGAACATGGAGTCTATCGTATGGGATATATTATTGCAGGACAATTCGAGATTTCTATAAGTATCGTCAACCAAGTAGTCATGCGGATATCAATACTATAATATTATATTATTATATGAAAAAAATGGACATGGTCATGATCTTCCTATCAATGGTCTTTTCATTCTCTCTTCTTGCTTTGTGAATCATGTTCTGTATATTATTTATTCACCTTTCACTCTATCTCAGACTTTGCCCCTTTCCCTTCGCTTGCGATTTGCTAATCATCCATGAATGATGGATTGATTATCGAGTAGTAGTACTGGAGTAAGCTTAGCTCCCTACAATAGAGTCTCTGGCTCTCAGTTGCTAAAGGTAATCAATAATTAATCATATTATCCTGATAGACAAAATGAACATTATGTGATTGCTTTTGCCGAATAGGCGCTAGAGCTCTATTGAAGGGAGCTAGCTAAGTCTACTACTCGACGATTATTTAATATCCATAATATTATGGATATTCACGGCTGTTGATGGTTTCCGGTTATGTGAATAGTAGATAAGAACGAGATACCCGTGACACCCGAGACGCCCGAGACAACCGAGATAACCGATTCCCTTTTTAGGCAGGTCCTTGCGAGCACAAAACATTGATCTTGTATTGTATCATGTGGTTGGGATGAGATGAGATCATAGATCTATATAATCCTATATTGTACTCAAGATATTATCCAGTTTGACAAGACAGAGAGTTACATACATTACATACAAGCATCGGGTAAACTCTCGTTAACCAACGTATCTTCCTTTGAACCCGGTTCTGAAATCATGTCAATATCATTGCCATCCGAAGAACCCCGCGTTGCTCTATTCGGAATGTCCATGCGATGATTGTAGTAGATAGGTGGGGTTACCGGTACAGACCATGAATTATTGAATTATATGCACTTCTAATAGGAGCCACGATAAGATTATTCTGATTTTTGGTTTGATACAAGGGGGTCCTAGACTTCCAATAGATTGTGATGGAAAGTAGCTGGAACTTGGCTGAAAGGTCTGGTAAATCTTACATATATTGAGAGGTCCCCCCCCCTTCTGTGGTTCGTTTTTCTTTTTTTTATTCCCATCTTACTGTACTTTTCTTCACAGACTCGTTGGACATTCTCATTCCACCTGATTATAAGATGTCTACAGAGCAAGTTCCAGTCTCACTCCCACTTGTGGGGGGCAAGAAGACTACGTTGGAGCATCCTCTTGGTCCATTGACAGCTGGTGAAATATTGGAGAGTTCGAGAATTGTTAAGGAATCATGGCCTGCGGAGGCTATATTTCAATTCAAGACAATTACACTTCAGGAACCAGATAAGGCTGAATTGGTCCCATTTCTCACTGCTGAGCATTCGGGATCCGCTCTCCCAAAGGTTGACAGGAGGAGTTTCGTGGTTTACTATCTTAAAAATACTGTGAGTTTGACTGCTTGGCTTTTGCTTCATATTTGTTTGCTAGAGTGGCAATTGGTGTAGATTGTTCAGGAATTGATATTAATGGGCTTTTTGCAGGATAAATTACACGAAGCTATCGTCAATCTTTCTACTGGAGAGGTAGAGAGCAATGTCAGACTTGGCCCGAATGTTCACAGCGGCGCCGATGGAGAAGAAATCGTAGCAGTGGAGATAGCTGCCTTGGAGGATGCGGGAGTGAAGGCCGAGATTGCAAAGCTTCAATTGCCAGAAGGGACTGTCGTTGTTTGCGACCCATGGATTTATGGTGAGTTTACACCGAATTTCCCAAACTTAAGCTCATACTGACAATTCTTAGGCTCTGATGGAATAAACGATGGCATTTTCACCGACGAAAAGCGCTTTTTTCAGTGCTTTCTTTACATTCGAGACCCAAAGAATCCTAATGAGGCAGATGGCAACCATTATGCTATGCCTCTTACCATTTCTCCAGTCGTCAGTGCAGAGACTATGAAAGTTACACGTATCGATATCATGCCAACTGGAGCCGATCATACAATCAAGGAGCTCTCGCCATATAAAGTCCAACCTGCCAACGAATATATACCTGAAGCACAAGATCTCCGAAACGATCTTAAGCCATTGAACGTCATTCAACCAGAAGGTGCTTCGTTCGAAGTATCTAATTTCAGTGAACAAGGACATACTGTTGCGTGGCAAAAATGGACCTTCAAGGTTGGTTTCAACCAAAGAGAAGGCATGGTTCTTTACGATGTTCATTATGATGGACGTCCTCTCTTCTACAGATTGTCTCTCTCAGACATGAACATCCCATATGCCGATCCTCGTAACCCATTCCACAGAAAAGCAGCCTTCGATCTCGGTGATGCAGGAGCGGGTATCATGGCAAACAACCTCCAGCTCGGATGTGATTGTCTCGGTTCGATCCACTATCTCTCCGCTGTTCTCAACGACGCGAAAGGAGAAGCCCTCGAGATGCCCAACGTAGTATGCATCCATGAGCAAGACAACGGTATCGGATGGAAACACACCAACTACAGAACCGGCCGCGCAGCAGTCGCCCGTAACAGAGAACTCGTTCTTCAATCTATCATTACCGTGGCAAACTACGAGTATATCCTCGCATTCCAGTTCAATCAAGCCGGAGAAGTCATGTACGAAGTTCGTGCCACCGGTATCCTCTCCACTCAGCCCATCGACGAAGGCCTCACAGTCCCATGGGGAACCGTTGTTCATCCTGGTGTTCTCGCCTCCCACCATCAACACATCTTCTCCCTACGCGTCGACCCCATGATCGATGGTCCCCTCAATAGTCTCGTCTACGAAGAAGCACACCCCATGCCCCGTAACGACTTCAACCCACACGGTGTCGGTTACACCGTCGACACCACTCCCATCACCACATCCGGCGGCTACGATCTCAACTACGACGTCAACCGCACCTTCAAAATCCAAAACTCCTCCATCAAGAACCCCATCAACGGCAAACCCGTCGCCTACAAAATCCACGTCCCTCCCTTCCAAAAAATGCTCGCCGACCAAGAATCTTTCCATTTCAAACGCGCCGAATTCGCAGACCACAATATCTACGTCACCTCCTACCGCGACAACGAACTCTACGCCGGAGGCAAATACACAAACCAATCTCGCGGTGGCACCGGTGTGCGTTCTTTCGCGGCACGACAGGATAATGTCGCGGATGATGATATTGTCGTTTGGGTCCAATTTGGAATCAACCACGTACCACGCATTGAGGATTTCCCAGTCATGCCCGTGGAAATCATCAAGGTGGCACTAAAACCCGTTAATTTCTTCACCAAGAATCCAGCATTGGATGTCCCGCCTTCAGAACAAAGTTTCAATAAGAGTGTATTGGCAAAGGATAGTGCGGCGCAACATCATCAAGAGTTGGGGACTGCTGTTGTAGGGGCAAAGGGGGATCTGTGTTGTGTGAAGGATGGAAGTAAGTTGTGAGAGTGCGAGTTTGAGTTGTATGAGGGGTGATGGTGGGGTGATGAGATATATGATATCATATCATATCGTAGGATAAAGTTTATTTTATATGGGTTTTATGGGAAGGATGGATGGGCGTTTGGGATATTCAGGGGAAATGTAAATATGGCATTGAAAGGGGATGCGATATTCATATGGGAATACTGGTACCAGGAGAATGGCTAGCTACCTATCAACCAACCTACGCGACGGGACGGGATTTCATTAGCTGAAAGTCATGCAGAAATATATATTCGTATTGTACTCCATCCAAACTTTTCGTGTATACCTGTACTCGAGTAACGGAACGGTACTAGTGTTGTTTTTCATTATATTATACTATACTCGAGTATAGAGAGAGAGAGGTATTTAAGTAAATGTATATGCTTGAGTATGAACAAGTAATTACGATAATAGTATTGTACTCGAGTAGTAGTATTGTAGTATTGTAGTAATGTTTTAGTATGATATGATTGTAGTATGATACCAAAATACTAAAGTATCTATCTACCTACTCCTAGTAGCCGGGATACTGCCGCCATTCATCCATCCATCCATCCAATACACATGATTTATTTTTAATATTGGCCATCTGGGTCTGAGTCTTACTTAGCCTAAGATTGAGTTCCCTCCCATATACACACTGTGGTTGTAACCACAACTACCCCACCTCACTCGAGATCTCAGTCTTATTCACCACCATACATATCCCATGCATGATGCCACCCATTCCATTCCATTCCATTCATCCATCCATGTGTCTGTGTCTAGCCATAGCCATCCCACACTGTTCATCCATCCATCCACCCATTTTACAATTAAAAACCCGTGCCCAAACCCCAAGCAAAGCATCCATACATGCATCCATATCCCATCCGTTGCAAACGCATTAATCATTTCTTTTCCCCCCTCCACCCAGCCCCTTCCTCTTCTAAACCTACAACTCATTGAGGAATCCTCCCGATTGAGCGAATCTTGTCTGGTATTCTCTGAGATCCGCCCAGTTACTCAATTCTTCCTCTTCATCCATCACACCATCAGCACTCTCACTCCTAGCACTGCCTGGATTAGCTCTCTCGAGTTTCATTAGGATTTCCAGGAATTTTTCTAGGTACACCTCCGTGCGTAACGCAAAAGGTCCTTTGCGGTTTTGCGGTGTATCGACTAGAGTTGAAGCTATTTGGCGGATTTTGTTAACCTGTGATAACGAATGTTAGTGAAACCGAAAATATCATGGGTAAGAAAGGGAAAATAAAGGTAGACGAACAAAACTGCCACCATTGGGCTCCATATTAACTTGTTCAATACAACTCAGCGCCTTCAGCAAATCCTTTACAATGCTTTCTCTTTCATTCATCACATTAGACTCGATTGAATCTTCCGATGCTGATTGTGGTAGCATTCTATCTAAACCACTTGCTATAAGACCTGGAGATCCTAGTTTGAGATCCTCCACACCTCCTGCTTTAGCTTTGAACTGTTCGTAGGCATCTTGAAGGTTCCAATACTTCTCGACGACATATGACCTGGTGGCCAGCTGGCTAGCGTAGATATTGGCTTTCTGTATGTCGAATTGTACTTTCCTCCTCTCGTCTCCTGTAACTTCACTCCAAGCCTGTCCTTCGAATACATTTGCACGGACACCTGGAAGATCTGTCATAGGCGGATAATAGGCTTCATCGCGGTGACCAAAATCTCCCGATTCCGGGGTTGTTGGGAGCATCAAATCATTTGGTAACATTTCCAGAACATGCTTTACTGCACTGAGACATTGTGAGAGTACTTTTCTTTGACGTTGATAGTCGAAGA
This sequence comes from Sclerotinia borealis F-4128, assembly GCA_000503235.1. Taxonomy (NCBI): domain Eukaryota; kingdom Fungi; phylum Ascomycota; class Leotiomycetes; order Helotiales; family Sclerotiniaceae; genus Sclerotinia; species Sclerotinia borealis. The sequence continues at coordinate 173,605 of KI628557.1, forward strand.
CTTGATCGATACCATATGCCATTTCCATTGTCGCAAGAGGTGTACATGTCATGTAGATCCGAATACCCATATTGAATCCAGCAAGTCTTGACAAGACACCTTCAGGTTGTGGTTCGATGGAATTAAGACAAATGTACTCATCGTCCACTTCTACTGGCAGTGGAGGATATGGGTCGTTTGGAGTTGGTGGCGGAATCAGGAGTTCACCGAATGTCGCACCTAGTTGTTGCATGGATCTGATTCTTAGTAGAGTATTTCCAAAAGGGGCAATATTACTTACCGAATACCAACAAACATGACCCAGAAGAGTCTTCTGCCAATCTCCTGTCGAATATAATCAACAGGTTCAGGCTGATCAACATATTGAGGGCTTTCTGCACCGAATGTAGCAGGAAAATTACCCATAGTAACCATCATGCCTGGATTCTTAGATCTGTGAGCGCCCAACATTCTTACAATGTTTAATGTCTCTCCAAAATACAATCGACATTGTCTCCAATCAAATATATATGCACCTGCCAATCCCAGAAAATAACTTGTAGCTGCATCATATACCGAAAGATTCTTGTCGAGATATCCAGCTCCCCTAGCTTCAACTGCTACTTTATGACATCTTCTGACTAAGCTGAGTGAATTTGGGAACAGATGTTCTCGGTTTTGAGCTTTCAGGTGGAGCCTAGGCTTTCTCGGAAATGATGCCACCAGTATTCCGACCATGGATGCCACCAAGGCAAGAAATGATGGATTTTGTAAATCTTCTCGACTTTTAAATGCGATTCGGAATGAAGGCTCATGTGGGAAGGGGGCAAGTGGATGTATGTAGGTGAAGAAGTCATCGATTAAGAGCTCGAGAGTATTGAGAGGCAAAATCGACTCGGCAGAGAGAACCGCATGTGAAGAGAAGGATGCCAGTGTCGCAGCAACATTGTTTGGAGATGTCGGAGAGGAATAAACTCCACTACCACCACCTGGAGATTCGAGTCTTCTCTTTTTTATAGCTTCCGCATGTCGATTTGGCGGACCTCTTCGACGACTTGGTCTCTCGAATGTACATGGGATATCTAATGCTGCACATGCTCGACATGGAGGACCAGATTCATCACACTATTGAGAAAATTTATATGTTAGCATTTACCCCGCACTCAATATAGAAAGATTGAAAGCTTTAAAATTTCATATATCCACTTACCTTCACTTTTCTGATACTACATGAATCGCATGCTTTCCTTAATCTATTTCCTTTTGGTGTTTCTCCGTTTCCATTCATAGATGGTGGTGTTCCAGTTTGTATGGGCAAACCATCATGACCATTTGTCATTCCATCATTGTATGGTGGCATCGGTGGCATCGGTGGGGGCATCTGAGGCATTTGGGGCATTTGTGGCGATTGCTGACCCTGCGGAGCTCCCATAGATTGAGGATCATATTGAAATGATGGTGCGACAGATATGCCGAGCTGTTGTCCCAGTTGTTGTTGATGTTGATGTTGATGTTGATGTTGATGTTGAATTTGTTGATTATGGGACATCAATGGGTCATTTGGTGATGGAATTGATGGGCCGTGCAAAGGTAAGGAATTGTAACCATTATTATTATTGTGTCCATTCGGTGCTCCTGGGTAGGCGGACATGCTTGCCAATAGGTGACAAAAATGGCCCCCTGAAGGTTGTTTTTGTCGAAAAGGATGTATACCGGTGCAAATCCGGTAAAATTGAGGGAGGGGAGTGGATTTTTCTTGGTTGTTCGCTTTTCTTCTTCGTCTTTGGTTGTAATACCGGTGAGTTGTACGGAGTCTGGAGTCTGGAGTCTGGAGGTCGGGGAGTACGGATAGGGTACGGATTGAAAGAAGTACGGATCGAGATTTTTAGACTTGACAAGTTGGTGAATTATAAGTGCCAGTTATAAGAGAAGAGAATGGATGGAGAAGTGAATACCTAGTATGGGTAGATGGATGAATAATATTATATATATAGTTTTGAAAAAAGAATATGAAAGATGTCTTTCTTCTCTATTAAATCAAACTTCAATTGAACAGATAATTATGTATATAAGAAAGATTCAAAGATATTTTGTTATACTCGAGTAATAATAATAATAATAGTAATGATATACAACTGCTTTTTGAAGCTTGAATCTGGGGGGGGAGGATAAGAGACAAATATTTGCATGGCTACAGGGTTACTTCAGATATAAACCCATAGAGAAGGGTAAAAGTAATGAAAGGTGGAAATCCTTGAGATGATCAATTGGGACAAGTTGGGATTTGTCGTATTATGGTATATGGGTGGAGGGTCGAGGGTCGATGATTGAGGGGTTGTGAATGGTTCCTTGAGAGGGAACTTGTGGGAATGAGATTTGTGGATGTTGATGGCAATGATAAATGATAAATGATACTCTGATGATACAAGGGCAGGACGGTATTCTTGTTGATCTGAGGTTCTAGTTGCTGGCAGAACTATATTATACTTTGGAAGATGTGGGATATAATTAGAGGTTGATATGTGATTATATGTGATGAAACTCATGAGAGATTAGAAGTTTGATTAATAAATTCATGATAGGAGTTCTGTAACATTTTATTCATAGAAGAGGAAGATAGTTTGATATAATATATACTCGAGTATAGTAAGAGTGTAAGAGTAGTTTTGAATTGGTGTATCAATACTAAAGTAGGTATCTACTCGAATTATTGTAGACGAAGGCCCTTTGATCTCGAGTATCAAGTATCCTATGAGTATATACATACATTTTGTGATTTGATCATTTATGATTGGATGATACCTTCATTTCTACTAGACTACTAGACTACTAGACTACTACTCGTACTAATTGATGTATCTCTTTCATATACTCAAGTATATTAAAAGTTCAATCCTCTTTCAGTAAAACATCATTGAGGGACCTGACTTATGCATTGATGCACCGCCATTTCAATGATTTTTAGGCGGGGACAGCGGCTTTCTAGAAAACCGTTAGATTCAATCTACTACTGTATAGATTGTCTTCATTCTTACTCAATACGGAGCATGCTCGGTAGAGAAGTCTCTTTTCCAACCAACCTCTAGGCCTTTCCGAGATTGGAGAATCTAGACGTTGTTTAAAAGTACATATTGACTCTTCCTTCGAAGTTCATGATCAGATATCTTGGTATCTATCTTATCTTGTCCCTGATAGAAAGTACCGAAAGCAATAGGAAAGTAAACGCCTTACCGGTATTCCGATGCAAGGCCTCTTTGGTACTGTACTCCGTACGGAGTAGTCTCTATTCTTTTACCACCTGCGTCTATTAACTCCACAATGGCAGACAGAGACCACAAATTTAATGATGCTATCCCACAATTCAGATTAATAAGATGTAGGTTCGTCTAATAAGAGTGTGCACTGTTGCTGACTCTGTTTTTGAGTTGCTGGTAATATCAGTCTGTCTGTAAGACATCGGAGAATTTGAATGATGAATTTATAGACCTCAATTAAATTTCTACTGGACCTCCTTCATCCGGCTCCATTCTTAAAAGAGGAATATCTCGGTATTTGCCTTCATTTGATGGGTTATGGAGTCCCATCATCTCGTCAATTCTCGACTTCCAAGTTCCCACACAATTTAGAGTTCTTCTCTACATGCAACTACCCAGGAGATACATATCTATTACAGTACGGTGAGCACCCAAGCAACCGCAAACCTCGCAAGTTGTAACCTTCTCGAACATTCATACAGCAACAAAGTACAAGTGTATACAGGCTGCGAGTCATGATCATTTTGTCACAAACTAGCACACAAGGCAAAACCTATCAAGCATGGATTATTGTATGCATCAATAACTTCATTTGGATATTGACTTTCCATTCTCCACGTGCCCTTTACATCCGCATATTAATATACCAAGCATGCTGCATGCAGCATGATGCTCTCCCGTCGACAGGTCTCCATGCTCATCTTAACAGAGTTTGTTAGTAATGTGTTCTGCAACAAGCTTGAAGATATGGGAGGGAACTTGGTTACCGGTATAGCACCACTTTAAGGTTCAACGCTTTAATCCAAATTCTTCCTTGGTATCTGGAATATCACCCCATATATCATCAAGTCTATGAGATTACCTCTGATATATTAACCGCCAAATAATTCAGGATCATCGAAGCAACTTGAGATACGAAAAAGAACTTTTCTACGAGTAATTACAGTACCGGTATATGTTACAGCCAAAGAAAGGAAGCAAGATCGCATGGTAATAGGATGGATCTTCCCGTCCACAAGGCCCCTTGTGAATCATTTCAATTTTGGCAACTTGACACTGTTGACAGCTTACAAGTCTCAACTTCCAACATCACCCCGTCGCCCCGCTATCATCTCTCCATGAGTCCATATATTCAATGATCCTTGATTGGTTCCAATGGGAACTTTCGGCTACCGCGTGTACCGTGCGAAAAATACACGGGATATTATGAAAATAATGATTATATGTACCTATGTGTGGCGGGTAAAGGATTACGCGGCGGCAATCGATTAAACCTGCCAGTGCGGTCCGTAACTCATAGGGCTAGAGTACCTTAACAACAGCGAAGACGACAAGATTGAGGCCTTGTAACGTTGCAAAATGCAATATATGCATGAGAACCTTCTTTTCTGGAAGAATGAAAGATGCAGATAGGTCGGAGGAGTAAAAGACACACAGATCATCATGCCACGAGCGAGCGAGCGAACCAAAAACAAGCACCAACCTATTTCCCAGCATTATGCTAGCTGAGTATGATGTTATTATTCCCCTGAGAGCTGGGAGGCTGGGAGGCTAGTTGCAACCTTCCGATTTGCACTAGGGCAGGCTAAGCCTTACTTACCAGGCACCTTCTAATTATGGGCATGGCCTCGTGGGTTGAAGAGTTGAAGCGTGGCTATTATCAACCTGGCAAGTTGAGAAACTTACAAGTTTTACTCGAGGACAGTACAGTACCGGTACATTTCGCAAATTACGGCAACTGCCAGCAAACACCGATGCCTGTGTCCTGATGGGCCCTATTCCTTATAACCAGTTACTCATGAAATCCCGACTATAAGTGTTAATATCAATTTACCAGGGGCAATAAGCTTTTCTATATGCGGTATTGCAATTGGAAATGTTCCAATTGGCCTTCATCTATTTCGATCTGTGGCCAGAGTATTTCTCTTGCTTCGGAATCCGGAATACAGTAGGTACGTTCTTCGATACCGGGTCACTTCATTAGGTTTATATTCTTCCTTTAATTTCACCAACAATAATCGATTTTGGCGGTCAAACGATCATGCTCATGGTTAGTGGATGAAGTGGTCAAAAGAACCCTGGATCCATCAACATCATGCTTGTGTTGCTAGCGGTACGATACGTGCATGCTTGCCATGCGACCGATGTGTCAATATCCTTCCACAGCTCCACTCTGTTGAGGTAAACCGTAAACCTTGAAGGTTAAACCTTTTAACTTTTCTGAGTGCGATTACGGTGCTGCACTTCTCATGGTACCATAATTCACGTGCTACTGCTTCGGTCATACTATAGAACTCTCTTCTTGGAATAGGACCGAGATACCTGCGGAAAGTGGACCCTGGGCTTGGGCAAGTGGACATCCATCCCACAGAATGAATATCCCGCCTTATCAAGTTGGCTCCATACAGATGCAGTAGTGAAGTCGAATTAGAACTGTGATTGGCTTCCATAGCCACGTATGGATTAGCATACTACAGGTTGATGTCAGGGAAAGTGGAAAGCTTTTTCAATTGTATTTCTTTCTTCCATCGGTGAGTTGAGCATTCACTTCACTGCTTTCTCGTGGCTCAGGTGGCTGAGTTCAATGAGGCTTGTAGTTATAAGTGGAGTCATGTCCTGAATTACCCCAGGAGGTTCAAAACTTAGCTTGCGTTAAGCCCCTGAGCCGACAATAGGCGCCCCGGTACTCGTATACCGGTAACCTCTAATCCAATGGTCCACACATGATACAAGTAATGCAGACCAATAGCCGCGCACATAACAACAATCTATATCTTTGGATTTAGCTAGCCTTGTCATTAATAGAAATTCAAAAACGGCAAAAATCTGCGCAAATCAGTAACTCGCATCCCCCGTATTTCTTAAGAATCAACACTTCTTCCAATAGGAGGACCAATCAATACAGCAAGATTTACAACGGTGAATACATATCATTCTCATTTTAAAACCGCCTTCCTCGGATCCGAGGTGAGATTACTTACTCGCCCAATGTAGCCGGGAACAATTCTTGAATACCTGCTGCGAATATTCCATACTAACCCAGTGTAGGCAGTACTGTAGTGCGAACTAGTTGTTAAACTGCCAGTTTGGGGGGAAGGAAGGGGGGGGGTTTAATACTTTAACTAACAGTTGAATTTATGATCGTATGAACTGAATCAACATTCAGTTAGAATTCAACAAATTGAACTGCCAATTTAACTAACTGAAGTTGAACTGAACTGGTTAACTGATAGTGTAATGTGAATTTTCACAAACGGGACCAACTACCAGTTATCATCGAATAAACTAAACTGCTACTCAAGTAGTTCAATCAGTACTCTATACTCGTTCAACTACTCAACTACTACCTACACAGTACTATACCAACCACCTCTACTCGTACAGTCTACACTCTACACTCTACACTCTACACTCTACACTCTACACTCTACACTCTACACTCTACACTCTACACAAACCTACAATCAAGCAAAAGCAAATAAAGACCCGCCCATGATTGATTGATTGATTGCTCTTGATACATACAGTACTCGTATAAGTATATTGAGTACATACAGTACGTACAGGTAGTCCGAATACCGGTACGTACTCGATCGGCGAGGTGGATGTAGAACTTCTGGACGCGATTAATTAGTTACTTTATTCTATTCCTTCCTCCTGCTTTGAACATGACTATGGGTGAGCGATATTTATGGAATCGATTTTGCAAGAGGAAGAGGAAGAGGCTCTAGTGATCGATCTCGTGTGTGTTCTTGTGTGTGCTCTACCTCTAAGTTATTGAAACTCAATGTTTGTTTGATTGATTATGCCTAATGGTTCTAATGGTTCTAATAAAGGTTCGATTTGGCTGTTATGTTGTTGTTATGTTATGTTATAATTTTTTACCTTTTTACTCGAGTGGGTGGTTAGTAGGTAGTAGGTAGTAATTAGTATGGGGATCTACGAGTTAAGCTATCGATACTATACGAGTACCGCCTCTTACGAGAACAAGCGTCTTGCGAAAGATATCTCGGCAGCTGATACTAGAGTAGATAGCATACATACATACATACATACTTACCCAACGCACGCATTTTCAAACTATCCAGGATAATATAATAAGATACAATTAATACACACAACCCTTTTCCGAGGAGAAAGAAGAGAGGAAATTCAATGCGTCATAGAGTCCCAACACATTAATTGAAGATATCGGATAGATGTCACTCAACTCGTCGTCTACGGTACCTGATTATAAATTTAAAATTGATTGATTACCTAGGGACTAGGGTGGTTATTGCTGTACTGTGATTTGGTGATGGGGAAATACATGGTATATATTATATCATACCCGGAGTTGTATTCTGTGTGGTGGCTTGTCTTGATTATTTAAAGTTAAATCAAATCAAATCAAGTCGAATCGAATCTAATCAAACCACGAAAATCTTCTGGAGACTAGTGGCTGATATATGTGCTGGGTCTGGGTCTGGGTGTTGTGGGTGTTGTGGGTGCGGGTGGACTTGATGGATGGATGGATGGTGGTTGTGGTGTTGAGTCTTATGTGGGTGTTTTGGGGGGGGGAGAGGGAGTGGAGAGGGAGTGAATAGATGTGCTGGTGAGTACTAGTGGGTGGTGGAGATTGGAGATTGGATACTTGAGATTGGATACTTGAGAAGTTGAGAAGTTGAGAAGTTGGGAGAGATGGATTAATGGGGTGGAGATGGTGGGGAGGGTGATGAGGGTGAGTAGAGTGGGGAGAGTGAGTAGAGTGATGAGGAGGAAGCTGGATATAGGGAGTTGATAGCTGGTGTTGGTGAAGAGGGCGAGGAGGTTAAAAGAGAATGAAGCAGTGTAGTCAATAATTAACCAATTAAATCAATGCACCAGTTCAACCCAGTCCGTTTAGTTTGACAAAGTGAAACTGTCAATCGGTTTAGTTCCATAGATTTAAACTGTCAGTTGGGTTTCGAGTTTCAAATTGTCCAGTTTAATTGGCGATTTAGTTTGTGGAAATTGATTACCATTCGGTTCGGTTTAGTTTGTGATGTTTAAATTGCTGAATTAGTTAAACTTAAACTAAAGTCTACAGGCTCACAAATTGCCGATTTCTTAACTGTTTAGTTTTAAAGTACTATCTATTGGGGGAAGGGAAGGGAAGGGGGGTTAGTGTGAGTACGTGGAATTGTTTAGTGAGGAAAGATGGGGGGAAGGAGGAGAGGAAGCTGTATGGGATGGGATGGGATGGGATGTGAAGAAGTGAAAGGATGTGAATGTGAAGGATGATAAATTTATGGAAAGCGGATATGGACAGTGGGGGAGAAGAGTGTGATATGTTGTGATGTGAAAGAATGGAATAAAGTTACCGGGATACAGTATGGGATGCGTGCGCAGCGCTGGAGAGTGGTTATAATTAGTTATGTAGTTGGTTTGGAATTGGAATTGGGAGACGACGATGGAGTTTGTGGATCGAGTTCCTGGGTTTTAAAGGGTTTGTTGGGTGGGTTAGGGGGAGGGGATTGAAGATTGAGAATTGAGGGGAGGGGAGAAGATATACTAACCTGCATTCATAATGACGAACGAGATGGCTGAAGATAATTGGATGTTGTTGAAGTCAGTAACGGTTTTCTAGAATGAATCGATCGATTCGAAGGATATGAGATAAAAAAAACAAAACATTATTTTTGGCAACCCTGCTGATCCAAATACGTTCTAGGTATACAGAATATATGATATACAAAGGTATTGATTGGCTCTATTTAAGTTTTTTGTCTTTTTGCGTCTATATTTGCAATTATAATAGTACTTGCACTTACAAGTTATTTAGATAGACAATCTACATAAGAAAGACTTCGATATAAAGTATATGAACCCTACTGAATAGATCTTTTATTATCAATTTTTTGCTCTTCTTTTCTATATTATCATATTCTTTTGTATATTCTATACATTCTGATCACTCTAATCACTCCTCTAATCATCCCTCTCTTCTATTTCCCTTCATTTCACTTCGGCTCCCTTTTTAGTCTCTCCTTTTCCCCCTCTCCTATAATCAAATCAAAATCAAAATCAAAATCAAACCACCCCAAACGCCAAACCCATCCCCTCGCCCCAAAAAAATGAAGAATATATCCAATCCCCAAACCACCTACCATCTATTCTTCATCCTCTATTCTCTATCACAAAGCGATCCTACAACTCTCTAACTTGTGGTTGTTGTGTTGGTTTTGTTGGTCCTATTGGTGTGTGTTCTGTGCGGTGCATTTGGAGTTTGGAGTTTAGGTTGAATTTTCTTAGGGGTGGGAATGAACTCATTGGAAATAGGAAAGGATTTTTGGAGGGATTGTAGAAGGGATTGTAGGAGATATTATAAAAAGGAGCTAGGCGATGGTGATGATGATGGTGATGGTGATATTGGTATTGGGGAAACTGGGGAGATTAGGCATAGGGGTGGGTGTGGATGTGTATGTAGGAATGGAAATGGAATTGGAAATAGATATTGATATCTAAAAATAATATTCTCGTTTGTGACTATTTGGATGAGCGGATGAGCGGATATTTATTGATTTGGATGAAGGTGGATGGATAGAAAGATGTATGGATGGTGTTTTCAAGCAGGATTCCAAGAGAAGAAGATGCATATATGAGTCTACTTTTTGTTGAAAATGATTATAGATAAGTTCATTCCTGATCTATGGTTAGGGATTTCCTGGATCTCTAGAGAGAGAAGTTTATTTGAAGAGGGAAGAGAAGGAGAAGGAAGGAGAAGAGAAAAGTCATAGATGAGATAGATGGAGTGAAGTCAAGTGAGTCTTGTGGGGTAAATCTTGTAGGAATAGATGAGTAGAGTGAAGAAGGATCGTTGGAGGTAGCTTGGATAATGTTGCTGTTGGTGATGATTTGGTTTGTTTTAAGATCAATTGTATAAGAATAAAGGGTGGATGAGAGGGGGGAAAGGAGAACTTGGCGGGAAGGTTTGAAAGAAGTATTTGAAATTGACGGTGGTCTAGGACTCAGAGTAAAATATTGAGATATTGATAGAGCATCTAGTAATCCAGACTGCAATTCAACACTACCAAATTCTTAATTCATGAATAAATTTCAAATGTTTATCTCAATTTAGAATATTGAATATAAAAAAAATACTGAAAATTATTTCAGATAATAAAAATGATTAAAAATGATTTTCAGAGATTAAAAATATTTCGAATATTGGAATTTCTTTGATCGGATTATAGTCCAGACTATGAAATACCCTGGATATTAAAAATCGATGTATAATTTCAAAATCGTGGGGAAGTTGAGGTTCCTAAGTTTTAATGGGGTTTCTTCACCGTTGGACGGGTCTAGGAGGTAAGAAAAGGTTAAGCTTACTCCGCACGGGTCTTAGAGGGGATAGGTTGGAGAGGGGGGGGGGCTAAGGGTTAAACTTATTCTCAGACAGGCCTTGGAACCGAGGGTGAGAGTTGTGTTTGTGTTTATGTTTGATTTGAGTACTGTAGTTGGAATTATAGATAGCTATACATCGATCACATTTGGAATATATGAGTAGAGAGTGAAACTAAACGCTGCCTTGAGACTTCGTTGCAGGTGTGTACTCGGTATACAAGTCGAGTGTAAATATAGTAGACTTCAAAGAAAGGAGATTCGAGACTCATCACATTTCTTGTCCTTCTTCGAACTGAAAAATGATGGGAATCAGGACAAACCGAGAGGAAAGAAACAGCAGAAAGCAGAGAATGAGATGAGTATTCACACCTCTGTACTGGACTTACCGTTATATGGATACGGTTTTCTTCACAAAATGGCTATATATCCATGAGTAAGAAATGAAGAGAATTAGATCAGATCTACAAAATCATCAGAACGAATGTAATGATAAATAATTAGAATCAAAACCAAAAGGCAGGGTTAGAACTTCACCATTATTACATTACGATCGATACTTTCGTAGTTGAATCTTCTTTATGTTTTTTACCGACTTCATTGTCTCTCGTTGATATACAATAATGCCAATTTTAACCACACAACCAGAATCAAAACCTCGTGATTTGATATATGTTAAGATATACAGGCTCGCTGTATTTGTAAACTTTTGTGAGGCGCGAGATGCTTGTGGGATGACAAAGATGGGATGGGTACGCGACATGACAGCTGTCTAGTCGGATCGATGTGCCGTTTTGATGCGTGGGGAACGAATGAGATGGAGGGAGGTTGGAGGTTGGGTATTAGTTGTTGAAGTTGGGAATGGGCTGCATACGGTACTGGGTATTAAGGTGGCAATTGAAAAGGGGATGTTTGCCGACGATAGGATGGATGGCATAAGTGTGTATATGGGAGATATAGGTAACATTGTAGATAATAACGGCCAGGATATCAGGACCGTAATTTATATCTTGCTACCAATGAGAAGAGAACAGAAAGAAAAGTAGTCACAGGCATACCGGCCATTGATTCCGAAGAGTTACGACCGACGTACGGAGCTCACCGGGAGTGTTGTCACGGGAGTAGATTGGAATTCTTGATGAGAAATCTCCAAGTAAAGAAGTAATGGTACAAATGAAACTTTTTGATAGAAGATTGGGAATTTAATTCCGAGCTCCAGGACAGAGTTGGAATGTTTGTGAGTTCAATTTTAATAAAGTGCCTACAGCTTAGAGCCATCGGCCTGTACAAGGACATGAGCCCTAATTTTGGATCTTTCGAATATTGCCGACCAGGAGCACAATGCTAAGCGCAAAGTCAATCTTGCATGGGCAAGGAATTCAACAGTGAAGAAACCAGTTGGCATCCATTTTGATGGAAAGGGGTCGTCGAGTACATTTTTGACAATGTGTTTCTCTAGAATAGTTTCCCACAAGTACTGATCATAAGCCGCCCTTACAGCGGCTGTAATGAGCGAAGTAACCACGTAGGTAAAGACGGTACCCACTCGGATAGCCCATCGTTGTCGGGAGGGTGACTCAGTAATGGACGCATTCAGAGAAATGGTAGTGTGAATGATGCCCGATAGCAAAAGCACGACCTACCACCGTGAAAGCTCCCATAAACCAGAGAGGTTGCCATGCGATTTTCCATTTTACATAACGGTTTGAGGTAACGACCTCACGGGCACTCGGCGAATAGGAGGGCATGTCAACATTGAGAGAGGGAGTTCGCTGTAAGATCTGGCTGTAGATCGAGCTCTGTCTACGATACCAAATGGGAATCACATCCCGAGCGTGTGCTCCTGGCTTGTGTTCCTGAATTTGAGCTAGGCTGGGTGTCACTGCTTGCTATTGTGTGCCCAGTATTTTGAATCGTCCTGTGGATACAAAAATTCAAACGATGTACAGATATGGAGTGATCGATTCGAATTTGAACGTTGAAATCTTTGGCAAATAAATCTTGCGATTAAAACGAGATGCTAAGTTCAAATACAAATATTGAATTGGTAGTTCCCAATTTGTACGGTATAGAAAGCTTCGACTGGCATAGACCGAACGACAAGTCTTGATAGAATGGTTTTAGAATACGAAATGAAGAGAAGTCACTCAACTTCGCCGAAATGATCGAATTAGGGAAATCTCTCTTGTAATGAATTTGTCTGAGGAGAGACTTCGCCCCATGCCAAATATTGAGGAATCTACCTTAGAAAGCATTGTATAACGCAGTATGCAAGCATCAACAAAAAACAGTTCAATCACCTACAATGCAGCACCTCCTTTCGAGAGGCTGCAATATGTGTTAAAAGGTAGATTGATGGTCGTGCACGTAGGAAACCTGGAGGCTACCAGTCATCGGCGGAATATACGGGGGAGTTTGTGTTATATTCAAAAGATCAAGGCCTCATTGAACATTGAAACCTCCAGAACAAAAGATACAACATGGTCTTGTCGAGCCATGTGTATACCAAATATGAATCAAAGGGATTGGAGAGCATGTTTTTGAGGGGTGAACATTGATGGGGAGGTGGAGGTACGCCCCAATATTATTTTCAAAAAGGATCAGGTGATCGAGAAATTCGCTTACTAGCGCCGCACACCAAAGTCAATTTTGAGACCAATCTCCTGAGAAATTCTCACCAAAGACAATCGACAAACACGGCACTCTTTCAACGACAAGATGCCTACCCATTTGAGCAAAACCCGCAAGCAGTACGTTCCATTCCTCGAGATCGCAGTTTCTATCGATGAAAACAAACCGATTGAGCGCGCGCGCCCAGATCAAATCCCCACGAACTTGTTATTGATGGTATATTGGAGGATGGGGAATAATTGAAGCTAACAAGATCTTTTTCTGTATAGCCGCGGTCATGTTTCCGCCGGTAAAGGTCGTGTAGGAAAGCACCGCAAGCATCCCGGTGGACGTGGTCTTGCTGGTGGTCAACATCACCACAGAACCAACATGGATAAGTACCATCCAGGTTACTTCGGAAAGGTCGGTATGAGATACTTCCACAAGCAAAACAACCACTTCTGGAAGCCAGTCATCAACCTCGACAAGGTACGTTCAAATTTAATACAACTGTTTGAAAAGCGGAGACATTGAGAGGAATATGGAGTCAGGATTCGGTATTGGAAGATAGTTGCTAATATTTTCTACAGCTTTGGTCCCTCGTCCCAGTTGAGAAGCGTGATGAATACCTCTCCGGTGCCCAGACAGACACCGTCCCCGTTCTCGATCTCCTCCCACTCGGCTACTCGAAAGTTCTCGGCAAGGGTAGAATCCCAGAAGTTCCATTGGTTGTGCGCGCAAGATGGTTCAGCAAAGAGGCAGAGAGAAAGATTACAGAGGCTGGAGGTGTTGTTGAGTTGGTTGCATAATTGGGAAAATTCATAACGAATGAATTATAGGCTTTTCTCAAATACCATGAATGGCTGCTACAACGGCTATGGGAGTTCTTTATGAAAATGAAAGGAATCATGAAACCATCTCTCCATTGTCTGTGAATTAAATTTCATTATTGTGGTTATGTGATAGAATCTCGAGAGCTGGCATGCAAGATCTCCACGGCCACACAACACTAAAATATATACAATGAATACTTCTAATACACTCTCTGCCATACGCCACACAAGACCAAATGCGCCAACACTCCATTCATTGCGCTGGAACCATACTCAACTCGTCCTCATCATAATCTTCATCATCTTCCGACTTCTCCAGAAGGAATGGATGATTCAGGGCATCTTCCGCACTGATTCGTTTGTGCGGATTAAGTTCTAAGCACCGCTCTAGAAACTCAACAGCCAACTTCTCTTCCGTAGTCAACGGCTGTTCCGCCCCATCTGGCCCTCCATCATTCCTACATGTTGACCATAAGATGATTTTCTCGAGCGCAAATCCAGCCTGACCAATAGTAGGAATATTTGTTTCGAAAACCGTCCCGTGAAGATATGCACAATTTTTCATCCTTTTGACTCCAAATATGGTGGCAATTTCAATCATTGCCTCAACATCATCAGCCGAATTGAAGAATGGGAACCGTCTCGACAGTATGGTCAAGAGTATTACCCCAGCAGACCAAATATCGATCTTTGTCCTTTGCTCTTGACACTTGAAAAGAACTTCAGGGGCCCGAAATCCACGAGTTCCCGCACGATTTGCACGCCTCGATGGTCGACTGTCGAGTTTTGGATAGCCAGCCGAGGGCATGTTTTGTATGGCTACACTATTCTCCAGCTTCCTTTTGCGCACGTCATGGTCTCTCATACACAGACACGATTTTAAATCCTCCTCTTCTCGTTCTGCCAACCCGAAATCCACAAGCACACCTCTTTTCTTATCCGGCTCGTAGAGAAAGTTTGTCGGTTTTATGTCTCGATGAAGAATGCCTTGGGCATGAACGGCTTTCAGAGCGGTGAATAATGACCGGAAATATACTTGCATATCTGAGACCTTCATCTTCCTAAAGTATTCTCGGAAATCTGTATGTCTGAAATATGGTAATACAGCAACGACTTGATCGTTATGTCGGAAAGCTGTGATGAGTGGGCAGACTGAGTCGCAGCCTCGAAGGTCGTTAAGGAGGTCGAGCTCGTTGAGGATCCGGGTTGGACTGCTTGTAACATAAATCTTTTTTATAGCGACATATTTCCGCCCACGCCGCTGTTGATTGACGTCCAGAGCCTCTTGAATCCCACTAGTTCCCTTTTTCTTCATCGGTGGTGATGTCCACGCAGACTGCTCTTTCTCTTCAATATCCCAATTATTGTTATAATGTTCATACAAGAGATCCTCCGCTTTATAGACAGTAGAAAACGTCCCTATTTCCCTTTAGTAAACATATCACAACGTGAAGGTGCTTTACTTACCTTCTCCAATGCGATTTATCAGCCGAAAACGGTCCTTTATGCCCTTGAAAGTTGCTTCGAAATTGGCAATGTCCTCTGCAGTAGTAGGATCAACAGCATCATCGCTTTCGTCAGAGTCTTCCGAGTACTCTTCATCTTCCAGGCCATCATCATCCTCGGCTCTGGACTCTTCGTTCTCAACACCCTCTTCCTCCATTGATTCTTCCTGATTTATTTCGTCATTGTGAATCTGGAAAGAGTTTCTGGAAATCCCCTGGCGTTGACGTGATGTTTCCATCCTTGCTATACCAAATGGATTGAACACAATTATGATTAGATGAACTTCTTTAAAAACGCATTACTTGTCTAATTCAATTACGAGTATAGTAATTTATTGCTTGTGGTCAGCAGATTTTGGCGGGGTCTTATTACTTACTAGTGTCGCGGTCAAAATCGCGGTGCAGAAGTCTAGACGCTAAACCTCAACTAGTAAAAAGTCAACATCAATAAACACGAACACCCCTAGCAACTATTATCGCAAACTCCACTCGGACAAACAAATAACATAAACGACTTCTGAATACCAACATTCTCGGTTTATGTATTCTACTGCGACGACACTGGATAGGTCGCCATTACCGACAATATGGATACAATAGATTTCGACATCAACGACGCTCTTAAGCATTATATGAGCGACCCCGCGACTGTTGCGACACCAGAGGCACATTCCAACCTAATCGATTGCGAAAACGACCCCGAATCTCTTACAAACGCCTTGGTCAACAGTGTACTTAATCCTATCGTGGATTCTATTGCAGAGAATCCGGATGCTATAACAAGAAGTTCTTCGTTCGATTCCTTGCAATTTTTGCTAAAGTGTGTACCAATTTGTCTTCAATCTACTCAAAATTACCCCACCGAACCAGATTCTGAACTCTTCAAACTCTCTAGATCCTCTTCCGCCTTACCTACACATGCTCTGAGCAAGATATTTGACCTCATCATCTCCGGCCTTTCTGCCGAAGCAGATATCATCCATAATGATCTCGAAACGGACGAACAAGAATTAGTCGCTCATCATAAACATTTATTGGAGATATTTGGGTTCCTTCTACAATGGACAATCGCAGCAGTGGAAACCAAAGCGGCCGAGAAGTCGACGTCTGCCCCGGTGGCTCGTGGAAGAGGCAAGGTCTCAAAGGCTAAAGCAAGTGCAAAAACCGAGAATTGGGATTCATCTGCTCAATTACAAACAGCACTTGACACTATGTGCAAAGTCTTGAAGTTAAAACTTTCAAAGATATTTCTAACAACATCGGAGAGGGATACGTTCATTAGTCTCTTTACGAGACCTGTGTATATGGTATTAGAAAGTGAACAAAGAGTTAAGAACACAGCAATTCGGATGCACGCTTTCAAGGTGCTCTGTATCGCTGTAAAGCATCATGGTCACGGTTATGGTAGGTAGTTGTCCGGGCTGTATGAAGAGGGCGTTAACTGACAACCCAATAGCTGCACAGATCTCTATTGTGCAGAACTTAACCTATTTTGAACATTTGGCTGAACCTATGGCCGAGTTTCTACATATCCTATCGGAGCAATATGATTATCCCCAGCTATCGGACGAGATCATTCGGGAACTTAGTAACAAAGAATTTAACAGCAACGATACCAAAGGACCAAAGTCAGTTTCATCATTCATTGTCAAGCTTTCGGAGCTTGCTCCTAGACTTGTCATGAAGCAAATGACTTTGCTGGCAAAACAATTGGATAGCGAGAATTACGCTGTACGATGTGCTCTTATCGAAATCTGTGGAAATCTCGTTGCAGACCTAAGCAAACAAGAAGAACGTGGTGACAACTACAAATCGCAACTAAACGCATTTTTCGACGTACTGGAAGAACGCTTCTTGGATATCAACCCTTACTGCCGATGTCGAACGATTCAAGTATACATCAAGCTCTGTGAACTCGAACAAAAGTTTCCAAAACGCCGACAGAGAGCCGCCGAATTAGCAGCCAGAAGCTTGGAGGATAAGAGCAGTAACGTCCGTCGGAATGCCGTCAAACTTTTGGGAACCTTGATTAAAACCCATCCATTTAGTCTCATGCACGGGTCACAGTTAAATTTCAAGGAGTGGAATTCTCGACTGGAAGCCGTTGATGCCGAGCTGAATGCACTTAAAACTCCAGCAGAAGCGGCTGTTCTGGCTGATAATACCAGAGCTGAAGCTAATACGGTACTACTGGATGATGCAACAGTCCTGGAATCAGATTCTCCCAAGAAGGCTCAGGCACCTTTTAGCGACGAAGAAAAGATAGCGGCAATGAGGAAGGCACAAGAAGAAGCTGCTACTTCAGAGGCTATCAATAAGTTAACCCTGACCAGACGATACTACGTTGAGGCTCTCAAATTCATCGAAGTATTGCATGGAGCTACTACTATCATTTGCCAACTTCTTGGATCCAAGAACAAGAGCGAAGTTATTGAGGCCATGGACTACTTCGAAATTGGTGATGCTTACAACATTGAGCAAAACAAGCTTGGTATCAGAAGAATGTTACGTCTCATCTGGACCAAGGGCAACAGCGATGAAGGAAAGGGTGTTCAGAATCATCTTATTGATTGCTATAAGCGCCTCTTTTTCGAGGCCCCTGATACGTACAGCGGAAACGATGCTGCGAACTACATTGCACGTAACATGATCAGTTTGACATTCGGTGCTACACCAGCTGAGTTGACTTCTCTCGAACAACTATTAAGCACCATGATGAAGGCAAACCATATTTCGGATCTTGTCATCACAAAGCTTTGGCAAGTGTATGGAGTCCAGAAGAGAGAGATCTCGAAGAGTCAGAGACGAGGTTCAATCATTGTTTTGGGTATGCTTGCTACCGCAAAGCCTGATATTGTGGTTGAAGAAATGGAGACCATGTTGCGAATCGGTTTGGGTAGTCTTGGTAGATCGGATTTACAATTGGCCAAATACACTTGCCTGACACTTAGACGTATTCATCCTACTGGACGGCAAGCGACAGTGCAAACTTCGAAGCTTAGCAATGATCATGCCGTTCTTGGAAAGTTGGCTGCTATCATCGAAGTCGAATCTGACAATAAAGAGTGGTATGGTGTTGCTGAGCAGGCGATCAGCGCCATTTACGCTCTTTCGAAACACCCAGATAATCTTTGCTCGGAGATTCTTCGAAGAAAGACAAAGCATGTGTTCCAGCGACGAGCCATGCCACCCCCTCAACCGAAACTAGATGAAGATAACGATGCAGACATGATGGATGTGGATATGATGGATGTGGATATGATGGATGTAGACGCTGAAGAACAGGGACAAGAAGTGAAGGAGGCGTCACCAGAAGAAACCGAAACGCTACCGCCACCGCAGAGCAAGCAGAAGGGCTCTGTTGCTTTATCTCAACTATTATTTATCGTGGGACATGTTGCTATCAAGCAGATTGTACATTTAGAGCTGTGCGAAATGGACTTCAAGAGGCGGAAGGCAGACGCTGAAAAGAACAAGACAACCGAAACACCGGCTGACAAAGCCGCGAAGGAAGCCGCTGATGATTTAGATATGATAGGAGGAACAACAGAAGATGACTTCACGGACGCAATGGCACACATTAGAGAACGTGAGCTGTTATACGGACAAAATTCTCTGCTGGCAAACTTTGGACCACTTGTGGCTGAAATCTGTTCCAACAACACAACATACAAGGATCGCAACCTTCAAGCAACTGCTACTCTTTGCTTGGCAAAGCTCATGTGCGTCAGTTCCGAATATTGCGAAACGAATCTCCCGCTTCTCATCACCATTATGGAGCGATCAAAAGATCCAATTATTCGTTCGAATGTGGTTATCGCTCTTGGTGATATGGCTGTTTGCTTCAATCATCTCATCGATGAGAACACCGATTTCCTTTACAGAAGATTGAACGACAAGGATGCGAGTGTGAAGAGGACTTGCTTGATGACTCTTACTTTCCTCATTCTTGCTGGTCAAGTGAAGGTTAAGGGTCAACTAGGAGAGATGGCCAAATGTCTCGAGGACGATGACAAACGTATCGCAGATTTGAGCAGAATGTTCTTTACTGAATTGAGTACAAAAGATAACGCTGTTTACAATCACTTTGTTGATATGTTTAGTCTATTGAGTGCTGAGAAGGATCTTGAGGAGGATGCTCTGAGGAGGATCATCAAATTCTTAGCTGGATTTATCGAAAAGGTATGTTTCCCGCTTCTCTGTATTTGATTCCTTACAAAGAGCCAATACTAACGTGATGGAATAGGATAAACATGCCCGCCAACTTGCAGATAAATTAGCAGCTCGGTTAGCCAGATGCGAAAGCGAAAGGCAATGGAATGATGTGACGTATGCTTTGAGTTTGTTACAGCACAAGAACGAAGAGATTACCAAGTTGGTACAAGGAGGGTTTAGGGTCGTGCAGGCTAGTGCTTGAATGATTTAAAAGCAGGCATGGCTTAGGATGGGTTTCTTGTATTGGATGGTTGATGATAATGATGATTATGGAGTTGGAGTTATGGTCATCTTATAATGATACCGGTGTTTGGTTGGTTCATGTATTCATGATCTTGAATCTTGATGAATATGAGATTTTGATATACTCCAAGACGTTTACTGTGTCAATGAAGTCATGAATGTGCATTAGTCGATAATGCGAGCTTTATCTTCATGTTCTTGTTTATTGAAGAAGTATTCTGTGCTATTAAGGACCATGGTGATGTAATTGGATATCCCAATTTCATATAGTGGATATTAAATAGTGCTCGAGTGGTCTTATATATATACATATACGTGACCCACTACTATATCTCAATACTGAACTTCAACAACAATAGCGATGGCATGATTATTACATTTTTATATGCAAGGAATCGCTTGATTTAGTAGTTTGCTATAACAAAGAGGATTGGAAGATTGGATTGGTGCAGAAGAGGGGAGAGAGACAACTTGATGGGAGGAGAGATGGAATGGTAAGGATGACTTGCTAGTACTAGTAATGATATTATTTGGAAAAGTTGTTGGGGATTTGGGGATATTCTTGGAATGATAAAGGGAAGGGAAAGGAGAGGAGAGGAGAGGGAGAGAGTGGGGGCATGGGGGTATGGGGGTGTGGGGCATAGGGCTTAGTAGTGTTCGAGTAGTTGAGTGTTAGTTGAGTAGGATATACGAGTGAGTAGATACGGAATTATAAATTATAGAATATGGAATACTACTTTACTCGAGTATAAGCATAAGCATATATATAACAACCTCTACTACTCGAGTAGTGAACTTTTAGTACAACTCTCAGTGATGGTGACGGGACTAGTGAGTTCGGTTTAATGATTATTATTATATTTAGCTTTTTTATTATTAGAAAATTACTTGCTATAAGTCTATAATTTGAACAAATGTAGTAAATGTAGTAAATATTGTAAATGTAATAAATATAATAAACGAAATCGATATAACGAAAACCACGAATACGATTATTGTTAATTATTAGTATTAAATGTTAAATCTCATCATCTTATAATCTTATTAGACAGACTATAAGATATCTAACCTTTCATATTATAAAACACTCTTAAAATACGTATGGTCAGTGCACGACAACGAACTTTTTTTTGAAAATTCACGTGCAATATCATATTCAATCTTCAATATTAGTACACTTCTCAAAACAATCAATAAAACAAAATCTAAAGACATATCATTTAAGAATACTATTCAATCTATATGAATATCAATTTAATATATCTCCGGAGGACGAGCTGCGACGTAGGAACTGAGGTGCCCTAGAAAAACGATTCGAAGAGCGCAGCGAGGCGAATTGTTTTTCCGGCACCGAGGGGCCGAAGTCAAAGCTCGTATATAATATGTATATTTCATTATATTCGGTTCTTTAAGCAACTACTCAAGCACTAACTAGGTACACTATATCATACACGAGTGTACTGAGTATATATACGAGTATAACAGTTTGAGCTATTGTCATCCTAAGATATAAATTCAAATTGTTTATACTCGCGGGATGATATGATGATATGAGGGTGATTATGAAGTGGCCCTGTTACCCGAGACTCGAGAGGGATATGATGTTCCTTTTATAGGAGCGGGTAGAGTTGGATCTCATGCTCATTCCCTTTGAATCTAATCACCCTGTAGAACCCTTCTAAATGGTATCTTGTACTGTTTGATCTATTCGATCATGGTAGTAGTTTGCTAGAAGATGATAGAGTGGATATACCATCTCTAGTTAAAATGTTTTTGTCTTCTCTCACCTCGGTCTCCCCCGATCGTTCTTCATGTCCCTTGACTAACTTTTTGAGCGTGTTGAATTGTGAGCAGCCTCTTTCCCCAATACAATATCTCATTGTATATTCCTAGAATCTGTCTCATTCTCATCGTAATCCCTCAACCCATCTACAAATTTCCTCTCCCCAACTACTCGTATGTATGGCCATAACGATCAAAAACATCCAGCAATTTCGCCCATCATCACCTAATAACATTTTCAGAATTCAAGTCCATCTCTAAATAACATTCTCGTCCTCCCCCGTCCCCTCCACCATCCCACTCATCAGCCCCACCCTCTTCAAATGCAACACCAATCTATATGCACAACTTCCATTCAAATAATACCTACTCAATTTCTTACTCCTCACAAACCCCAATCGTTCATATAATCTCATCGCCGCCACATTATCTTCCTCAGTCTCCAAAACTATCTCATCAGCGCCCCGCGCCGCCATCGCATCAATAGCCAATTTAACCAATTTTGTCGCGATGCCGCGCCCGCGAAATGAAGAGGAGACGGCGAGCATGGCTATGTAACCGCGGAGAGTGGGCGGGGAATGTGAGGCATGGGTTTCGAGTTTGGAGATTAGGATGCCATGGAGAGGAGGGGTGGTGGTGGGGGTTAGCGGGAGAGAGGGGTCAAGTGCCTTGGGTTTGTTAGTATTTATTTAAAGATGGGCATCCTTGATTAAAGAGAAAAGGAGAAGCACAGGGGCAAATACCATAAAACATAAATCTCCCCATTGATATAAAAAGTATCGATAAACATAAATACTATATGGCTCGCTCAAATCTTTCGATATCAAGGCTCGAATCGAGGGTAAATATTGTTTTTCGAGTGCATGCTCATATTGTATGTATCGTAACTCGGCTGGTAATTCTTTATTACTCGAGGGTATAGGTGTTGAGGTGCTGGTTTCTGAGGCCATGACTGATGTGGTGTAGTGTAGTGAGAGTTGAGAGTTTTGTGTATTGAATTTCGTAGTGGGATGATTTTGGATTTGGCTGGAACAGTCAATTGATAAGTAAATACGGATAAACTCCGGTAGATTAATATATATTTTTGGTAATTCTTTTTATATGCACAAGTACTTCATGTACCCCTGCCAGTCATTATTTTTAACCAATCAGAATGCAGTATATGAGCGGAAAAATTTAACCGGATCAGTCCGCCAATCCCGAATCAAGCGCAAACAGCGGGTCGGTGCGATTACGTAGCTTGGTAAGTTCAAGTTAGAAGGATCGATTAAGCAGTTTTATACCAAAAAAAGTTTATTACTTTTGATTTTATCTCTCCATTTCATACTCGAGAATAATGATGAGATGATATTTACTTGACATCCCTCTTTCACATTCTCCCATCCATCCAATCTCATCATTCTCCCCTTCACCATGTCCTACCTCCGCCGTCTTATCCTGGGAACTCCAACACCCTCCCCTCCCTCTCCCTCGACTCGGTCTTCCTCCCCAGCCAAAGCAGAAGAAGTGCGTCTTGCGCCTGTATCCAGAATACTCACACAAAAAGAACAGAAATCTCGAAAGCGACGCAATACTTTTATATTTTTCCTAGGAGGACTTTTTGGATTGGTGGTCGCAGGGTTTTTCGCGGGGAGAAATGATTTAATCGAGCTGCCGGAAATGTTGGAGGGGATTACCATGGATAGTTTGATGGATGTGTTGCCGGCGGGTTTTGTGAAAGATGCGAGGGATTTGGCTGTGAGTGCTGGGGTTTCTGTATTTTATCCCTCCTGGAAATATGGGGGGAAGTCGAGGAAAGGGAGGGAAGAGTTCAGGTGATGGGATTTGATGCTAATGGATTTTTGTTTTGTAGAAGGGAGAACGGGAAGCTGTGAATTATGATTCATTCTCTGTGGGTTTGCATCTCAAGGCGCAAGGGATTCATGCGAAACATCCGGTTGTTATGATCCCCGGAGTGATTTCCACAGGATTAGAATCTTGGGGGACGACGAATGCTTCACGACCTTATTTTCGCAAAAGATTATGGGGGAGTTGGAGTATGATGAGAGCATTGGTTGCAGATAAAGAGGGATGGAAGAGACATATCATGTTAGACAAGCGTACTGGACTGGATCCCCCCGGGATTAAATTGAGAGCTGCGCAAGGCTTTGATGCTGCTGATTTCTTCATAACGGGCTATTGGATTTGGAGTAAGATATTGGAGAATTTGGCGACGATTGGCTATGATCCTACGAATAGTTACACGGCGGCTTATGATTGGAGATTATCGTATGCGAACATGGAGATTAGAGATCAATACTTCACACGACTAAAGATGCACATCGAATTGGCAAATAAGATTTCAAATAAAAAAGTGGTGCTGGTATCACATTCTATGGGTGGTCAGGTGCTGTTCTATTTCATGCATTGGGTAGCATCTTCAAGTGGTGGGAATGGTGGAGATAATTGGGTTGATAAATATGTTGATTCTTGGATCAACATTAGTGGATGTATGCTGGGAGCATTAAAGGGACTGCCCGCAGTATTATCTGGAGAAATGAAGGATACAGCCCAGCTTAATGCATTCGCAGTTTACGGACTAGAGAAATTCCTCAACAAAGAAGAACGAGCAGAGATCTTCCGAGCCATGCCAGGAATATCTTCCATGTTACCCATAGGAGGTGATGCGGTTTGGGGCAACGCAACCTGGGCACCAGATGATACCCCGGGTCAAGAAGTCAGCTATGGACAATTTCTCAATTTTAAAAACCAAAATACTTCAACTGGATACCGAAACCTTACAGTATCGCAATCTTTAGACTATCTGTATAATACCACGGAAGATTGGTATAATAAGGCAGTGAAGGGCAGTTATTCACATGGCGTAGCTCATACGACTGCCGAAGTCGAAGCAAATGAGAAGGATCCAAGAAAATGGATTAATCCACTCGAGACGCGATTACCTCTTGCGCCCAACCTGAAAATCTATTGTTTCTATGGTATATTTATCATGGCTCCCTATAACAATCAAATCCATGCTAACAGTAACCAGGAATCGGCAAACCAACCGAACGCTCCTATTTCTACCGCCACTCCGATAATCCCCTCTCATCCCTCAATATCACCATCGACACCGGGCTCACCCAAGCCAACATCGACCACGGCGTCATTCTAGGCGAAGGCGACGGTACAGTCAATTTGCTCAGCGTAGGGTACATGTGTAACCGTGGCTGGAAATATCATCGCTATAATCCGGCTGGCGTCAAGATCAAAACGTATGAGATGCCCCATGA
This sequence comes from Sclerotinia borealis F-4128, assembly GCA_000503235.1. Classification (NCBI taxonomy): domain Eukaryota; kingdom Fungi; phylum Ascomycota; class Leotiomycetes; order Helotiales; family Sclerotiniaceae; genus Sclerotinia; species Sclerotinia borealis. The sequence continues at coordinate 198,660 of KI628557.1, forward strand.
GCCGGATCGCTTTAGTCCGAGGGGTGGCCCGAATACGGGCGATCATGTGGATATTTTGGGGAGACAGAGTTTGAATGATTTGGTGTTGAGGGTTGCGGCGGGGAGGGGGGAGGAAATTGAGGAGATGGTTAGTAGTAGGATTGCGGAGTATGCGGAGAATGTGAAGATTGGGGAGGAGGGGTATAAGGTTGGGGGTGAGGGTGGGGATAGGGATGGGGATGGGAATGGGGAGGAAGAAGAAACTAAAAGTGGGAGAGTAAAGGATAAAGTAGAAGAGAAAGCAGAGGAGGTCATGCAGACGTTAGAGAGGATTGTAGGGGGTGCAGGCGCAGGTGCGGATAAAGATGAATTATAACATGATATCACGAGGGAATAGATAGGCGTTTTAAAGGAATGGGATTACTTTACGTTGGCATTGTGTGTAGTTTTGCGTAGCAGGTATACTGCTTATGTATATGAATAAGGAGCGAAGCGAGAAGAGGGGAAAGGGGAAATGGAACGAGACTCGCAGGTAGAGATTAGAAATAGATTTATGCTATACCCACTCAGCATCCATCTATATCTGTTCATTCTACAGAACAGCCTAATCCAAAGATAAATCCAAATCCATATCAAAGATCATAATCCAATGATGTAACATTCGAACTCGTGACGTGATGTGTTGTGATGTGATACACTCGTAGGAATATTATCTTTTCTTTATTATTCTAATATTTCTATTACAATTACAATTACAATTACAATTACTATTCTTATTCTTATTCTTATTCTTATTCTCATTCTCATTCTCATTTCTATTCTCATTTCTATTCCAATTCCAATTTCTATTCCAATCACCCATCCATTCCATTCCCGCCTCTTCTCTTCTCTTCTCTTCTCAATTTCTGTTTTCAAATATTTGATTTCATTTGATTTGATTCGAATACTTAGATACTTACGAGTAGATGCTTAGATTTAGATTTAGATTTAGATTTAAATTTAGAAGTTGGATTTAGAGTTAGATTTAAATTTAGATTTAGATTTAGAGTTGAGTAAGGTATTAATTGATAGGTACAAGTGCTAGTATGAGTAATACTCGAGTATAATAGAATATAAAATGTATTGTAATATTCGATAAATGTGATGGATGCGATACGATACGATACGATACGATAGGATAGGATGGATATTCATAGCCAGCGCCATGAAGAGAGTTGGTTAGATAGATAGATAGATGAGATGAGTTGAGATTTTCTATATAAATATAATCACTTAATCGCTTAACCCCAAAGACATTTGATTTATTTTATTTCATTTCATTTTCTTTCATGTTACTTTACTTCCGTTCCATGCCGCTCCGTTCCATTTCGGTAGTATATTATAACAAAAAGCTGCCTACAAATTTCACAACAAGGGTATCATGCATATATAAATCGAGTCATCCTCCTTGCCTTTCCCTTACCTTTCCTTCCTTTCCTTCCTTACTTCACTTAATCATTTCATTCGCTTCAAATAACCCTTGACTCCTCCTCCTAACCCACCACCCCCTCCAACTCTCTCCTCATTAACCCTCTCCATCCTCCACCCTCCACCCTCCACCACCCCTAATTCCCAATACTCCAAACCTCCACCCCAATAATATCAAACTTCTCCCCCTCCTCACTCAACGGCTCATTCCCAAAAGTAGGACAACTACTACTAACCCCCTTCTCAAACGTATCATCCAACCATAACCCATAATGACCATCGCCGCCCCCAATACTCAAAAAGCCCGTTTCGCAAAACATCATGTAGTCGTTGATGCCGGAATAGGGAAAAGCCTTGAAGCGGATTCGTTCGGGGGTGCTGCTTCCGGATTTGGAGGTGAAGGAAGGGGGTTTGGGGGATACTCCGAGGGAGTGTGTGGAGGTTGTGGGGGAGAGCAGGGAGGAGGGAGACGGCGTGTGCGTATGTGTGTGATGGACGCCGATGGTGGTAGTGCGTTGCAGATGCGTTGTATCGGCGGAAGGGGGAGGAGGGAGATTAGATAGAAAGGAGGAGGAAAGTAGGGTGGCGCGCCAGAGGAAACATTCTCCAGTGCCGAAGTAGTGGGGGGAGGGATGTGGTGCTTCGGTTAGGTATGCGCCAAATAACTATTCGGAATAATCACATTAGCATCATCATTTTCAAAATACCAAGACCCTTCCCTGGAATATTGAACAGGAGATAAGATATACATACCCCGCCTTCTCCATCCCTAACAACCAACACAAACCCATTCCTCAACCCTCTCAAATCATCACATTTCTTATACAGTGTCCCTAAACTCACCCCATCCTGCTCTAAACTATACACTAAATTCCATTCCTCACATAACTGTAAGCGCGGAGGCACCAACAACCTAATTTCCTCCGCCAACGCTCGACTCAAAAGCTGCGCCGACGCATCAGTATTTTCCCTCCATCCGCGCAGCGTAACCGGATATAAAGGCGGGGGTTGAAAAGGCGAAGCGGTGCGATGCGGTGGTGTGTAGACGCCTTGTATGCCATTTGAATTTGTAGGGGAGAAGGTCGGAGATAGGGTTTTGGAAGTTTGATGATGGTTATTATGATGATTGTTGTGATGATTCCCATTGCCATTCCCATTATTGCCAGAGTGAGTCGATGGCTCGGTGGAAAATCGTCGGAGTAATCCGGTGACGGCGTGGGAAACGGTGGTGGGAACGGCCCAGGAAGCGGAGCTAGAGAGGGCGGGGGTGGATTGCCCAGAGGATGACGTGGGTGTTTCGTCGTGATAGCGATTGGATGGCATGGTGAATGGTTGGTTGGTTTACTGCATCAATTTCGGGGTGGGTTTTGTGTATGTGGTATTGAGAGAATTGGTTCCGAGAAGAAGATGTGGGAATGTGCGAAGGTTGGTTGGTTTGGTTGATTGGTTGATTGGTTGATTGATTGGCTGGTGAAATGGAATTCGAGATGGGATCTGTAAAGCTCGTATGATGGGCGTGGGTGGGAATTAAGATTGATTGAGGTGTAAGAGTTAGTTCGTGGCCTGATGAAATATACCTACTTCATACCCTCCCTGTCTTTCAATTTGTAGGGATCCAGGGATCCCACTAAAGCTTTAATTGGTTGAAAGGAATAAGATAACGGATAAGGCTGAATGCCAAGAAAAGGGAGTTGTTTCGTTTGGTCGAGATTTCCATCCTGTTTCCATTAAAATCACCTTATTCTACACTTGATTTGCTTCAATATACTTGTCTAACTTAAACTCAAGTACCCCGGATTAGATATCTAATCCGAGTCAATGGTGCAGCAACATTTATATCATAACACCGTTTTTGTACATCATCATTATGGCTAATCGGACGATTCCATGTATAACGTTAACGGACTGAGGGGTTCTCAAACATTGCATCTACTGTATTCAATATGCCGTGTCACCAATACAATACAGAAGTACTGCAGGTAGAACCAAATCCAATACCAGTACATACCGGTATTAACACTCGAATAGGTTGTACAACATTACATTTCAATTCCTAAATACCTTCCTTGTCATCCCAAAACTTCCTAATCCCCCCAATAACACCCTCTGGACTTGGCATTTCGGCACAAACATCCGGTTCATACTCGAATGTGTTTTGGAGGTAATCCCTAGTAGTAGGTCCAATCGTAGCGATGAATATCTTCCGTTTTCCACTCTCTCCTTGGTCTGATGACTTGACTTTTCCACTTTGGGTGTCTAGCATTCCTAGAGTACGTAACATGGCTTCACAGCCCGTCGGCGAAAATACAATTATCCATCGCTCTTCTCTATCCTTGGTATCTCTCAACAAATTGGTAAAGTTCTCCTCGAATGATTCCATGACTCCAGTGCCGTAAACTACCAATTCATCGACTTGGATCCTCTTTTCGTTTGGTAAATTTGGATTCATCAATGTTTTAGGAATGATATCTCTTCTCTGTTCTCCAACCATGAATAAGACTGGTGGTTTTGTTTTGCGATCCTTATACCATTGTCCATAATGATCCAACATATAATGTGCCAATGCTTCTCCATTGCCCGTTTCAGCCCCAAATATATTCAAAGGCGGATCTTGGGGAATCGATCGTAGAGCTCGAGATGTCGCGGGTCCAACAGTATATATCGGTACATCTTGTAGATATGGCCATTCCTCACTCACTATACACAAGTCAGTCAATGATAATACTCCAAACAATCAACACCCATACCATTCCCTTCCCCTCTCCCCTCCTCCACCAATCTAGCAAACAATTCCACAGCCCTCTGACTCGTAAAAATCAATCCCCCATATTTCCTCCCTTCCTCCCTCCCAATATCCCTCTCCCTCAAAAACCTCTTGACTTCAACCACACCATCCTCCACAAACTTATGTTCCAACACCGGCACAAAAACCGGTTCAAATCCTCTCTCCCCTCCCTTCCCCCCAACCCTCATCACATCATAACTCACCTCCTCCAACCTCTCCTCATACCCATCATTCGGCACACTCTTCGTCTTCAACAAAAACACCGGGACCTTTTTTATCCTTTCAATCCTTCCTTTATCGTTATTCATCCTATCCTTTTTTTATATTCCTTGCACATCTCGAAAGAAAGAAACCCGTCAAAAAATCACAAACCCACAGAAGTTCGAGCTCTTTGAGCAAGTGGGGTGCATTTCCGGAGAAATGACGAACTTTTAAGCTTAAATTCCCATCACCTACAGTAACCCCTGTTTTATTCAATATATACGGAGCCAAAAACGCCGATCGTGCCGGGTACATTTCATTTGTGTGTGTGTTATATTACAAAGCTTCAATAACATTTTATTTCAACATACTTCTACCGGTATCTCTCTTCTTTCTTTCTTTCTTTCTTGCGACAGGCATTCGTCAATTGGGAAGGGAAGGAAATACACAATGGCAGATGATATGAGAGAAACTGAAGCCAGTACAGCGAGTACCGGTAGGGTAGAAGCTGCTCCGAAGAAATATCCAAAGGGTGTTATATTGGGGAAAGATGGGAAGCCGTGAGTTTGTTTATTCTTCTTGTGAATTTATATCTTTTGCATTTTATATCATAAACCGAAACTCAAAAAACTAACACCCCACCCTAGCTGCCGCTCCTGCAACTCCTTCGCCTCATTCACCTCGTCCTCCAAAACCCTCCCATCTTCCTCCTCTACCTCATCTTCCCCTGCTCTCACATCCACCTCCTCCCCTTCCCCCTCTTCCCTCCCCACCGACTGCCCCCCCGACGTCTCCCTCCTCGGAACCTCCACCTGGAACCTCCTGCACAGCCTCAGCGCCTCATACCCCCGCACCCCCACCCCCACCGACCGCACCAACATATCCACCTTCATGACGCTCTTCTCCAAACTCTATCCATGCTGGGTATGCGCCGAAGATTTCCAACAATATATGGAGCGCAACAAGGTGCGCACGGAATCGCGAGAGGAATTCGGTTTGTGGATGTGTGAGGCGCATAATGAGGTTAATAGGAAGTTGGGGAAGAAGGAGTTTGATTGTAGGAGGTGGGAGGAGAGGTGGAGGACGGGCTGGAGGGATGGCAGGTGTGGGTAGGGTTTGGGGATGGGGAGAGAATGGAGAGGGGAAGAGGACGGGGGTGGGGGTGGGGGAAATTGGAGGGGCTGTATGATATGATATGATACGATATGATGTGATGTGATGTGATGTGACAAGGTGGACAATTCAAAAGGCAAAATGCTGCATCAGGAGGCGTTTCGGGAAAATCGGTTAATCAACATAGCAAAGAAGCTATCTCGGCTCAAAACTGTATATCAGTATATGAAGACTTCTATTCTCTTCTCATTACATTAAATATAGAATGTATAACGCTGATCTGATCTGATTTATGTATAATTATAATTACACAAATCCACCCAGACGCTGAAAGATTTCCCTATCTCCCAATCTTGTATCTCAAATACCAAAGAACCCAGTTATGTTATGTTATCCCTTCCATCCATCACGACAATACCATACTTTCCACACTCACAAATAAACATCTCAAAATACAATTCCTCACACTCATACCCACACTCATTCATACCCATCACACCCATCCATCCATACATTCCAACACCCATCCCTCATTACCCTCACTTTCCTCCCCTACCAAACATAATTCGCGCTCCGTCCTGTGCATCTTTCTATTTCACATCAGAACTTTTCTCCTCTTGATACTTGGTGTTGATGTTGCTTCTAAGGCCCATATATCTCCACCTCCATCTCCATCTCCATCTCCACCTCCATCTCCATCCAAATCCTGCGTACACCCCCCCATTCCCTCTAAAAACCCCTCTTTCGAAACCGAGTAATATCGACGTTTGCGAGAACGAGAACATTCAACTTCCGCAGAGGTATTCGTCTTCGTATCTGCATCTGCATCTATATACCGGTATAGTTTTCCATCGCGAACATGAATATCAACATGAGTATCAGTCCCCAAAAACTCCACGCTCTCTTCAGTTTCGTTTCCAGATGAATCTGTATCGGAATTGGAATTCGAATCAGAACTTAAAGTCGAACGAGGACGAGAATCGCAATCTGAATGCAAATAAGAATAAGAATAAGAATAGGAATCAACACCCAACCCCCAAAACTCATCAAGTAATCTCTCGCAGACTTCCTCAGGCGCTTCAACCAAAGCAGAATCTTCAAATTCAAATTCAAATCCAAATTCGAATTCGGATTCGGGACTGGGATAGGGACAGGAAAGAGCATCAAGTTCAAGTTCAATTGTGGGAAACTCTGAAAGCGTATACAGTGAGTCGGGGAAGAGATATGAGAGGTGTTTGTGTTTGTGTGATGAGCTTGTAGATGTAGATGTATGGGTTTTGCTTCCCTCGTCTGTTCCTTTGGTTTCTTCATCTTTATCTTTATCCCGTGCATCGCGTTCCGAAGATGTGTAATCTTGAGACTCAGAGGGATTTTTATCTTTGTCTTCGCTTCCGTATGCATCTTTGTCTTCTCCACCTGGCTGGAATTCCCCGGCATCAAATTCTTCAGATCTATCTCGATCATGCGGTCTTGTATCTTCGTCTGATGAAGAAGATGAAGAAGAAGACGATGATGATGAAGATGATGAACGAGATGAACGAGAGGCACGAGATACATGAGATACATGAGATGGCGGCATCTCAATCTCCTGATCTAAATTAGCCTCTTCCTCCAGATCTGGAAATCCATTTTTGGTCTCTCGAAGACTTGATTGATCGGCAGCACCGAGGTGACTCATGATTTGGTCTAGTATAGTGGGTTGGTGTTCATTTGCATGTCGGAAGGGGTTATGCCTCGTGTTCTCTACCACGTTCATCAGGTCGCAAAATCTTGGTGCTGGTGCTAAACAAAGAGATGTAGAGGCAGGGCTGTATGACGCCATGGTAACCGGTGCTAGGGTTGGGGTCAGAATCTCAGCCGATTGCTTAGCCGCGGAAGAACTATTAGTATTGCCAGCAGGACCACGACCTCCCGATGTCAGAATTGATGCGGAGGCTGGATTTCTTATCCCAATAACCGATGGCATTGTTCCAATTTCCTGCATATCTTCAGGAGCATTCAACGGTCTTCCCAACGCAAGTTCTGCAAGAGTGGTAGCATCGGCATCAGGAGGAGTATTTCTCAAAGCCGCTGCCACAATCACCCGCTGGAGTGGAGGATTTGGTATCAAAGCCATCTGTTGTTGTGGACCTTGTGGAATTTGTGTAACTTCTGTCGTAAGAGTACGAGTTGTGGGAACGGATCCTGGTACTGATGCTGGACGAGACATTGATGACATGTTTATAGGAAATTGTGATGTAATGGATGCAATGCTTAATGTGCGCGGAGCAGCAAGATGCGAGGTAGCTGATGGTATAGCTGTATGCGTAACTGACGAATTTGCTGAAGCAGAATTGGGAGTAGTGGCGGCATTGTCGGCGGGAGTATTCGATGATCGCTCTGTCATGTCCTTTGAGGACATTTTATGTAGAAGATATTGGAACGCTGTTGTATCTATCTGTAAAACTGATCTGAATTGATGTGGAGAGGATAGATATATCGATGTAATAGGTTATATCTGTGGAAATGAATGTTGTTTGCTGGCAATTGTAAGTTGATAGTGAGTTGAAACAGGAATGAGATTCTTACGCTGAAGATATCGAGTTAATTACCCCATCACATTAGCATCGCTCTTACCACTAGGAGGTCTTAAATGCATCGTCGAGCTTTCCTTGCTAGGTATGCGGGACCACTTGAATTCTGAAGAAGTCACGATTATGTTCTGGTGCCAAATAAATGAATAGGGGCGCAGAAAGTCCGTAGACCCATACGAACGGTCAATATACAATAATTTCTTACCCATCAGCAATTCGAAGACAAACACCTATATCATAACATCTCCCTATCGGTTTCAACACTCACATACCATTTTAGGGGGCAATAATGGATACTTCACTTCTATGACTTTCTCGGAATCTCAGATCGTTGACGCACTTCTGCACCCCCTATTGGGCTGTGACACGACTAACAACCAGACTCGAATGGTAAAAATCATAGCCGATGAGCATTAAAATGTAATAAAATTCAACAAACTGAAATGGATATTGCAGAAGCATGCATCACCTTGCTTACCTGCAAAACGCTCGCATCGGCCGTGTTGTGGGTTAAAATCAAAGGGGGGTGAAACTGGAGTTATTTGTCCTCGCAGCAGGTTCCCAGCTGAAGAACACCTGGAAAATTGGAGGTTTTTGTCTTGTCCGATGAACAACCTGGAAACTTCTGGTCTACTTTTTCGTAGTCTCGTTCTTGATATCTTTGCTAATCAGGATGGGCTTGGTGCTATTTTTTCATCTTGATCTGTAACTATGCTCTCGTCACCTTTTTAAGATTAGGCTCAAAACTTCATTTCATGGTCTCCGGCAACTAAGCTTGGGAAAGTTCATTACAAGGAGAATGTGGTTTGCTCCTTGGAGATCCACTCACTGTCCTTTTGCTTGCAGTCCCCTTTACCTCTTACTCAATACCATAACAGAACCCCCAGCCAAATCCTAGAAGTAAAAGTTGACCAACAAATCCAGCAACTCATTCATAGTTCACGTGATGCGTAGCTAAATCACTCGGTTCTTTCTTAACTTTCCGGAAGAACGAATCTACTTTTGCATTTCTTCCTTTTTGATGGGTCGAACTTTTGGAATGTTAGTGATGAGTTGATTGTGCGGAGGATTCTTAAGAAGTTCTAGGGAGCTGTATAGGGAAGCCTTGATATTGTATTGGTTGGAGGAGTTGAGTTCGAGGTGTGTGTATACATCTATGCATCGCATCGTTTATTTAGTTTTGATCCGTGTTTATATAGTTCTCCCGAAAGGAACTAGGGAGAAAGAAAGAAGGGAAGCAAACCGCATTTATAATGAATAGCTCCCGTTCGGGTTCTGTTCACCAATACCAACTCCTTAATAGCTTTCAATACTCGATACACATCCATCTTATCTGAGAAATTCTCGGTATAAATGCATATAACATGAGTTGTTCGAGAAAGACCGGATGCATCGTTGGGAGCGACTTTGGCGGCTATACCGAGGGAATTGGTGGAGGTGGATTTAGCGATTGCGGCCCAGACTTCATTTACTTCAGAAGAGTCGCAGAAGATCATCCACTATGGAGAGAGAATTTTAGAATTGGAGTGTTGAGACGGGAAAGGGGGAAAGGGGGAAAGGGGGAAAGGGAAGGGGTGGCAGGTGGGATAGAAATAGGGGGATGTCAGGAGACTTCTCAATTGAACAGTAATACAGCATTTGAATTGAGTGTTGTCCGAGGACTACTCTAGGATATCGGATGGAAGGGCAAGGAAACAAGCGAATTATGAAACATACCTTTCCACTAGTACATCGACATTCAATAGCAGTATCTAGAATTTTCTGAACGATGATGTCTTTCTCTTTTTTTACCAAGTGACTGATTATATTCAGGTCTTTTCCAGCATTTTCCTTCTCGATTGTGTTGCGAAGAGTAGTTAATTCCTCAAGTAGGCGATGCCCTCTGGTTACACATCTTGCCCAGCTGTTTGTGAAATCAGCATACGAAACTACTCATTCAGGTCTCCTTATTACACAAAATGTACTCACTTGCTATCTTCACTAGGAGGGGCCTCTCCATTTACCGCAATACCTTCCGGAGCCTTTTGAAAAGGATTGGCGATGTATATCCACGGGATTGATTCAGAAAGCGGGGTAGTACTTGGTGGTAGTCGTTGTAGGAAAGCCCCGACACTCTCATCAAGTTGCCATGCACATGCTTGACCAGCATACGGATTATACAGATTCACTTTTGGCGGTGGACTTGCAAGGCTTTGGGCAACATTGGCATCTGCCTTTTCGATCAAAGATGGCTGATGCTGTTTCCAATATGCTCTATCGTCGAAGTCTGCTGCACGATCTTCGAATGATTCTTTGGTTGTGGGGTCCCCTGATTTAATGTTTAGTAGGTGGGATGAAGTGACAGAGGTGTTTGGAATACCGTAGAAATCCGATTCATCTGATATGTAGCCCTGATTTCTGGAGACTTCTCCTTCTTTGCCACTTGCCATGATGTTGTGAAGTGAGACTTTCTCACATGAATATTCGGTGATAAGTGAAGTGAAAAGTTGAAGTTGCAAACTGTGAAGACGCGTGGATGAATCGTCGCTATTTATTGACATGGAAGTCAGGTCATTATATGACCACTAGATCAATGAATGGATGATAGGCATAAGATAAAGGTACGCATGAAAAAAGAATCAAAAGGATACATGTATCGTTGAAATTGAAGGAATATCTTGACGTTGGAAGTGTTTGCTTAGAGAGATTCACTTCAAGGAATAGAATGCACGGACCATATAAAGATTTCTTTCCATGAATATACAAAAGTTCCAAGTCAATTGGGTTGCTGAGCTTGAGCTTATTGGGTATTCTAACTCTTGAAGTTTTGAGGTTCTTGAGACGACTGTCTTTGAAACAAAAACCAGTATTGAAAAATGTCCTTTACACCAGAAATATTTGAATCCTTTTAAAAACAAACGGGTTCCGTTTCACAGGGGTCGAGAAGCAAACACGCAGTGGCAAGAGATGCATTGTACTGTAATATGGTGCTTGCTGTAGTGTAGACAACAGAGCTAGAAGTGAGAAGGAAGTACCTAGGTATGGTGAGGACTCTGCAAGTGTTTTAAAATTAGTAATGAAGGTTTATGTGATTTTGAAGTACAATTCTATTTGTGAGAACGAGGGTTGAGATTTCTCTCTCCCCTTCGCCGTTTTCTTCGGTAGTAATGTTGGACGGGGAGGAGAAGAAAGAAGACTCTAGGTAAGTATTTTCTACCGTTGATGTCTCCTTCGGAATACACTAGCAAGAGCTAGCAACAAGAAAATAAGATACTCAATCACCCCTTCCTTGCATTGTTACCATACATTTATCTGTGGCTCAATTGAAAGCGGCGGTGCAATGTGGCTTGCCAACCACACTACGAATACTTTTCCATCTACTCGAGTGCTCAAGTATATATCCCAACCTTCTCAACCTTCAGACAAGATCAGCTTCCAAATTTCAGAATCCTCGAAACGAAGATCCTCTTTCTGTCAAAATACTTATTACAGTGCTCAGCGATTTCTTCTAGGATATCAGATTCTATATGCTGAGAGTTAGTTTATCGATCAATCAAACTATGCCTTCAAAAATCGAACTTCTTGATTCTGATCTCTTGGAACTACCTCCGAGCTGCCTAGAATTTTGGCCAAATAATCCTTCGTGGTTCGTCATTGGTACCTACGAGTTAGATAAAGAAGAAGAAGAAGAAGATTCATGGGTAGATGTCGGGGAGTCTTCGAGTGAAGTCGTTGTGAATACCGATCCGTTCCCTCATAAAGAGGGGATTGTATCATCAGCCCCTTTGAGTTTAATTGATTATTCTCACAGTCCACATGAATTCGTCGAAGGTAGCGAAATCAGCCCGAATAATGAGAAAGATCAATCAGAGCCCCCATCGACTCTCCAAAAGAGGAATGGAAGTGTGATGCTATACCGCCTTGATGGTGGTTCACTGTAAGCATTATTCACAGCATCTTTATTCTTCCTGTCACCTCTGATATGAGTAGGACACTTTGTCAATCACGTCCCTATTCCTATGGAGCAATCTATGACCTCCACTTCTGTCCCACAGATCCAGATTACTTTGCCGTGTCCTCCAGCACGGGCAGGATATCCCTCTTCAAAATAACGACTAATGATGATCCTTCTCCCAATCTCGAACACGTCAATACTTGGAAAGTGTTTGATGATTCCGTTCTTATTACTTTTTTTGCATGGTGTCCTTCGAAGTCGAAAGATGGTTCTCTGTCTTTAGCGGTAACGGCTTCAACTGGAGTCGTTCAAATACTTAACATCACCGGAGCCATCTATGGCAAGATACACGGTTCGGATTTACGGTTACGGAGGGAAGAACCACCGATCGCATTGCATGCTTTGAAAATCCCATATTCGGGCGAGGAGCCTCAGTATGCATATTGCTGCCATTGGGCTTTCCATCCTCTCTCACTTTCCGAGAAATTCCACGGTATATTTTCTGGAGGAGATGATTCGAAACTCAGAACATGCATCCTAGGAAATCCCGGTAACCGCGAGAATCATTTTGATTGGAATTTGCAAACGTCATTCTCGGGGCATGACGCAGCCGTGATCTCCATTCTTCCCCTGCCATCCGGGGACTACAAATGGATTCTCCTAACAGGCAGCTACGATAACAAAGTCCGAATAATTGCCATGGAATGGTCTACCGGTCCAGTAGATACCGATGAGCTTTCCCAGGAAAAGCCCATCAGTGTTATGACAGATCTAGATGTCGAAGGCGGAGCATACCGTCTAGAGTTCCTCCACGATTACCCCAAACAGCCAGACCCCAACCAAGATCTATCCTTCCAAATTCTAGCCTCATGCATGGAAGTAGGTGCCAAGATCCTACAAGTACAGCGAAAGAACAATACATGGAACATCAAAATCATTGCATCCCTCAACATCTCCATCCCAAAATTCCCAAATCCAAGCGAAAAATCCCAATTATGCTACGCAAGCGCAGTCCAACCAGCAACCAGTAAGAGCGGTATGGTATTCAATAGCTCCTATTTCAACAAGAGACGATTGAGTGGTACACCTAGAAAAGTACAACTGGCAACTACAAATGGAGATGCGATTTTCGTAAGCACATGTTTTAATAAAAGACAGCTGGGTGTGTATAAATTTGTAGAGGGTGAGGGTGTCGATAATGGGATGGATGAACTTGTAACGGGAGTTAAGGGCTTGTAAGCATATGCGCTTGCCAATATTATTAATATTATGTACTGTATTATGTTCTGGAGTGCAAAGTGTCAAAGTTAGCGCAGCGCTGGACAAAATTGATAACCACAATTGGAAAATAGAGAAAATTTTCTCGAGAGCAGTCGTGTTGTGGACGTAGGGACAAGACGTATGGATAAGTAAGGACTAGATTAATACTCAAAGTACAGTAGATCCAGCCGAGATCTTACAAGAGGCTCCGAAGTCTTCAACTTGATGAAGCATACGGTTAACTACAGTAACTATTTCTATTCTGGTTTGGGATTGCTAGTATATTAGAACATAGCTGGGTATTTTAGTCATGAATTTTGTATATCCCCTATTATTACTCGAGTATTTTATCCCCAAACTTTTCCTCCACTTATCCCCCTATTCTTTCCACTCTTTGCCTTCAGGTTCTCTATCTTATGGACTTAACCTCCTCCCTCGCCCATCCTACTCTATCACCTAATCCCAAACCTAGAGCCAAACCGTACTCACAAATCCATTATTCACGAATCACAAGCTCCGAACACATTATACCGTCCTCATCAACCATCTGGTTCTTTGTGTATCGCTGTATTATACTCGAATCATAACAAAGAGTATAGTATTGAAGCAGGAACGAAGATGTTGAAAAAGTGTTTGTAATTTTGTATTAGATTGGATTTGTTACTAAGTAATTAGAACAGGGTAGAGGCTGTGTGATTGAGGTTTGGAATATGGCGAAACGAAGTGAACTCCGACAAACAGAAGATAGGATATCTCAGATTTGTTTAGTGGGTGGATGGAAAAACAGAGTGCAAAAAGACAAATCAAATATAAACCTTATAGAACTACAGCTTCGTCGAACCCGAGTCCATTGTCAGCGGCAGAAGGCTCGTCTTCTAAGGAGAGATCCTCGACTTGACCAAGCAGAGCCTTCTCGAAGAATGATTGCGAAGTTGCTTTGGTTGGCCAGTTTGCCTTGAAGGTAGGAACGACAGGTTTAGGAGGAGTAAGTGGCGATCCGAGTGAGGGTAGTGTGATTTGTTCTTCGGTGAGGCCTGTAGCCTCTAGTATGGATTCACATTCACCTTCCAGGCCATGTGACTTTGCGGTCATGTAGGCAAGTGGATCTGATCTGGGTTAGCATCTTAGGCGTGAGTATCATCGTGTTTTATGTAAACTTACAAAGATCGATTTCCTTGAACATCTGTATCCTGTCCTGAACATCTCCGAGATATAACGCGTTCTGGAAGCGAGCCGTAAAGTCACCACGATGTTCTGCAATCTTGGCCATTCTCGTTAACTTTGCCTCGTCTCCAGTGGCTAGATACAAGAACGATAATTTGTCAAATTGTCGTGCCTTCTGATATGTCATCTCGACAATCTGGTGATTGCCGTGAGCAATGGCCTCGGCTGTTAATCTTGACCACAACTTAGGTCGGTCTAATTGCTTGGCCATCTCTACGGCGACTTCCAAGTTACCACACTCGATTGCTAATTCGAATCGTGCGTGTGGATCTTGCACGAATTGCAAAGCAATCTCTGGATAGCCCTTCTTCTGCAAATAAGAAATGATACTTTGACCAACAAGACTGGAGTTCTTAATGATTTGCAGCATCTCTTCATAGTTTCGCTTCACAAGGGCGAGCTTGAAACGATACTCAGTAGGATCAATGTTCAAAATCTTTGGCTTCGCATATCTGTCCAAGCAGTACATAGTACGTCCTGTTACCCTGACGAGGTAGACTGTTTGATCCAGGGTGCGGACGATGCCATTATCTCCGTTCAATAAGGTGTATTTGATGTGGTTCAATGTCGAGTAAAGAAGGACGCCTGCATCATCCCAGGTTGCACTCTTGATGCGTATGGTTTCGTGAAGGGCGCTAATTTGTTCTAAGGATTTCGAAACAATCGTGACGTTATGTTTGCTCAAAAGAGCTGCGTATAAACCATCGTTAGACCAGACGACATACTTGACACCCGAGACAGCAAGTTCAGCAGTGGTTTTCATTTGCTGAATGTCATATAGATGAACAGCGGTGGCTGTGATCAACAAAACATTACCAGTTCCACCAAAGTAGATATCGGTGGTTCCATTTGGAGGCTTAATGGTCTCAGTGGTAGTGTTTGCGAGATCTTTGATATCAACCTGCTGAGTTGTAGCATTGAAGACGGCGAATCTATTTCGCGCTACAAAAACTGCAGAATTACCTTGGCCTCGCTTAGTGTCATTTGAGTCCATTGAACCAGCTCCATCTCGAGGGAGATTGATTAGTTCATATGAACCGCCATCTGCAGGAGAAGTAACCAAGATAGCTCGTTCCGCTGGGTTGTATGAGAGTGATCTAGGTGGAACCCAAGGGCTACCGAGTTTCTTTAGAGTCAAGAGTGTTGGACTTTCGATGTTCTTTTGGAAGTCATAAGATTTGACATGCTTGTCCTTAGTGATATAAAAGAGATTGTTCTGATAAAAGGCAGAAGCTGGGCGTTCTCGCTCAAGCTTGAATACCATGACACCATTATCGTGGCCAGCAGCGAAAAGGTTTATCTCAGGATGAGCTGCAATGACCCAAAACCTATCATTCTCCCGCTTGAATGATTGCACTGATGTGCGTTTATTGAGATCCCAAACTCGGATAGTTTTGTCTTCGCCGACTGACAAGATCAGGTCCTGATGAGGGTGAAATAAGCATCCTGATGCATTTTGAAAGTGTCCCCGGCAGGTATCGACTTCCCACGCTTTCGTTTCGCTCATTCGCCATAATTTCACCAGTCGATCATCACCAGCAGATACAATCAGCGGTAATGTTGGATGGAAAGCTACCCAATTGACACCTCTGTCGTGACCTTCGAGCACGAATTTGACCACAGCGTCGGTGTTTCCAAACATATCCGCCTGAGCCTGGTTCCCTCTCGACATTTGGTCCTCGAAGGTCATCGATGTTGGCGCCGAATGCTTCTTTCGCAAGCCAGAAATATCCCAAACTCGAACCGACTGATCAAGGGATGCAGATACTACCAAGTCGTCTTTCGGATGGAACTGAGCGCACATTGTATAATGATTGTGACCAGTCATTGTGCAAACTGAAAATCATATTAGCACCGTATACGTATACATTATTGAGCTATTTTGAGCTTACTTAGAGAGCGATTTTGCCAATTCCATATCCTAATAGTTTGATCATCTGAACTGGAGATGATCCAAGGAAGCTCATGATGAAAGAAAACTGTGCGAACATAATCCAAATGACCATTCAAGGTAAATAGACATCTGCGAGTTTGCAACGACCAGACCTTAATTTTGTAATCATCTCCTCCCGAGACAAAGAGGGGTTGTGTTTTGTGAAAGTCAATTCCTCGAACTGGTCCATCGTGCTCCTCAAATCTATCAATCAATGTTCCCATACGATAATCCCACAACTGAATGGTCGAAGAATGTAAAGAAACTAGAATCCATGGTCTATGATAATAGTTAGGTATAGTTGTTGCGCATTGTATTTGTGGACGAACCGTTTAGGATGGAAAGCAATGCCCTTTGCTCTGGATGATTTTGATTCGAACTTATGTGTATGTCAGTACTATATTCCTCATAACTGAATATCTTGAGAAAAGGGCATGAAGTCGCGACATACCTTCGTCAGCATCGTAGGGGAGGAACTGGAATTGGAACTGGAATTGGAATTGGATGCCATATTGACCGATGCTTTGATTGACAAACAGGCCGATACGTTGCGCATCAAATACCTGGGGCAAATTAATTGTCTTCTCCTAATGTGTCACTTTTCTAAAGAAATAGTAGTGCACAGTATTTGAAGAAAAACGTAAGAAGACAAGGTATTTGGTGGTTCGAAATTAAAGTAAAGTACAGGAGGATCACTGGTATGTATGGGTCGAAGCGTGTGAAATGCGACGTTGCTGTTTCCCAAGATTAAGGCATCAATACACCAAACTGGTAAGGCTGCCACCTCAAATAACACCAAAGCTTCACCAGCCACCAACCACCAAACACCAGCCACAGGAGCTTGAAAGGGTCCCCTGAAGTTGGAGTACCCGGTAGCTCTAGATTGTGAAAATCTGTCCCTTGCGATAAGATCTCAATTCTGGTCAGCCTTGTGTTGTATTATACCGGTACTTTGCGAGTTAGGGAAGATATTTTAGTGATTTATGTCTCTAATATTTACGCTGCACATGTCTCAAATTCAATCATACCTCACAAAGTTGATTCTGTCTTGATCCGCCGGCGGATAATAGCTTCAAGGATTTGTTCGTCGTCATTAGCCTTATCTCTAGCTTAAAGAAGCTCCCCTGTGAAAGACGAGACGTCTAGGAACTGTTCTAATACCCCACGGAAGTGTATATAACTTCGCAGTCAAGATGGGAGGCTTCAATTTGCCATGGGGACTCTCAGGAGCCCTACTGGCATCTACGTATCTCCATTCCATATGTGTCACTGCTAGCCCATCCATCAATGTTGGCTTGCAAACATCATTCCCCTCAGCCCCATACCTCCTTGAACTACTGTATGTTCAAAACTCCTCAACATGCTTTCCAGGCAATACTGATGTATATGTAGAGAAACGGCAGCCACCGAGAATGCTTCCTCTTACTTCCCTCTTCTTGACCGAATTGCAGACGATTATTTTAGCAAAGCTACTACCGATAAAGACCTATATGACAGATTTATGCAGATTCTTAATGAAGATGGGCATATGGATGCTGAGGCTCTTTCATCATACCAGCTTGCGTTGTCTATGAGAGTGGCTGCACCTCGTATTGAAGCACAATTTCAATATTACCACACTGCTGTAGAGGCTTCAGTGAAATCGGAGAAAGATTCATCATGTCCAACATGGGTGCTCTTCGATGGGTATCAATATTGTTCACCATCATTAGATGAGCCTCATGGGGTGGTCACTGGCGATTCGTGAGTTTTGCAAGGTCTCGTGGAAGCATAAAGGGGCTAATCATTAGTATATAGACAAACGCAAGAACTACCATTCGATTATGTGCTGGGAAATCCTACCGGACCCCATTCCATATTATATGCTGATATAACATCCTCAACATTTGGTCAGTTCCACAAGACGTTGGCGAAAACTGCCCGTGAAAGTAAAACATCTTACCGTCTCCGTCATCGGCGAGCGATCGATTCTGACCCGAAGAAGCCTCTCATGATTCCGGGCTACGGTGTAGAACTCGCTCTTAAAAGAACTGACTACATTGTGATTGACGACCGCAAAGATGATGACGAGAAAGCACCTCCATCTAACACCGAGACTAAAGTCAAGTTTGAAGATGAAGAAGTAGCGGATCTCAAGCCCCTCTCGACATCAGAGCTCTCTTCTCTTGGCCTCAAGGCATCCAGTTTCATTATGCAGAGTGATAAACCGTTTGACTCCCTTATCAAACTTTCACAAGATTTCCCAAAACATTCTAGTGCTATAGCATCCCACAACGTTTCTTCCGACTTTCTTGCGGAGCATAATTACAACCGTGGCAAACTAGTCCCCGCGGGCTTCAATATATGGTGGATGAACGGTGTGCAGATGATTGACCGTCAAATTGATGCTATAAGTATGCTCGATATTTTGCGCAAGGAAAGAAGATTGATAAATGGCGTCCGCGATCTTGGTTTCACAGGACCTGAGGCTGTCCAGTTACTTTCTCATTCAGATATTTCCGGGGCAAAGAGTGATGGAGACGTTCAAAGATTTGATTGGAGAGATGAAATCGAGGGCGGCAGTGTTATTATGTGGTTGAATGACATCGAGAAGGATAAACGCTACGCGGACTTCCCTGCAACTCTTGGTGCTTTACTACAAAGAACATACCCTGGCCAGCTACCTTCAGTCCGCAAGGAAATCTTCAACTTGGTTATACCAATAGATTTCAGCGTGCTGGAAGATATCACTCTCGTTGCTGAAACCTTAGCAAATTTCGTCAAACGGAAGCTGGTCCTTCATATTGGGCTTGTCCCCATCACGACATCTCCAGCCGCTTCAGAGCAAGCAAAAGTCTTATACCATCTTCTAGATGTTTACGGGCTCTCTGGAGCTATTGCCTATCTTGAGGCTTCCGTCACAAATGGAGCTGCCAGCCCCGCCGAAAAGGTTTTCGAGGCCGCTAATGAGGGACGGGAGGTTCGAGCTGGAAAAGTAGCCATTCCTCTGAAAGATTTACTGAAATCTGACCATTCCAATGATCGGATTGACGCATCTAGCCGTTGGACCTCAAGACTCTCCGCAAATGGCGATTTTCCACCAATATTTGTGAATGGAGTCGCACTTTCAAGAGACGAAAATTGGCTACAAGCAATGGTTCAGCGCCTTACTGCTGATCTGCAAATTATTCAGCAGGGTGTCTTCAACGAAATCTTTACGCAGGATTCCTATATTCCGGAGTTCTTCCTCTCTCAAGCGACGGCACGAAGGAACGCCCTTATAGTTCCAGAAAGTGATAAAAATCTCAAAATAATTGATATCACTACTATTTCGAAGAAACATGGTGATGTGCTCATCAGGTTGCCAAAGATTGGAGTAGATCTTACATCGCCCAAGGAAGATTGGGCTCATATGGTTTTGATAGCGGACTTATCGTCCGTTTCGGGGCTGGACCTCCTTTTGTCTGCGGCTAAGTTTCGGGAGTCTGTCCCAGCCCTTGAAATCACTATCATACATAATCCTTCTAGTGAGAAGGAAACATCTGATTTCAGCACGCATTTGTTTTCACATATAAACAAGAGGTCCGACGAAGCATCGGTGGACGCGCAGGATTTATTTAGTCTGGTGAGCCCTGAGGGACTTGAACTGGATCACACGACTAAAGAATCCGCACAAACTTATTGGAAGATGGCCATTCCATTGATCCGATCCGTAGCTTTATCGCCAGGTGAAAACGGCATTTTGCTCAATGGAAGGTTTGTTGGGCCAATACCTGTTGGATCCGAGCTTAATCAAGAAGACTTTCAGCAGTTACTCTCCTATGAACGTACGAAACGTATAGCTCCGGTTTATGCTGCTTTGAAAGTTCTCGGTTTGTCAGATAATATTGCCGATCCTTTGGCAGGTGCCAAGATTTCTTCGATAGTGGCTCTATCATCTGTATCAGATACACCTGATGGCATATTTGAGCAGGCTCCAACTAACAGAATCAGTACATTTGACATTTGGAACTCTTCTTATACAGTGATTGAAGCTGGAGATGCATTAACTGCAACTATACACATGACTGTCGTTATCGATCCGGTCAGTGAGCAGGGTCAAAAGTGGGTTCCCATCGTGAAGGCCATCTCCGAGCTTGAAGGAGTGTATCTTAAGATGTTTTTGAATCCAAAAGAACGTCTTCAAGAACTTCCAATCAAGAGGTTTTATAGATATGTTCTAGAGTCAAAGCCCACTTTCGATGATGAAGGTGCTTTAGTTGCGCCTGGCGCCTCGTTCACCGGTGTACCACAGGAAGCGTTGTTAACTGTCAAACTGGATATACCACCAGCATGGCTAGTGGCCCCTAAAGTTTCCATTCAAGATCCGGACAACATTAAGCTCAGCTCTATCAAGTCTGATGTAGACGCGTTGTATGAGCTTGAGCATATTCTTATCGAAGGTCACTCCCGCGACATGCCATCTGGCAGTCCCCCACGCGGAGCACAGCTCATCCTAGGAACAGAGAAAGACTCACATTTTGCCGATACCATCATTATGTCTAATCTTGGGTACTTCCAGTTCAAAGCAAATCCGGGATTTTACAAAATTGATCTACAGAGGGGAAGGAGCTCTGAAATCTTCAAAATAGACAGTATAGGCTCAAAAGGATGGGCGCCAGTTCCTGGCGATGAGTCCACGGAAGTTGTTCTCATGAGCTTCCAAGGAGCGACTTTATATCCTCGCCTTTCTCGCAAGCCGGGTATGGAGGGTGAAGATGTCCTCGAAGCAAAGATCGACTCACCAATGGATTACGTATCCCGTGGACTCAATTTTGCGCAAGGTATCTTGGGTAGCAAGGCGAAAGCTGATACTGGAGTGGAAGAACAAGCGGACATAAATATCTTCTCCGTTGCTAGCGGTCACCTTTATGAGCGTATGCTGAACATTATGATGGTTAGTGTTATGAAGAACACGAAGCATACAGTGAAATTTTGGTTCATTGAGCAATTCCTTTCTCCATCTTTCAAGGATTTCATTCCTCATCTTGCCACTGAATACGGCTTCAAGTATGAGATGGTAACATACAAATGGCCTCACTGGCTCCGAGGACAAACGGAAAAGCAACGTGAGATCTGGGGCTACAAGATTCTATTTTTGGATGTCCTTTTCCCATTATCCCTCGACAAAGTTATTTTCGTGGACGCCGACCAGATCGTCCGCACGGATATGATCGAACTCGTAAACCATGATCTCCAAGGCGCACCATATGGCTTCACTCCCATGTGCGACAGCCGCACTGAAATGGAGGGTTTCCGTTTCTGGAAACAAGGCTATTGGGAGAAATTCCTTCGTGGTCTACCATACCATATCAGTGCCCTATACGTTGTGGATCTCCGCCGGTTTCGCCAAATCGCTGCCGGAGACCGTCTTCGCCAACAATACCAATCCCTTTCCGCAGACCCAAATAGTTTGTCAAACTTGGATCAGGATTTACCAAATCATATGCAACAGGTTCTCCCTATCCATAGTCTGCCACAAGAATGGCTTTGGTGCGAAACCTGGTGCAGTGATGAGAGTCTTAAGGAAGCGAGAACGATTGATTTGTGTAATAACCCCTTGACGAAAGAACCGAAATTGGATAGGGCACGGAGACAGGTGCCGGAGTGGACTGTTTATGATGATGAGATTGCGGCGGTGGATAGGAAGAGGAAGGGTGCGAATGGGTATGGAACTGATGATGGCAATGGAGATGCTAAAAATACAAAGAGTAGAACATTGGAGGAAATGGTGAATACAAAGACAAAGAAAGATGAGTTGTAGATAAGTCATGAATCTTAGAGTGTGAATATTTATATAATTATAGCATTGTACTTGATCTTTCTTGATGTTTTTGTTTGTTGGCTTGTTGGCTTGCTTGCTTCAATGTTCTTGATCTTTACAAACTACTTCTGCCTGGGGGTAGTAATAGTTGCAAACTCATCCATGGCTTGAGATGTTTGATGTTTGATGTTTGTTTTTGTTTCTGTCTCTTTTATGATTGCATGATTTGTTTTATCAACTGAAAGAAGATGCTGTTCTGTTCTGTTGTGTTGTGTATGAAATATATTTTGTATTTCGCAAACACAAGACCGCATTCATATTAAATCTGTCTCCCCATCATAATAGTATCTCTTTGATCCCCTGCATACACTACTTCTTTCATCCTATAGTATATCATGGCAAATTTCGATTATGTGATTGACTTTGTCCACAGCATTGGTAACAAAACCTCTGAGTATGTCCAATCACTTCGAAATCAGAGAACCAATTTACAATCTTTCATATACAGGTATATGACGTTTTGAGAAAGTTTCAATCTTGAATTCACTCACCCTCGGAGATGAGAATATTGAATGTCAGTCAGGTACAACTCTCTCATAGGGTGCCAGTGCCATTAGAGGTGGTCAATGTTATCTCGGCTATTTTAGCGTCGAATGGAGGACTACAGTAAATAAACTACTACTTAAGTCTCTTGGGGTATTTACACTACTTGGATCTTACAATCTTGATTTAAAGTTACTGTAACTAATACTACTTTTACTTCGCAAACTTTCCGATACATATCTCCTTTTTTGATCAACTGGAAGACATTTATTTGATTAATACCACTTTTACTTCTTCAATATCCAAGACAAACTCCACAAGAAGCATCCTCGAACTTCAAAATGTCCATACAATCCTTCTTTGTAAGGACCTTCTTTTTCTTCTATCTATTTCAAAGAGCTCGTTGTGTTCTCTTGGCTAACTTTACGTAAATAGCCTTTCAATCAGGATCATCCTAATTTCCCTGCGGAATTAAGGAAAACACCCAAAGAGATACAACAAATGATCCGATCCCCATTCTGCAAGATTCTAGAGTGAACCACACTAATATGTTCAGTAAAGGGACTCGCATAGCTTTCAATGGAATTTTCCGCCATGAGAACAAGGACTTCCGTCTGGTCGAGAATATGGATCAAACGATCCTTCGCGAATTATTTTTCGATATCTGTCACAGCTCCAATCCTTCAGAGCACGCAGATATCACACCTGCAGTCCGGGGCGTTCGCGATGCGCGCAAATTCTTCTTCGTCAGCTGCAACTATCATGATCCCGAGTACGTTATTGTTTGTATATATTCCAAGTTAAGGGACTTTGATTGGAATAATCAGGCGAGTATCAATAATCTTAATACTTTCAGAAAAGCGGCCATTACGGAGGCTTGCGGTGTCTTCGCTTTTGGCGGAGATGGTAAACCTCTCACTGCAGATGAAGTGGAAGCAATACTTGATGCAAGACGTCCCAAGAAACAAAACACGGGGGAGTCGATGGTAACTGGTACCACAAATGCTCCAGACAAAGAAGGGCAGGATGATGGAGAGGTTTCGACTAGTTCTGAGATGCAAGGCGAGACTATAGCTGTGAATCCTGTTCAGCCTGTTACCCAAATATTCCAACCTCAACCTGCTGCACAACTATTCCAGTTTCAGTTTACTGTATAACTGTTTGTGCCAATTATATCTATTGCAAAACTACGACAGTATACTCCACACCCATGGGAACGTGCGGCACAGCCTCAACACTATGGAGCATATGCTCAAAATGGGCCCCAACAGGTTATAGCCCATCCCAGAACCAAGGATACGCTGCCCCTCGACTTGGTCAGCAAGGCTACAGCCAGTTTGCAGTTCCTCTGCAGGCTCAATCAAGTCACAACCAATTGCAGAACCAAGGGTATGGGATGTATCAACAACGTAGTAACCAGACGAGCATCAGTACTTTCCAGACCCAAGGATACGGAATGCATCGACAACATGGTTACCAGGCCAGCTTTAATCCTTTACAGACCCAAGGATACGGGATGTCTCAGCTTGGTCAACAAAATTCCAACTAGTTCCAGAATCGTGGGTACGGATTTCCTCAGCAGGTTCAGCAAAATCGTTACCAGTTTCAGAACCAAGGCTTTGCAGGCTTTCAACAATGTGGACAGCAAAGCCACAGTCAATATATAATCCTATATTATAATCAACCTGTATACAATCAATGTCAGCAGGGCGGTAATGTCGGAACCGATGCCGGAGAAGTGGCTTCTCGAAATACTTCGAATGTACCTTCCCATCAGAATCATCAGGGTGCTAGTGTCGAGGCCGATGATGGAGATGTAGCTCCTCAAGGCAATCCGAATACGATGACAAGACAAGAGTTGGCAGATGCCTTCCAAGAACCTGACCTGACTTTTGAGGACTCGATGGGTCTATAATGTTGATTATATAACACTTAAGAGATGTTATGGCTATTTTTGGAGGATTTTGCGTAATGTATGACAAGGCTTTGTTTCTGGGACCAGTGAAGGTCGATGATGGAGGCTTAGGGGAGTAGACATAAGACTCTGATCTGTTCTTTTATCTCCTATTTTCTGCGGACGAGGTTCACCTTTTCTTTTTTGCTCCTGTCTGTTGAGCGATGGATTCTCTCTGGGTTAGGAAGGCGTGAGGATTTGATGGTGGTTGCAATAGTCTCAAAACTGAAGTGTCTTTGTAGCAGATTGGGGGAGGAGTACTATATCACAATGCGCAATTAATTATCTAACCCAGCTTCCTGGCTTGGTGTATACTTACAGAAATAGTGACATGAGTGTATTGTGTTGTGCAAAAGTTTCATGACTGGGAAGATTCCATATTGCTTATAAGAGAGAACCTTGAAGTTTCGTAAAGCAGAACAACGGAACTCATGGATCTTTTTTTCCCTAGATGAAGCTAGGTTTCTCCATGGTCATAACATCTTACGCGGTTAATACTTCCCTTTGTGGTCATATGTATCGGGATACCTGAAGAAATAATTTGTAGATGCCAATTGCTCTAGAAGTTTCAAGCGCTGTTGGTGAGCCATACTCGGCTCGAAGCGACGTCACGTGATCGAGAAAAGTCGCGTAAATCGATTCCTCTCTGTTCTTCCTTTGCTCGTTCTATACCTAATCGTCGCATACAAAAACACAGGAGCGTATAAATCCAAGGAAAACCTTCGAACCTCCTTTCCTATCATACTTCTTTTGCAACAATACTTCAAGGGTTACAGTACAAAGTTAAATCGACGCCATACTAGCACAGTGTGCTTTGCAAGATAAGGTGTACGGTTGATGCGACCAGAGGTTGCTGTCGTTTCAGCTTGACCTATCCTAGTATCCTGGCCAGTCGGTCTATTTTGGCTTATAGAAAAGTATTTCTCGAGAGAAGAGGACACAGACTCCCAGAAGATCGGTCAGTTGTTTAAAACTTTTGTGTGTTTCTGCTTCTGCTTTTATTGTATCCAGCTTGGCTTACTAATATTCTTAAGAAGACAGCAGCTCACTCCGACCGGAAATTGATTTTTATTAAGTCACTGCACGGCAAGAAGGATCGGATTCAACTTATAGTATCGAGGCGTTGATAAGTTTGGCAGGTTTCGGTCGTCCAGCGTACAATACTGGCCAACTCAGTACTCGCAAATATACCTAAGTTTATCGTCTATCAGTACCAAGGCGATAAAGTACTTATTCAACATCAATCCATTTACCTTGCACGCCTATCTCACGTACCATTTTACTAGAATATTTATACTGGTAGATTCACCAGTAGATTGAAGAGTAAGCACACTCAACATACTGTTAGATTGCTGTTTTACATTCTGATCTTGCCGTCAAAGACCTCTAAGACCTTTTTCGGTCTCAGTAGTCGATATTCTCGTTCAGGAGCCTATCGATCTTTACGAAATCAGGATGGATGATTTGATGGTAATTAGCCTTTTTTACCTAAATTAGCTAGCATATAGAACATGCCATTTGTTGTTAAGATAAACACTGACTAACATAACTAGTGCCTCCTTTCTGGTCCCTTCCACGTCTCCCATAATCAAATCCCTCATCCCACAACCTTGACAATTGAGCAGAGGAAAGATATCACTCCAGCTATCTTAGGTAACTCTGAGCCGCATAAATTCATTCACCTCCATTTCAAATACGCAGGACATGCAAAATCCAAACATATCATCATGCACCAATACATAGATTATGCCACCCACAATTGGTATCGTCAAGCTGACATTGATAAATTAAATATGTTCCGAATTGCTGCCTGCGCAATGCACTTTGGTGTCGATATCTACAAGGGAGAGCGGCGTTATAGATATCTCACGAAGGCGGAGAGAGCGGAATGGTTCCCAGGACTTCAGGAGTTTGCTGGTGAGGTTCGTGAGAATGCAGTCCAAGCAGAGGAAGAACTCGAAAAAGAAGCCCAAGAAGAAGCCCAAGAAGAAGCCGAAGAAGAAGCCGAAGACGAAGATGAACCCGATGAAGCCAATGAAGCCAATGAAGCCAATGAAGAAAGTTATGAAACCGATTCTCAGAATGAGGGAAATGAAAATTATGGTGTGGGATATACTGCTACTGAGCGACGTGATTCCGACACCCAGGCCCTCACCCAATCGCTCCAGATGCTTCGCACTACAGCAGACCCTGTTTCCCAAGAAGGATGGGCATAGTGGAGATTGAAGTGTATTGTCCGAGGTTTGAGCGACCGGCTACATCAGCTGCAGCCTGCAGTGGGAGACAATACATCGTGAGTGTATATAAGTTGAGGAACTTCGCTTCAAATTCATGCTGACATGTCTCCCTCTACAGAACAATAAACTTTTGCGCTTTTCAAGTTATGGTGGCTGAGGGATCTTTGGTCTTGAGTAAAGTTTGGGGGATATTTCGGTTTTTTCATGGCCCAACAGTTCCGATCCTCGTCCAACGGCACAACGTCCTGATATCCAACATGCGATTTTCACAGATGGTGCTTACATTTTCCACATTTTCACTTGACACTGCAATCTTTCAGTAAGTTATTCATAGCCATTGCGATCGATAGTATAGTATGGCTAAAAGATTTCAGTTTACTCGATTTTACTCATGGCGAAACTGGGATATTTAAATACTTGCGGTGGGATGACAAGAGAATGTGTTCATTATAGTTGGCCTCCAGCTATTACTTTCTCTTCACTTCACTTCTTTTCATTTCTTTTCTTTTCTTTTTCTTTCTTTTCTGGATCTGTGTCAATACTCTTTTATGGATTTCGCTACCGAACAATGCGTTGATCGCAAATACGGATTCGCTCATCATGCACTTCATGGTCCTTCCACTGAATATGCTGTTGAAGGAACACTATGTCCTCATTACAAGATTGGTTAATCATCTGGTTGGCTATTTTACATTGGTGGTCATTTTCGTTGGTGGGATTAGATCTACAGCTCAGGAATTCAAAATCGTTAAATCAAATAAATGTATGCAAATGACTGGTGACTTATTTCATTAATACAGTTTAAGAGACCCATGATTTTATTGGCTGTATGTACATAGCTCTTACTCATATAGAGACTTAAATATTGAGGAATAAATCTAAGGCATTGCTCTATTCCTGTACTATTCTGCACCTTTTCTGTACACCTTTGAAGGCTGCCAAGTTATAAAGTAATTGCATTTGTAGAATTTTAGAGAAACGTCCTCACGTAGGGACTTTATTTTTTCAATAAATCATTTCAAGAGAACAAGAACAAAAACAACAACAACTCTTTTAATTATAATGCTACATAAGTAACTAGTCATTTTAACGCCATCTAGTGGAAATACATCATATCTAAAACCCTTAAACAGCAGGACCTCTACCAATCCAAATATGGTAGCTCTTAAAAGGGCCTTGTCGCTTATCAACATTATTATACTGTCTTCCAAGAGCAAGTTCCTGTGGATTGGTGGTAAGATACAGCCATCCATCCAAAATAGCCATCGTATTCGCAGCCTGAATTTTGCCACTGCGAGCCAGAGTCTGGAGATTATGCCTCGCAGCTGTACCAGGCCAGAATTACCGGCAGGAAAGCCATTGATCTCATCGGTAACTTCATATTGAATGAGTATCGAAGTACGGGATTGCGTTTTGCTGTTGATTGTTATATAGTAGTTTGAGAAAGATAACCGAATGAAAGATTTGATTACATGCAGCGAGAGCACAAATCATACGCGGCCTCCATCATTAACTGTAAACCCGGCTTGCTCGACAGGAAAGTTTGCAGGATTCTGAATCACAGCTCCTATTTCTGCATCGGTCACGTTGGAGATAAAGAATTCCTGAGTTGCAAAGTACCGGTGATTGGAATGGAAGCATTGCCGCCCCAGTAGGTAGTGCCTCCGGTCAACGCAATGTCGTTAATCTCCGAGTTTAGGTATGAAGATGTGGTGCCGACCCGATTTCTGATGACTTCGCCGTTGTACATGGAATTGAAGTATGGATCGAGTTTGGTGAAGGTGATGTCGAAATGATGTCTAATCGTGACTTCCGTATCGATATTGATGCTGGAGATGGAGCCATATGCTGAGGCTTCGGTGGTGAAAGCATACCTAGCGCTTCCGAGAGTGTAGTTGACTCGAATATATTTTGATTGGATCTTGACGTAGTATAGCTTCCGAGGATAGATACAGTAGTGTAGCTGAATGGCATGGTTTCAGCCCCGTAGGTTACTGGAAAGGAACTATTAGACATTCAGAAGAAGCCTGATATCCCGGATCTTGGTTGATAGGCAAGGAAACTGAAAAATAGGCCAATTTATAACTGTCGTTCAATTAGGAACCCCGCCATCAATAATCCAAAACACACCATCCGTATCCAAGATCAAGTTCTGAACCTTAACAAGGCACACCGAAGCATTTTAGCCCGTCGCACAGATTTCCATTTCTGCAGACGGTCAAGGAGCCTCACTATTGAAGCCTGTGGCTTTCGTAAGGTTCCAGTCCTGCAGTTACATGGTCCGCGCATATGCGAATGAATAGATTGGCATCCAAGTCTACAGCCAGACCCGTGGGAGCGCACACATATTATGGACTCCTTGCAACTCGACTCCGATGACATCTAAACCGGCAGATCATAGGCCATAGTAGTGAGGGTTTTGCGTTGCTTTGATAGTGGTATTGGACATGTTTCGTGTGACGCATTTCTGTGTCTCGGTCCCTCACATGCCAATATACTCAGACCAAGATTCTAGCCCCCGCAGTCGCCTATCAAGTCTCAATCATCCGTCATTTAATTCTCTCTACTACTTGTACCAAGACCATCTGTACCGGCTCTCGAGGCAATCTAATAAATATTTTACGCACCAACCATCGAGCGACACTTCATTCACTATGTTGACTGCTCTGCTGCTGCGCATGAAAACGAGTCCACAAGCGTCCACTTCAATGAAAGCTAGCTGAGGTTTAGACTTGAGATTCTTGAACTCACTGTTAGCATGGGTCACCATGGTCTCGGTATTGGATTTTTATAAGCCGGTTCTGGCGGATAATGAGATGTGGAGTTAGCTGGTGAGGCAGATGTGGGAGGTATCGAGAGGCTGAGGTACCAGAGAAGCTTCTAGGAGATATTAATCACTTTGCTGCTTGTATGGTCAAATCAGATTAATTACATCGATTTTCATTTACCCTGTAGGCAATTCAAGTAAGTATAACTCAATAAATGGCTTCGCTGCCCTTATCAATCGAAAGTTCAGACTTCTTGCCAGTAGTATTCGGTGTCTTTGTACTTAACCCTCTACACATCTGAATGTCTATTTTGACTTAAGTAGTGCGAGGGAGGTAATTATCTTGGGCGCTAGCCTGCTAGTACTCGAGTAGCAGGCTGCTACATACTGAAGGTGGTCCGTGCAAATTAGAGGATTCCACTTATGAGCTAACTCATGTTGATAATAGAACTTCTTGATGGAATCAAGAGTTTTCTCTCTTCCCTTTCTTCGCAATTATTTGGGCTCATGAGAATTGTTCGTATTCATGGGTGAGTCTTAGAAGGTGACAGTTGAGGCTGTAGAACTTGACAACAATACATGTTCTTTGGTGTACAATGTTTACTGCCTTCTGTATCTGTACTAACTGTGACTGTAATAATTGTAATACTACTGTTTGGAGGAACCTAGATTAATAAGACTTAACCTTGTCTATCAATAACTTTAAACTAATTACTTTGCAGTATATGACCAATTATCGAATTATCAACCTGCAAGATATGTCATTCATGTCGATCTCACTGACCATTTCACAGCCTTTATATTGTCATTAGTAATAAGGCTGCAAGGTATTAGCTAGCGTTATTAAGTACTAGATGAATTAGTCTCATCTGAAATTTTATGAATCACAGCGACTTCCATAACTGCCTCAACCTTAGTAACTACAGCAATAAAATCTAATCTATCTAATGTCTACTCTGACTCATCTGTTACTATGGTTACATAATGTGATTAATTTCAGGTTGTATTAGTTTCCTACGGTCACTGTGAATAATGGATTGGATACCATGGTACATCATCGATGCCTACGGCAAGTTGGTCTAGCCTGAGATCACAACTGTACTTCTATTGTCTATTTAAAGTCTTCAATCTGCCACCTTTCAATCTGCCACCTTTCAACCTCCATCTCATTTACATCTTACAACTTATAAACCAGTTTACATCACGAAATTTACTTTGCAAAGACTTTCAGCAGACAAGACTGCTCGCCCTACTACATAGCAAAACACAACTCCACACAACACAATACTGAAATCTAGAGAAAGTCATCTTATCTAAAAAGATATCCCAAGCAAAGAACTCATCTCCAAAGACTATATTGTGAGTATCAACCACTTTCGTTCTACATCCTAGGAATCTCCCAGATTTCAGATGATCATTTTTGAGGCACAATTACTACAATACATCAAGTATTTCTTCAAGTGTCTCCGGTATTCCTTTGTACATACGCTACCTCCTCAAACATTACAATCAATTAATGACATTCACTAATGTGACCAGATAGTTCATTCAGATCAAAATGTCTGATCGCAAGGACTCAAAGTTTCCTCCAACAAAGGCTCCCCTTCCACCATTTGGCTCGCTAGGGAACCAAGGAAAGTCTGCTCTCCGCCGAGAGAACTTCCTGTGTAACATCGCGGATGCGATCGTACCCTCAGGTCTCTTCAACAACCACATGAATCACCGTCTCGATACCGCTTACAAGACAGGTGACTTCAAGAAGGCAGAGGTCGACGCCAAAGTTGAGGAGGATGATTGGGTCAACCTTACGGATAAGACCAACAAATCTGGCCCTGTCCAGATCACCCCTAGGGCTGCTAACTCACCCGAGCGCCCCAGTATGATGAACAGATCATCAACCAGCTCTGGCTTCGACAAGACGAAGCTCATGGCTAGATCTTTCAGTGATGCCAACGTTGCTTGGGCCATTACACGCGATACCGAACTGACACCTGCCGTAGTTGGTCAACCAGATAACTCGAAGTTTGTCCTTCGTCGATACGACATTCGCGATCCTACCAAGGTCGAAAAGAAGCGAATTGAGTTGAACATCGATAGGTTCGACTGGAATAATGAGGATCATGTTGGTAGGCTCAACAAGGCTCGCAGACATTGGGAGATGAATACTCTGGAGTCGAATCCCCAGACGAGCGGGAGATCTAGGTAAGTTTTGCATGATAGAAATTGGGATGACTTGATAGATGGCTGACTATGATCTTACAGGGCCACTGTTGACGGCAGACGCTCACCAATTGATACCTTTGTCGGAGGCTGGTCACCAGGAGAAGAAGAGGCTCACGATAACTAAGAGCTGAATTTCACACATCAAAGTCTAGAAACATGATGTGATAGAATGTCGGGGATGCATGTTAGGTTTTCGCGGTTGCAGGTTGATGGGAGATCAGGGATAGAGAGTGTGATCTGTTGGTTTGATGTGCACTGTTAGGTGTCAGTAAGGGATTGCGCAACTATTTGATAGTTTGATACCATGATTTGTGGCATTTGGCTAAACCTTTGCAGAGAGAAGTAGATTAAAAAAAATACAAGTTTCCCCGTAATACAAAATTGTTTTTGAAGTATATTGCCGCGGTGAATGTAATTATTTTTTGCGCTGTGTTCGCTAGTGATCAGTGATCAGTCTCTTTCCAATTCTAGCGCGCCTTATTGTACTTATATGTAGGTAGCCAGTCCAAAACGAAAGAAGTGTTTCTCGAAGAACGAAATAATGAAAAGTCTAGTCCTACAACTTCCAGTGGCACATAATTACAGGTAAAGTTTTCTACACTAATGAGTCAGAGGGTTCTGCTCCTAATGATAAGTACTGCTTGATCGTATTTCTCACTTCCTTATGTCTCTCAGCCTCATTAACTGCATGCGGTCACATAGTAAATTGTGTTTAAATGGTGTCCATCGTTATCACTTTAGTCGCACGCTGTACTCGAGTATATGAATGTCGTCACGTAATATAGTGATATCGCGTCAAAGCGCGTCACATCGATATAGGCCCTCCCCGCTCTCAAAGTGGGAACAGCCTCATACAACTTTGATACAATACATTTGAACCATATCAGGAATAGCCACATCACCACCGAGGTGATACCAACTACATATATTATTATAATGCTAATCTGCTTTACGTAAAGCGCCAACCCTAGTCAGAGGAATGTTAAATGTTATCACAATCACCTTCGTTAAACAACTCCTAACGACATTCCAACTTGCGACATCGACATAGTCGTCAAACTTAGCAACCATCGCAATGCCAACAGACGATCAAATGCCAGAAAGACGCCGAGAGCCGCACGTAACCCAGGGCCATCGAGAATCGTTGAACATTTTACACGAAATGTGCACGATTATGGTGTGTATACTGAATCCAAAACAACAAGAATCTCTGTTGACGTTAGCTATAGAATATTCATTTCACTCGCAGCCAGCTAGCAATATGCATATCGCTGATTGAAGATGGAGTCGATCCCGAGGCCTTAGTTGTATGTATATTCTACTCTGAGAAGCAACACTAGAAGAAGGCTAACACACAATCCACTCGTACAGACTGTGGCCAGGGTTTTGATGGATGAATATCCGAAGGAAGAAAAAGATTCTAATGGAGAGGGAGATATTGATGCGAAGTCGGTTCTGTGACACGTATGTTTTGTGGTGTTTGAGACAAGCAGAAGCACATCAAGTGGAAAATGAAGTTTTTTTCCGATCAGTCAATTGAGGGAGATCTAGATGATGAGGCCTAGCCATGTCTGTTATTATGTCTTCTGGCCTTATGTTCTCAATGTCAACATTGTAACGATTCGCTCGAGAAAGAGTGTCGTGCGGAGTGTCATCTTGGAGAAGAATTACTTGAATAGTGGGGTCGTTGGCCAGTAGGTTATCGTCTCAATATGAACTGCTGATACCACTTTTGGCGCGGTGCTACTTTCTGCAGCTAGAGACATCGTTAGTTTAGCTACCACCGCTGAAGGGATGTTAATATATAGGTACGTAGCTACTTGAGGCACAAGACATCTTATCGTGCCAATTCACCCGCAATCGACCAAGTCGAAAATGATTCGCTCGGCACTACAGGCATCAAAACAGCCCACCAAGATGCGTACTACTGCACACAACAACCAACACCATCAACACCAAGTTCAACTCAAGCGCCTTCCTCGATCGAGGATTCAGTTCACAGCCATGGGATCTCGATGGATTAACAACTCAGTGCAATCGCGAAAGCACCGCAAAGATACCCGATCGCGAATTCAATAATCTTCTCATGGAGATTGCTTCAGCAGGTCAAACGGATATTCTTTTTGAGCGTACAGTTGAAAGCGTTATAGCAAAAAAGCTTGCAGAATTCCGCTCGAGGTTTGAGGAACAGTCATTCGATCTGATGCTTTCTGGCCCCCAGCTTTTCGACGACGAATCTAAGCAATTCCCTTATCTATCAGCCCTCAATCAAACGCACATTATCTTCTATTTCGAGTCGTTCATCTCAATATGTCTCCCGGAGCCCTTAAATGGATTGAAGATAAATTAAGGGCGTCGCAAAGCCAAGTTCAAAACTTGTTGGGAAGCCTCGGCGGAGCGCGCGTATTCGAAAATTGCAAACTTCTTCCGAGTAACTAAGGCCTTATGTACATCCGGCCTTCTAACCGTCACTGGAGATCTGATTAAGTTGAAGACTGGTCGATCTCTTCTTCTCGATGAATTCTCCTGTCTAAATGCAAGTGTCAGAATTCGAAATTTAGAGCTTGAATATATCTTATATTATAATCTAAAGTTTGATATATAGACTATCTCTTTCAAAAAAGAAATCTAAATAACTTCAAAATTTATATTTATATTGAATATGTTGAAAGTCGTCAGTACAGCAGTGAATCTGGCTGACTAAGCATAGTTGCTTATTCCTAAAACTCTCCTCTTCTCTTCAATCCTTTAACTCAACAACCAAAATATCAAGAGATTAAAAAGTCACAACAAACTATTCCTTAAATGTATTATAATTTTCAACAGGTTATAAACCCAGCTGTGTATATCCACCAGTTAATCGGGACAATCAATACGATATCGATATCACCGATTTTGATGATTTTGAGAGTATTCAGACTTTATCCTATTTCGGTTGTACGATGTCGATGATACGAAGACTATCAATATTATCGATTGCAAGTCTGTAATTTATTCAAGTATTTAGAGTATTGATTTAATAAAACAAAACCCCTGCCTTGTTAAGTATTATAATAGGCACTTTGTAATCACAGTGTCACGGGTTCACTACCCGTTCCTAGCTAGCTCGGATGGATGCCTTAGGCATCCATCCACCATATAGTCGTCGTCGCTCCGTGCACCTCCTTCTCTCCTCATCGAATATTATATATCTTACCTAATACCCACCAGAACCTATACCAGCCCTGTAATAGTATATTCAACCCTTCAAAAGGTTCCACTACCAATCAGCCCAACCTTGATTCTTTTATCTTGCAAAAAACTTACGGGATTATTGTTTATTATATAATACAATTAATTATTTAACAAAAAGTGAATTTGAACAACTTCATTTTACAAAAACATTGATATTACAAATACCTTGATATTAATACAAATGTGACGGAACAGACGGCTCTCTTCCGCCCACTGGCTCATACTACATATGTAGTATGATATAACGGCTCTTTTGGACCTTCCTTTCACAGCTTAGAGCCCTAGCTCTATAGCTCTAGACCTAGGCATCTTACGCCTAGGACTCTTTCACCCTTTTGGGCCTAGCCCTTATGGCTCCCAATACCTGTATATATAGTCCTCCTTTTAGCATCCTATATAGCTCTTCACTTGTAGATTCTAAGTACACAATCGGAGTCCTGTTTATACCCTTTTGGTCACACTTAAGAACTTTGAACTTTGTTTTCATTTTATAATAAACGGTAAATACCTGGAATAGCCTCATTTTCAACTTTGATACCCCAACTAGCCTATGAAATCCCAAAAGCGACCTC
>KI628557.1:234886-303027 GCA_000503235.1 Sclerotinia borealis F-4128
GGGCGGAAGAGAGCCGTCTGTTCCGTCACATTTGTATTAATATCTATTTTATTAAATATCTCTTCTGAATTAGGGTAATCTTTTGAAATATTTGGATTCCTTTTTGATAAAAAAGGTAGTTATTGACACAACTTTGAAATATAGTATAGGGGATTCTATAATTCAGGGCAATCTTTTGTATTGAAATACTATTTGTAACTGTATTTAAACCTACAACAATATTGTCTTTAGTATAGAGTTTTGATATTATATAAATAATAATATATCAAAATTTGAAATCAATTGATTAAAGGGTTGTTGAATTATAAAAGATATAAAAAGGTAGATTGAACGAGTGGTATGGGTTTTTAGGGTGGCCCAAAAGGGGGGGTGGCCGAAAAGTGGGGTACTGGACTTAGGGATAAGGAGCTTCTTTATTGCATTCCTAACAAAAAGGTATATTGAAAGTCATCAGTACAACAGTAAATCTGACTGACTAAATATAGTTACTTATTCCTAGAGCTCTCCTTTCCTTTTCAATCCTTTAACTCAATAGCCAAAATATCAAGAGATTAAAGAGCTACAACGAACTATTCCCTAGGTGCATTATAACTTTCAACAGAATATATAATAATAAAGCTTAATAAGCTATATAATCCTATAGCTATACAATACAAATGAAGATAGAGGCCTATTTAGGGTTTATAGGCCCTGAAGAGGCCGAAGCCAAGCTCGTATAATATATAATAATCTTTATTATCTCTCTCTCTTTTCCTCTTATTATCTCTTTACTTCTAATCTATAATCATTTATTACTATACGGATATAGAAAACTAAGATTAAAGAATTCACAATAACTTATAGAGAATTGATTGGTTAATTGATTAATTATATAATCTAATAACTCTATTAATTTTTTTGAAACATTTGCCTTAAATATTATATTAAGAGAAGAAAAAAGGTTCATCAATCAAAATCCTTAAAATCTGTCATTAGACACCCCTTCATTTTTCGAGACAGATTCTATTAACCCAAAAATTGAGCCTTTTAAGTGATACACTACTAATCAGCAAAAGTACATTCTCACTAACTGATTGAACACTTCTTATAATATATCCCGACATGTCAAGTGATCGGCGGTCTTGCGAAATATCGCAGAGAAAGACGAATCAGATGAATGTTTTTCAGTATCAAACGTTATGATGTGTAGGAAGTCTTTGTCTGATGCACAGCATGATCTTTCTATTGATCTCTCGGATGATTCGGAAGAACATGCTCTCCACCATATCCCTCAAGATTCAAGCTTATCTGAAAAAGAGGCTTGCTACTATATATTCAAGAGTCAAGGGAGTATGATATGGCTCATACTGATAAGACCTACGAGGCAATATTCGACAAGGGCAGGTTTGTTGGACCTGCGACTTGTCGTGACTGCAAACTCACTATTTGTTTTGAAGTGTACTACAAGAGTTATGCAAAAGGGTTTATTCCCAGATACCCAATTTCACTACCAGTCCTTCTTTTGGGTAAAGCTGTTGTAAGTTTACTCATATCTTAAGTTCCTTATTATTTCAAACTAATTAGCATTTAGTCGTATACTCTGTGCATATGTATCCTCTATATACACCAATCCGCAGAGCAGCCGCGACCAGGGATGACCGACAGCCGCCGAATAACTTAAAAGTTAGGCCTTCTACAAATGTTCGATCTGCTAACCGCCAAATATCAATTATACCCTTGCCAGAGCAATAACTCTGAAGATTATTGAATTGCTTGCTTTCAGATATAGTATGTTGATATTAAACTTAAAA
Source organism: Sclerotinia borealis F-4128 (assembly GCA_000503235.1). Lineage (NCBI taxonomy): Eukaryota > Fungi > Ascomycota > Leotiomycetes > Helotiales > Sclerotiniaceae > Sclerotinia > Sclerotinia borealis. The sequence continues at coordinate 236,677 of KI628557.1, forward strand.
GTGCCCAATTTAAATATATGATTTCAATGTCATATCTAGCTGTCTAAAGGTTTTATCAAAAGAGATACGGACTCTATTGATTGAATGGTACCATCGGATTTCTAGGCTGGAATCTATATATGCTTCAGGACAAAATCCATAAATTTGATTAGTTGTTTATTCGTTTAGACTGTGTCACGCATAATTTTTGTATTGTATAAAAAAAGATGTCTCCAATATTCTTTCCATTCTACAACTCTGGATATATACTTTTGAAATTATTCCGTTTGGATCAATATGAAAATAAACCAAAAATGTAAACTAATCCTTGTACTCGAGTACAAGAGAATACATTATCAAAATACTCGAGTATATATCTTTAAGTTTTAATAATGATAATGGAAATAGACGCTTTTTTCTTTTTGATATTAATATTGTATATAATTAAATAATGCGATATAGTATCAACAATTCTATATAATATCGATAAATTATTTACGGAGGTATTGTTAGTACCAAAATTAGGGATATATCCATTCTGCCACTCGGTAACCAACATCTTTTTTTTTGCAGATATAGACAATCAACAATACAAATCAAATACCAAAACCTTATATAAAGGGTGGCCCAAAAGTAGGTTTATAGACTTATAGGACTAAATATATGAATAGTGAAGTTCATATAAATATAGCGGTATGTGACTGGCTTAAGAAAAGACCGAATGTTAAGGATATGGGATTGTAGGTCCAGTTTTTTCCCTATAAAGTTTCGCTGTATATAAAAAATACCTGATTCAGACCAGCTTCTCCATATGGGTCAGAGACCTAGGAATAGTGACACATCTTGCTAGACCTCTAAGCTACAATGCTTGGCTCCGAGGAAAGAGTAGGCCCGGCTCAGGAGCTAAACTTAGTAGAAATGCTTCACACTTTCACAAATACATGGCTCACGTAAAGTCTTTGATAGTTACTGAGGTATTGCTAAAAGAGAAGAACAAAAGAGAAATAATTCAAGTGCAGTCTTTTATAGGTACTCAATTCAAGAACATTGGTTCCTGTTGTGCACATTCCCAGACCCATGATCAAGATTGAATGTCCAGCTAAAAGACCAATGCTACCTTGTTTTCAATCTTATACCGACTCTATCCCTTAACGAAGAGTAGAAGATAGTAGAATCATAGTATCAAAATGTGACTCATGAGAGTAAGATGCGGGGTTATCAATTGATTATTCAATACATCCACTCAAGCTACTGATATCATTACCATCTCATCCAATCAAAACTATTCACTCTCCAATCTCCCCACCAAACATCTCATTCCGAGTTATCATATTCATTCATCGCCAAGTGTATTGATGATGGGGTAAAAGTTGATGCCTGAATCTAGCGAAGAGGGAAATTTCTGTGGAGGTCTTCCAAACAACTTCTTTCGCCTCAACTTTTTCTTTTCACAACAACCTTTTCTAAAGTCGTCACTTTATCCCAACTTCAATATCTCACCCTCGCAAAACTCTTTCTTGACTCTCTTCTTCAATAACTTGTAACCTTTTGATCCTTTCTTAGTATTGGATTTCTATTTCTTTCACCTGCGGTAACAGTAACATTCTCGGCGCACTTTTTGATGGCTTTTGGGATTCTCCTTGAAGCTTCCAGGATAACTTTACCTCTAGTAAGTTGAATTTCTTTCTAACACCTGCGCATACAATATCTTCCTTTTCTGAACCCTTTACCATTTACTCATCCACTCCACACATACTTCTAAGTCAAGAGTCTGTGTTGCATACCAGTGGCTAGTATTTCAGGGATCTCGACTATTTCTGACAGGCGTTCATTGAAACAAACATTCACCTGAATCAACTCGTTTGGCATCTCAAGCATTGATACTGACTCAGCGGAACATTTAGCGAAATACCCAAAACCCACCGCGGACGAGTACACGGGAACGACATCAGACAAGCAATGGAACAAAACAAAGAAATAAACATGTCCGTCCATCCGAAGTTACCTCTTTACTCAGGCTTAGCTGCTTCCAGTGCTGCTGCTGCTTCCACGGAAGTTGAGCAAGAATCAGCAATTAAAAGCCGGGAGGCAGAATTTCTGGATGAAGCGAACGCATCTACAACTGTTGCTCATCAAAAAGAGCATGAATCTGGTTCCATCTCTGAGGGTGGTAGTGACAGTAAATCCGACAATACCACGGCAACTGGCACGAGATCACAATTAATTCCTCCACCGAAAACTAGCAATAAGTCCACAACGTCTCCCGATGCAACGATCAGTACCCCAGATCATGCACTCAATGAAATGCACTTCACCCGACCGAATCCCAGTCCCACTTGCGCTTTCGCCCCTAACCACCTCATCGGCCAATTTTGCTTCTACTGCCGTGGCATCAAAATGCCATGGGGGGATCGTCATCCGATTGCTCTCGACACTAGCGGCAACACAATCCGTATCGCCCCACAAGGTACACTACTTGAGGGAATCAGAAACTTGACTGAGCCCTACGAGATCACTGAGCTTGCTTTACTTATCGAATTTCGCATCGAGTCACAAAGTCTTAGCACTGAACTTGGTCATCTAGAAGCCCTTCAACCTTTCCCAGAATTGCATGACGCTGCTTGTCGAATCGCAGATCTAGTCCAAGAGCTTACAGCACTGGCATATGAAAGTGAACGTGAACGATTGCCACATTGGTTCGATGTTCTTCACGAGTTATTGAAAGAACCAACTTTAACTCGCGATCAATACTTTGTACGAGCAATTCGGGAGTGGAATTTGCAACCTGCCAATACAAGAGCCCGTCAATTCAAAGCTCCACCTGCGGCAAACAAGCGAAATGACAAAAATATTCTAAAATCCAGTGGTCGATTGGACTTACCAGGCCGTCGTAACTCGGTACCCAGTACCACACCACATTGCAGCGATGAAGGCTCTGACATTAAGGTCTACGATAGCAATGAGGAGGACAAGCATGGAGAGCCTAGCTTCCGTAAGCTTCCGAAAGTAAAGAAGAACACACGTGGTGTCAACTGGCGTTTTGTTGAAGGATCCGATCTCGAAAATGCTGAAGTTGGTAAACCTGATCCAAGCAAGTTTTACTTGACCCGAGAAAATATCGACGATCCCAAGGAGGTTGATGTTCGCCAATTCTCTCACATCGCTGGTTTTGACTGGAACAACCCTCAAAATGTCCATGATCTCAACAAGGCTAGGGCGCAAAACCTTCAACGTGTCCTTGGTAACATTGCTAAAACACGAGTCCCGTGGACACAGTTGGAGAAGGCTTGTCTTGTCGAAGAGGTGCAGGAAGCCATTAAGTCTGGTCTTAATAGACAGACGATTGACTGGAACGACATTGCAGCCCGACTCAAGACCAGATTTGAGGGAGTTCCCCAGAAGAAGGGTTCGAAGTTGGCACCAGGCGTTGAGAGAGAGCCGAAGGATGGTAAAAAGGACAAGAGTAAGTCAAATTTACCTTGCTGTTGCTTCTGTGATTTGCAGGTTCACTCTTTCAGCCTACTAAAGCCCGAACCGCGGCTGTGAATTCACTTTCTATCTAGAGTAAAATAACTGACGTATAAATTCTCAACAGCTCTCAAAACCAGTCGCAGCGACCGTACGGGCTACAATCGGAGTGGCTCTGCAACCGAAACTCAGGCCTTGAAATACCCCGACATTCTTCAAATGGTCAATAATGCGTCAGGGATTGGCGGCAAGGGGGGTCGTGGTGTGCTCAGAGATCCCCGTCGAAGCCTCTCACAGATGATTGACGAGGAGAAGGACGAAGTAGACGACCGGCCAACAAAGAAGAAGAAGTCTGCCAGTTGCAGCTTTTCAAACAGCCCACCTCCTCGTGAGTTCGAGAAACATGACGATGGTAATGACGATGATGGATCGTCATATCTACCTATGGGACACCCAGCTTTGAAAACTGCTTTTGCTTTGAAATTCACCAAGCGCAATGCAAAGCAATTTGATGCGAAGTCAAACAAGAATTGAGCCATCATCAGATCCAGGCCAGTAGACTCACTACTACGTCTAGAGACGTTTGATCCGCTTCTTTCCGGCTGTTATACTTTGCATATAGGCCTGACATCTAAATACCTTTCTTTCCTCACCACATGGCACAAGCTTTCCAATTTTCACTTAGCAAAACAGCCCACACACCGAATATCCACTCCAGACCTTGCAAAATGTACGATTACCACCTTTATTTCAACAGCACGGTCTCGGCACAAAATTTCTTTTCAAAATGCAGATGCAGGCTCATTTCCCCTCTACTGACGGTTCATTCTCATGAAAAATGATGTTTTGGAACTCGGCATTTACGCAGCACATGTTTTCATTTTTTTTTTACTCGATTGGTCGATGTGGGGTGTTACATGGTGGTGTGGATATGGATATGGATATGAATGATATGATGGACTTCACTTTCTGTGGCATGAATACTTACATATCATATGGATCATTAGCTCTTATTGTTTCATCGATTTGATGATTGATGCGATAGGATAGGATACGAATCTGTATGATGCTGAGGAATTATGGAGATGGTTCATATACGATGATGATGATGATGATGAGGGTGGATTTAGGGATTTTTCCCGACTTTATTTGGTGCGTTTGGGATTGGGTATGGTGGTATGGTTTATTTGTGATAGTTTAGGGATTGATTGAGGCAATGATAGGAATGATGATATTTATTTTGATTTATGGTGCATCTGATGTGTTGTGCATGATAAATTGGTTCACATCACATCACCGGAGGCACAACCCCTTTTTCCTCCGCTTAAATATGTACCCCGCTTTTTGTGTAACATCAGACAGACAGGGATGTTTTCAAAGTACATCTTCACTTCTAACAATGTTTTTTGCTAGCTTTCAAACCCAAGACCCAATATGTTAGCCTTACACCCCCGAAATATATCAAGAGCGAGCAGGATCAACATGCTAAGAGTAGAATGTATAAGCCAAAAGTTCCAGATCTAGGTAGTTATGTGGGCTTAGCTTGTTTGTTGCGATACTCGCAGCGGTCTTTGCAGTTTTGATGTATGGAAATGGGAGTGGGAATATCAATGTAATATTCTATTCATGCTCGTCACTCCAAGACCTAGCTAAGCGCAAGATATTAAAATTCGGATTTCTCTCGAGATTTCGCGAGTGCAGGTGGTTAGTAATTGTACGTCCTTGTACTCTTGAACATACTTGTCTCTTGGATGAAGAAGATTGTGGAGTTGGGGTTGGAATGCGGAAAGAAGATCTTTATGGGGTGTATTGGTTGCAAATGTGTCATTTCCGCCCCGTTTGAGCATGTAGTAATTTTGTAGTCATAATCAGTGTAGTCAGTAGTTTGAACCAGTCGGTAAACTGGCAGATTGAATATCATAAACTAAACTGATTGGCAATCAGGATCACGAAAATAAACTGTCACTTGAACTGGTAATTTGAAACTCCAAGTCCAATTGATAATTTGAATATCATAAACTAAGCCGATTGACGGTTTGGATTCATCAAACTGAACTGCCAGTTCAATCAGTGCATTAGATCAACTCGTTAACTATTGACTACACTGGGACTCTTAAATTGTCAAGTTTATGAAATCCGAGGCTTCACCATATGTATGGGTCATAGACGAGGGTAGATAGCGTTTATGTGCTTGAACGAGGTAGTCGAGAATTACTTCCGTCCATAGTAATCAGGAAGAAGCGGTTTACGGCTCGATGCTACTTTTGTGTTGAAGCTCATGATTTGTAGTTATAGTCTGGCATGAGCAGGGTGACTCAGAAATTTCTAATGTGGGCAAGTATGGTTGAGTAGTATGGTAGTTGTGAATATATTTGGGACTTCTCTGCTATTCAGCACTTTGATATGCTAACTAGCAAGAGACCGCCTCATCGGTGCTTGAAGCAATCACTTACTCGATAGTGACAGTGTCCATACTAGGAAATTTCTAAGAATGACGATTCTATCAAGATACAGCGCGAAGATGAGGCTGATGAAATCTCAACTGCCCTATCTAGGCTTTTGAATCGAGCCTTCTGCTTCTAACTTAGACCTAAGGCCACTAGTTCTTCATTCACATCAAAATAACCTGCATAATAATCTCTCCTACTCGACTTCACCTCCTCCAAACTCCAACTTCCGATTCTTCTTTGAAAGAATCCTCTATTACATATCATGCCCCCTCTCTCGACCAAGCCTCAAGCTCTACTTTCCTTCTTAAATACCATAAGTTTCAACCTTGCCTGCTTCTATCTCGATCATTTCGCAATTAGCACCGAACAAATGTCAAACATTCCTCATTCACAGATCGTCACTAAAAAAACTGATAAGAATGTAAATTAGACAATATTATTTTATTGGAGACAAAGTCTATTACATCGCTATGTACGAGAGTGAACATTATTATTAATTCCTTGCAACAATTATGGTGATTAGATCGCCGTAAAGTATGGGCTATATGTGCGCAAAAAGAAAACATGAGCATCAACTTCTCGAGACAGCCAAGTTGCTTTACCAAAACCACAAGAATTGGCATATGCGCAAACGAAGACAACAGCATCGGCCGGCCACGATAATTAGAGAGAGTATCGACTTCGCATAAACTGCTATCAGGGTCTTTCTAAAAGTTCAGGGTCTCCAACAAAACCCAACGTTAAGATTACCTCAAAGTTAATCTATCTTTGTACACATCTTCGCCTTGCTATCATTAAGCCAATCTCCCATTATACTCAATTAAGTCTTCCCTTAACTTGTCCAACTGCGATTAGATTTTCCAGCAATGACAAGAGCCCCGTGAACCAAATAAATTAAAGCCCCAAGGCCGCCGGTAAGATTTAAACAAGCGAAGAACACCAGCGAAGACATCCAAAAAGTTGAGTATTACAGATGCTTCGAGGGGAATGGGTGGTAGAAATGACGAATATACCGAAATTAAACATGGAGATGATCGAATGAGAGGGTTTTGTACCGTATCGTATTATTTTTTGAGCTTATTGACCATGTCTGACTTTCTGCGCTTCGTGAAAGGTGGTTCATTGCCTGAAGACTTATTGGCAGTATGATATGATTGTCTACGCTTCATAAGCGGCTCATCGTCCGAGGATGTATCGGCACCATTGTTCTGAATCCTATCGCTTTGTGCAGAAGAAGGTTCATCGCCCGAAGATCCTTCCCCATCTTTCATCTGAATTTTACCACCTTGTGTGGCAGAAGGAGCGGCACAAACATGAGGAACGGCAGGAACATGCTGATTCTCACTAACGAGTTTGATCATATCGTTGAGAGGCTTGCGCCTGCTGGAATGTTCTACACTGTTACGAAGCAGCGCGTCGATGTCGCCAAACTTGGTAGATTGGTTCATGCAACCGGTTGCATTGCGATCAGAACCAGTGCGGCTCTTTTGCATGGTGAGGTATCTCTTCATGTAGAAATCTTCTTGATTTGTCCGGGTGTTCCATTTGCTTGGTCTGGCGAGGAGGGAGCCTTTTCGTTGGGTGACCTTTTCCAAATCAACGTTGATGTTGTGGGCAACCTGCTCCCAGGGCATATTGTTCTTTGTGTACTGTTATTGAAGAGTCAGTAAAGTTTTAGAGATGTCAACAATTCATAAGATTCAGTCAAACGGACTACACTCACGCCATGATTGAGCCCTAAGATTACTTGGTGTCGCAAGAGATCCCTCTCCTTTTGCGACCAAGGCAATCTAGGTGGTGCTTTTGGACCGATAGTTCGAAGAATGATTTGATTTCGACCCCTGTTCAAAGCCTGAACGGCCTCTTTATCATTCCAGTCAAAACCAGCGATATGGGGATATTCTCTGACGTTGATCTTGTTTGGATTATGTCGAAGCTGACGGACCATGAAGAACTTGGAAGTATCCGGGGTAGCCCAATAAGCAGGATCCAAATCTTGTCCGTGAGCAAATTGCCAAGGCGATATCTTCCGTTCTGTTTTCGAATCCATAGCATCAAATTCATCGTCTACGTCGACTCCATCACGACTAAAGAATAAGAGCTTCTCGCCATCGGGAATCTTGTCAGTATCATCATAACCAAGATCCTCATCCTCTTGTTCTTCACCCTCGTCTGCTTCGGCTACAATGACTGCCCTGCTGCTTTCTGATTTTATCTTGGAGTTTGTGGAAACTGCCGCAGGCCCACGAATACGTGTTTTATAGGCGGCCACTGTCAACTCTGGATTTTTAAGAGCCTCGTGGAGTACATCCCACCACTTCACCTCCGCAAATCCATGTTTTTGCGCAACCAAATAAGCGATATCTGTGATGGCATGGGCCGCAGCTTGTATACGTCCCCGCTCAATACTAGCGTTCATCTGAACGGCATTATGCCATTGGTTGGTTACGATTGCCCATGTGGCCATGGCCACTAAACCTATCTCGCGAGGATTATCAACTTGGACTGCTTGCAGGATCGTGCCTGTTCGTCCTATAGACACAGGCAAACCTTGATATCGAGCAACTGGTAGAAACCCGCCCCAAGGCATCTTCATCCTCGTGCAGATGACGCAGTATTGTCCAATTGTATGGTTCGTAATATCTCCATGGTGGCATGGTGCGCCAGGCTCCGGATATGGTTTGGTGAGCTGTCGGGGTTGATTTCCTGCCTGAGTTGTAGGTTAGTACTTGCCAGTAAGGAACATAGTGAATGGGTTGGTGAAAATGCTATTTCATTTCGTAATCATCTCAGCTGAGATGAATTTCTGGTTTTGAGTGGACATTTGAAGAAGAATGGTTGGGAGAGAAGAGGTGGATTGACTTAGATGTTCGATATGCAGTGAAATCTTCGCAATAGTCATTCCAGAAGAGCACTACATTAATCATCTAATAATCAAGAACGAATCGGATGATAATGGTAGTAAGTAGACTCAAGAGATTAGCCGACTAGGCTATCAATATATCAACTCCAATGTGATATTGCGAATATAGATCGAAACTGAAGAACCCACTGGGCGCTAATTGTGCGAAGGGGGGTAGCCTGGTTATCATATGAATGTGAAGTGGAGAGGGTGGTATGATATGGATACTTGACGGACGAGGAAGTTTACGTGATACGCAGCCAGATCGGCGAGGACGGTAGGATATGATTGTGTAAAATCTAGTGAGGTATTGTTGAAGCAGATCCCAAAAGAAAAGAGGGATGAGCGAACAATATGTGTGAAGAGGACGGTATTTATGCAACAGATGTGGGGTTTCGAGATAGATCGCATAAATATACATAGAGCATGCACTGCATACATTAAAGCAACTCAAGACTATAAGACTTACTACACACTATTGCGTGTATAGAAAAGAATGATCAAGCAATATTGACTTGAAAATGTAATACAGATTGATATGAATCTGAACATACCATTATGAGTAGTTATTCCTCTCCAAAGAAACGATACAAGTGTATTTCGACGCCAACGAGTATGCGCCAAAAATGGGCTCGAGCAAGGGAGTTCTTTCGAGGAATCGAGGAGAGTTTTAAGAAGTGCTATCCTGTGCCTAAACAGATAATATTAGCATGTGCAAACTAGAATTTATGAAGGGAAAGAATCGATCTTACTGCGCCTATGGTTGTAGAGTTGAACAGCGTCTCCAATACGATTAAATCGAATGCAGGGTCTTGGAAACAAACAAATTACTTTCAGAAAGAAGTTACTAGGAAGCTTTTATATCTGTATAGAACTATGGATGTGAAGGAGATGCCGGCTTTCGCTGGGCAAAGAGGATAGATCTTGCGATGGATGGAAGAAGCGCAGAATTGGAAATGTGAAGCAAGCAGTGAGATAAATTGCAAGATGTGTTGAAGACTGCGAATACTGAAGTTGGGTTTGGTGTTGGTGATGCCAACAGAAATAGTTATCAGGAAGTATGCTGCGAGTAACGGGACCAGAGAGGTAAGGAGAGTGTTGGATTGTAAGAAAAAGCTTATGATAAATAAAACTTAAACAAATGCTGCTGTACTGAGGGGTATGGCTTTTCTCCGAAAATACAAAAGATGACCATGCTCAAAATTGTGTTTCACTGTCGTCTTGTGAAGTTTTGATAGTGAAATTTCAAGTTTAATGTGAGCCGAGGTTGTGACTGAAATTGAATCATTCAGATTGTTATAGGAGGGTACAGCTGGATATCAGATGGAATAGAGAGCCTTGTTCACAAGGCAGAGATGGTAGAGATATTGGTGTTGTGATACTATTGATGTTATTAACGAAACTTTGATTTGTTTATGTGGTTCATTGTGCTATGTTTGAACATTCACAAATACACTCATGTAGTATTATACCTGCTTTCAGTACATCATCTATGAGGTTTCAACTCTTCATTTATATGTTTATTTACAAATTGGTAATTGGTCTCTGTCTTTAGCACTGCTCGTTCTCATGGCCAAGCTAATTAGCTTTCGCACATATATCTCATACATCTCTTTACGTTTCAGGACTGAGAAGTTTTGCTTTGGACATAGAGTTTCATTGGGACACTTTCTGATGATTAGAAGCCCTCCCTTACTCAAGTTGAATTATCGAGCCTGATCATTGAAAGACCTCTCATTTAGTTAGCAAAAGACCTATCTTCAACCTGCCACTGTTTGTTTATACAGCCTAATTATCTCGCAGATTTGTCTTTCTTTCGTCTGGATACCTGCAGATAACCAGCTTTGTGACATGCTCAATGTTGAGTGTTTACTTCTGCCAAACATTCAGGCAACTAACTAGTTTATGAGTATCGTTTCAATAGTATGAATAGTATTCTCCTTTTGTGAATTATCTAGGTGTGATCACATTGATTGTATGCTAACCTACCAGCTATTTGGAGGTTAATAACGGTATACCAGACTATATATTAATGAGCTCTTGTACAGATGGTTCTTTGTCCACTAGAACCCCTATACAAACTACATCCAAGATCTGATAACCCCTATACCCCTATACCTGCCCAAAACTGCACAACACCCAATGAGTAAAAAAGAGATATTTATCCAAGGGGGGTCGGGGAACACAAAGATAAAGTGGAAAACTGGAGAAGACAACAGGAGTGATGATCTCCGGAATATGAGTATCCTTTCTGGTGAAAACGACCATTCACAGATTGCATATTCACAGACTGGGAAACCTAGATAACAAAAGAATTTATAATCGGATATCATAACAATAATACAAATGAACACACGCACCTATCTTAAGCTCGATATTTGGCTGTTAACGTTTAAATTGCAGCAAAGGTGAAATGAAATCGGCATGTTTACATCTACTTAAGAAATAAAAGGGGAAAGCCAAAAGGAGCAATGGGAGATGGGAATGTATGAATTCTGCATTCATAAGACTTTGTTGTGTATATAGTGTACAGTCATTTGTCTCCATAAAGAATAGAGGAAGGACTAAGAATTATGCTTAGAGGGGAGAAATAGCAAGAGTTATACATAAATAGACAACAAATCCTTTGCTCGGATTACAAGGATCATACAATCCAGTCCGAACACAAGAATAGCAGAAAAAGATCCTAGTATACAATACTAAGGCTTCACAATCACACCGACTCGGGAAAAGAAGGGGGAAAGGGATGGACAACAGGATACAATAGGGGGGGGGGGGGGGGGGGGGTTAGCAGATACTTACAAGTCCTGTCCTTATATCTGGTTTATCCACATAGAGCCAAGAGATATGAATTGGGAGGGAAGAGGGGTGGACTGGAGCGAATCTGTCGTTAAATTGGAATTAAAGAATCGAATCTCTCAAGATAATAATTGTGGTTCTTCCAGCAACTAAATTATAAAGAGCACGTTATACTGTCAGGTCCCAACTTGAACCTCTCCATCCCTCCATGAGTTAGCAGATTAGACCGCAGTTAAAGACTTTACTATTTGCTTGATATGGGAAGTAGGAGATGTATGTTGGAAGATCAATGGAATATGAAAGAGAGGACGCCATGTAGTAAAGGAGCAAATGTGTGTGATAACCAGAATTCCACAAGATTATTCATAATACAGGGGCTACTTGTCAGTCTACCGGGGTGTTGCAGTGTTCTCCAGGTTATATTGTGGTTGCTTTCGGTCCCGCAGTGAGTTTGTGTGTGATGACTCATGAATATGTGTAAATCAAATCCTGTTAGTATGACAATCTTTGAAGGTATATGCACACAAAAAAGGATGATATTTGTTCTCCACCACCAATGATTCGTCCGTGACAGTGTTGTACGATTGATGCAGTTGTCAGGACTTTTAGCATTGTAAGAACATTATATTTGAACTAGTTTTCCTCGTAGGCTTCCTTGTAGGCTTCCTCGCTTGCAGTCTGCTAACTTCGTAATCATAAAGCACACAACATAGCAAGCTCCATTGACTGGAGGTACCTCACAACCACATGGGTGATGGATATTGGTTTCCGCAACCTCAAACTCATCTATTCACGGTTGTAGGTTGTAATATAATATTTTCTTTCGCGGAAGCAGAGGTGGTTGGTCGGTCCCCCATATTGTTCGTAGTAACTAACCATCTCATAACACTTTCCAAGGATTTACGACCTACCTCCGTTGTCTTATATGCGCTCTTATGTATCTTTATGTAGATCTTCAAAGGATGTGGCCGCTATCTCGCACTGTGTCTAAACTATCCTTGTCAGGAACCTCCTTCAAACACTTCGATATGCTTTACTCGCTAGAAAATGCAGTGGATGAAGATGTTCTTTTACTCACAGCCTTTCATTATTATATAGTTTTTGTATAGGATGATTCGAGTACGGGTTTTGAATTAGGATCATGTTTGTAGACTTTCGAGAGGTGGTATCTAAATTGTGTCACAGTGACTCCTGAATTAGCTTGATGATTCATAAGAATGTAGAGAGGTAACTTATTCGCAGACAGCTACGAATGAAATCTAATAAGGCGTTTAATAGCTGTTACCCACTTTAGTTCTGCCTACCAAAATGGTTATCAGTTGTGTGCTCTGCCTTCTCCAGCTCAAAAGCACCACTATTCCCCGAATCTAATCTTCTATGACGGCACCTGTGTCTCTCTTCGAAGAGCTAATTGCATCTTGATAGCCATAATTGTCTAGATCGTGTATTCGAGGGGCAATCCTACAGCCGCGGGCATAGATAATAGTAATGAGAGACAATATCTGTATGGTATCGAAGGAAGGGAACAGGCTCTCGACGTCTGTCGGCTATTATTCACAAAATTCGAAGAGTAGATGGACCGGGACGATGGGTATAACGAGAGCTTTTATGTGTGAAGGTCGGAAAGCCAAGAGTAAGTGGAGAAGAGCAGGAGGAATTCGAGTTATCGTTGTGAATCGAGAGAGGGAAAGAGGGGGCCTAAATATTAGGTGTGAGCAGGTGTGGTGTAGAGAACAGGCAACGACTAGAAGGCAGAGACGGAGTAATGAAATGACACAAGCCAATTTAGTATTATAGTTCCAGAAGGGGAAAGTATTGAGAGTAGAAGTGTGGGTAAAAGAGACTAGTAAGAGAACGAATTTAACTTAACAGTGTAATTTGAAACAGCGACTGTAGGTAATGGAGTATCCGGGTGATAGAAAGAGAGAAAAGACAGGGTTAAGAAAATAGTTGAAAGGGGCAGTAAGAATACAAGTGGGTGATGTAGCAGAAAGAGGAGCAGTAAATCAAAACGTGTGAGATGAGGAGTCGAGAACGAAGATGTGATTACCAGGGAGGACTAACAGAGCAAGGTATACCTGCTCGAGGAGTATGAAAGGTGGGAGGAGTAAAGCGATCAATAGATGTAGTATTAGGAGGTATAAAACGCAGTTTATGTACAAGATAAGCTCAAGAGGGAGGAGAGCTATGAAATTAATTAGAGATTCAATTCAACGCACAGTAAGATATGAGCCCTCTAGATAATATATTTCAAATCAAATGTATAACCTATCCCATTAATCACATTACTGTATTAACTTGGTTGCGCGGCTGTTGTCCAAGTTGAGGGCTAACAGAGCCTCGCATAGGAAGTTCGGCTGCATAGCCTTACTTAGGTAGCTTTCTAACAGGGGAATCATGAGTGATAGGAGGAAGAAGAGTGATTGTAGTTGGAGGAATGGATTAGATAGTTAGTAAGTAGAGGAAACTTAGCACACAGTTTCAATGTGCAAGAGAGAACGAAGCTTTTGGACAGTGATATTTAAGCATTTTTAAATCCCAAGCCGCGACCACTTAATCAGAAACTACCAGAGGCGCGTGTAGCTGTAATGATTAGCTTTATATCTAAGGAAGGGAGAAGTGGCAATGGAGGTAAGTGCACACAAATTAGATCAAAGTATCCGCTCAATGCACAAGGAGCTGCTGAATCATTGTTTGTCAAGCTACAAATGTTTCTGGCGGCCGATAGCCTACTCTGTTGTAGATCTCTACGGCATCACGGCATTCAAGAGAGATTCAGTGGATGTAGGACTCTGTAGTTTGACGAGTTAGTCTTGTAGTAAGAGAAGGGGGAGGCAAAAGAATAGAACGTTCGAGGAAACTGATAGAGGGCCTGGGAAGAAAGGAAGAAAATCGAATGCTGCCAAATTAGCTCACAAACTCAAGATGTGGAAGGAACGAAGCTCCCGGATGGTACTAATATTATATCCAGGGACTGGCGGTAAATCTCATAGTATTATTGGGCTGCATTGAAGCCTTCAATCGAGGCATGAGAGTCTTCAGCACTACAAAAGCCTTATAGCAGGAGTGGAAAGAGATGCGAGATGTTAGGAGGAGCTTGAAGCTAGATAATTAAACAAATCTGAGGTATAAAAGAGAAGAGAAGGTTCTATACAATGCTATTATGAGTTCTATAAATGTATGAAGTCTGGCGGGCTTCTCTAATACAGCCTATTATGGTATCAGAGTCTTGTATAGCATCGTATAGCTCAAAAACGAACACTTCAGCCTTGTATGACTCATTCATTCGATTAATACACCACAAAATCACAAACCACGGTAGACTCATCTGCCGTAGCCCTAACAACTGATTCATTGTACAGCAAGCGATGATTCAAGGATAAATAGACATGCCTTGTCAAGAATGTTTTATTTTCCATCGCTTCCTCGACATCCTTTCCAAAAATATTTAAAGCTTATTCTTGTATTTAAACATCTTGAGCTTTCTCCTTACATTTATCAACAGTACAAGACTATAAACCAGAGTCTGTTGTTTCTCTTCAAGATCTCTTACGACTACAAATACTAGAACTGCCGACGTTATGGAAGGCGAAAGAAATAACAAAAGGAACGCCATGATCCCACGTCCCGGTCTAGACCCAGATATCCCTCTGCCCTCCATCGAAAGAAACGATTCAGGACTACCAGAGAATTCAACAACCCCGATACCTCCTAACAGACAGCGGCTCCAGCAACGCGGTGGACTGATAGGAAGCCGTCAGCATCGAACGTCAACCACCTCTCAAATCCCACCAGAGCTCCTCAGAGAGCGAAGAGGCTCCGATGCCGCTTATGCTGCGTCTCTCAGTCATCTATTAGGTCCAATCAATCCTCGTGGACATCAACAACTGGCTCCTGCTAGAACACCAAGCCAAGGCCAGCCACCAGGATCACATCCACAAACAGTTGGTTCAAGCGGGCGTCCAATGTCAAGATACATTAACACGCGGGTTCCAGATCTCTTACCAGGTGCACCGCCTTTATTCTCAAGGCAACACGCATCATCTTCCCAGCTACCTGAGCGAAATACCACATCTAGAGGTGGATTAGAAGCTTACAGATCCTCTTTAAATCCTCGAAATACACAGCAGCAGCCTTCATCTTTCGTAGAGACTGCTTCTCGCTCAGATTCTGCGCCCGTCTCAGCTCCGAACCTTCAGTATTCGGGTCCTGTCATTTATAATCCACTTAAAATCGCTTTCGGTCCCAATAATGCAATAAGTTATGCAGCCGAGGCGCCACATAACACACGAGAGCGTTTTCAGAGCAAATCGAACGTGTTCACTCCCGGTCGTGAACCGTATCTCTCCCAGCCTAGTAGCCATCAACCTTTCATTCAAACTCATAATGACTCTGGAGGAGCCCGAGACACATCCACGGCGTCACAAGTATTGGGAAGCACAGCTACTGGTCCAGGAAGCACCGCTCAAGACTCTTTCGGTGATTTAGTTCCTGTATGTATTGCTCCTTACTTTTTGCACTTATACATGCTTACTTGTCGAAGCAGGCTGCAAGAAAGAGAGGACGTCCCCAAGGTTCGAAAACAAATAACACCAAGCTCAGGAGAATGGAGCCCCCACCTCCACGAACAGCTCTTCCAGGTTCTGCAACAAGAACCCCTCTTCCATCATCTTCTGTACGTATCTATTCAACTCTACTGTTGCTATACAATATCTAACCAATTTCCCAATAGGTTCCGGTCCCCCTAAGCCAACAACCCGCCGTAGCACGTTCAAGCCGTCATGTAACCTTCAGCCTTGCCAAAAATGCTTCTGTGATGCTCAATCCCTTCAGTAAGATAGTTTCGGCCACAGTCAAGCTGATCGCCGATAATGGACAAGTGTGGGAGTACAAATACCCAGGTATCCGACGTAACTGGAAGAAAGGACCAAGCGGAAAGGCCACTGTCGCAAAGCTCAATGACTGGACGAACTCAATCTTGCGTCGAAGACTTCCTGACAATTTCCCTGCCGCTGCAAGAAAGACATCAAACTCTACTCCACCCAAGCCAAAGGCCGATAAATGGACAGAATGGGAGAGAGCATTCCTGGAGGCACATATCATGGATGCTGTTAGAGAAAAGAAGGGAAATCTCGATGCAGAGGATTGGAAGGTTGTTGCAGATGCTCAGAATGATGAGTTTCTCGACTATAAGAGGCTCCCTGGCTTACCTTTGGCTCAATTAATCTCACGCACCTTCACAATTGACAATATTCCTGTGGTTAGAGGTGGTGGCTTCACCAAGATCGAGGGGTACTTTCCCGAGCGTTCGAGCTCTGAGATTCAAAGTATACTGTATAGTTGGCCTGATATTCAGGAGAAGATCAAGGAGGAGGTCAAGAAGAACCGTGGAAAGGTGCCAGCTTTCCTGGACTGTGACACTGATATTAGTGACTCAGAAACTAGCTCAGATGATGAGAGTGGAACCAAGGATACAATCATAGTTGATACTGGTAGGAAGGTGCTAAGTCCTGAGAAATAGAGCGGTCTTGTAAGCCTTTTCAATGAGTAGTATGAGCTTTGTTCTTGTTGTTGATGATATATGAAGGATTACTAAGATAGACAACGATTTTAAGTAGAAGATAATAAAGATCGATTGCGTTTGATACTCTGATATGAACTTTGATGTGTGTCACTGGCAAGCTGCCACAGTTCTGTATGATGATTGAACAACCTGCTTAAATTCTGAAGTAAAAACCGCAGTTACTAGTAGGTTGAATACTTAGTTCCCCAAGAATTGCCATGAGAAACCAGCCACTATAGTGTATAGTTGGGGAGACACAGAAGCGAAACCAATAGAGAATATATGTATTGTTTTATTACAATATGTCGTTTTGATGAACATGTATCAGGTTTGACTGTATTCGCTGCTTTTCCGGTGTTTTCCGTAGTAGTAGTGGTTTGAGACTCTTAGTCAGGTCAATGGTAGCGAATATCTATGTTCTGACTAGAAAATTAAAGCACTCGTCTGCTAGCGAACTTTAAAACCTAAAAGTCTATAAGTACAACTTAAAGGTAATCAGTTCTTCACTCTAGATCCTTCCGGTGATAATCCGCAATACTAATTGTATAGTCCAAACCCAACTTTACTCTCCTTACTATCATCAAGCTACGTCTTCTAGCACTTGTCTTGATGTCAAAAGTTGATATACTCTCATCCTTCTAATATGTGTGTTAATATGCTTCTCTCATGAACTTATTAGTACAATAGAGATAGTCTTTCCTTTTCTATCTTCTACTTCTGATTGTTTAGCCTGGATATCTACTTCCTCAAACAATTATTATCATTCTTCTCCTATCCGGAAAATCCTTGAACTTCGTGATATTTCTACTGTATTCAAATACTATTATTCTCTCTTCTGATATATCACCTATATATGCTAGCAACATTTCATTGATTTATGAATATGTTTACTATTCTCTAAGTTTTTTAGATGATTAGTCAGTCAGTTACAATTTATTAAATTAATCCTTAAATTGCTTCATTATATGCTTTATGATAATCGTCACTTGCTTTGTATAAAGTGTGCCCAACCCTACGACTAACTGAATCCTGATCAACTAAAAATTTCCATATCTCCACATATTTTACGTTTGCAAGTCTGACCGAACAGGTTTGTTGGTTGCAACAAGTAGTGCAGTTGGAAAATGCGGGCTGACGTACAGGAAATTTACAATACTTTATCCACTTAGAATCGCTGACATTGAATATTACTCAATTTGATAATATTATCGACTAGATCCCCGCGTATGGGGTACTTTTCGGCCAATTATTGGTGCGTTTTACAATACTTACCGCTGCAACCTCTGTATATTCCCGATTCGTTGCGCTTGCGAATGTAACAACCCCCACATCTGTCGACTTTTATAGTTCCGGCTTGCAACCATCTCGCTCTATTTCTTTTCTCTGCCTCTACACAAAAAGCTTTGCTTTGCCATTTACCATTCTTTTAAATAACTCTATTTTGTTCTTCGAAGTATTCCTCCTTCGATTCTTGACATCATGCGTTGTTCGCATTCCGTACTGCTCGTTTTTACGTATGGTTTTGTTGCTGCGAGTTCAGACGCCAAGGCTGAGCAAACACCAACCGTTTCCTTGGAGCAAAGTAAAGTAAGCTATGATGGAAAACTTTCAGGAACCGTCGAGCACTTCCATAATATCAAATTCGCCGAAGACACATCCGGCGAGAATCGATTTGCCCCTCCAAAGCCCTTTACGCCTGCATCAGGTACCATTTTCAATGCCTCGATTCCCGGCCCAGCTTGCCCTCAACTTAAAGATGCTATGCTACCATTCTTCTCGGAGATAGGTGAGATGAGTGAAGACTGTCTCAACCTACATATAGCACGTCCTGCGAACCTAAAATCTACGAGCAATATTCCCGTCGTTGTTTGGATACATGGAGGAGGAGTTGTTAAAGGCTCCGGTTCTGATCCCCATTCGGATCCAGACAGACTAATCAAACTATCGGTAGCCGATGGAAATCCTATAATATATATGGCGATCAACTATCGTTTAAATATATTTGGCTTTGCGCGTTTGCCTCTGTTAACCGACACCAAATCTCTCAATGTCGGCATGCGAGATCAACGTATCGCTTTGGAGTGGGTCAAAGATAACATCAAATCATTTGGAGGTGATCCAAATCGTATCACAGCTTATGGCTTGAGTGCTGGGGGGCACTTCGATTTCTCTGCAGACAATGGCTTATGGAGGAAAAAAGGGAGCTCCATTCCAGCAGGCCTGGATAATGTCAGGCCCGCCAGGAACGGCATTAAATATCACAAGCGATGCAACTGATCACCACACTAAGGCAGTAGCACAAAAGAAAGGCTGTGAGGGCACGGATTCTGAAATACTCGCTTGTCTACGAAAGCTGCCTATGGAGATATCATCCCAGATCGTCAATCAAATTTGATGCGCGCGGGGAAATTTGTCAAAGGTAAATCGCATGCAAGTTGCCAAATGATTTAATTCAGTGTCTAATCTTTCAAATAGGGCTTCGAATGATATTTGACTGGACCCAAGACGATGGCGCAATGAACGTGGGTCCAGGGCATCTCGTCGTTACTGAGGAGGACATGAAGTCACGTATCCAACAATTCTCGCATGCATTTTCTTCAGAGCAATTCACAAAGTTATTTTCTTTGTATGATGCAGCCGATTTCGAAGAAGAGAAGTCTTACTACGATTTGAACAAAGAATCTACGGATCCTGATATCTCGGTCCACTACTTTCGATTGTCACGAATTTTGCGAGATATTCTATTTACATGCTCATCCATTGAGTACGGATACCACATGGTAAAGCATACACGTAAAGACAAGAACTTTGACTCGGACTTCTCTGTAGTGAGGCTGTACGATTTGAACCAAAGTACTTTGGCGCCACTATGGAAGGGTGCTGGGATGCCATACGTGAGAGTATCGCACGGATCTGACACCAATTACATCTTCAATGGTTTATGTCCCGAACTCGAATTGAGCCAAGAAGACAAAGAACTTTCTGAATTATTCACAAGAAGTTTTATCAATTTTGCCTATAGTGGAAATCCCATATCTGAATCGAAAGATCAGAAGCAATTTCCGGCATGGCCAGAGTCGTATGCAACGATTAGAGATACGGATCAAACACCTCACGAACTCAACATCCAGGTAACTGGGGGACCTTATGGAACTGGATCGGTACATTTGACAGAAGAAGCAGAGGGTGAAAGTATTCCACAAGTTGGAAACATGCAGCATCTCAGATAATTTCTGATAGAGATCTGCGTACTGTATTTCGATCACGAAGCTCTATGTTACAATATCGCGCAGTTTATTAACCATGCAATATCGGTCTATGGAATTCCTAGCACCTCGTGCGGGTTGACAAATACTTTCGACAAATCGTTTTAAACTTGAACTCAACATTTCTTGTACCTAGATGGCACATACTAGTATTTCTTCTCGCCACACCAATATCAACCTTCATCTGAACAGAGAGCAAAGCTGTAGAAAGTTAATTGAGCCATCATATTTGATGCTCCAATGTGCACTCAATGGATTCAAAACACAGATATCTTAACAATCAATTCGAACTCTCATGGTTTTTATTTAAGAAGTCATTCATCTCAGGAAAAATAAGATGGAATTCTCGTGGGCTAAACTACGTCTATTTGGAGCACTGAGAACGAACTTAGACTCATCCTTTCTCTCAGTTCGTGTATCATACACTGCCGTTTATCTGTTTGGGAATTTTGTGCGATTTTGTTCTCGGCCCTCTTCCATTCTTCAGAGGCTACTTGCATATTCTCAACCCGTTTCGTCTGCCATGACTTCACAATTTGTTTCGCTCTTTGGAATGAATTCTCAGATGACGAATTTTTCGACTACGAGTTTCTTGAAATCTGGTCGGATAGTGATTCTGCCTGCAACATAGGAATCGTGCGTTTTCGGCACAAACACAAGTATTCTACTAGTCTTGGCGCATATCTGCAATCCCGCTAAAAGAAGACGTAATCGCCTATGTCAATATAAAGTTGAGATGGCTTTCTTAACGATACAAAAGTCCCTGTGTTTTCCATAATTTTTAGTATCGCTTTATTTTCACATGAAGTTCTGCGGCTCGTAAGACTTTCGCTTCATTGCGGGGTATTCTGCTTAATCACCACAATGGCACTGATTTGCCTTTCATCTTGTCGGCAAACCTCTGATTGAGAATATGTTATGCATTCTAAATTATTCTGATTATGCGAATACGATCCTCACACCGTGTGTATGATTTCTTCCACGTGGAGATTGGAGTTTAAAAGGCATAACGGTGAATTAGTCTTAAAGATTTTCATCGTCCATTCATTCGTGTCTCTATTGCAACTTACACTACAACCGAGAGAAGAAATGTTCCGCGACATAGCCATATTGCCAATGATTTATGACCACCGGAGTTCTTGTGCTATTTTCTTGGAAGTAGACTGGCAGATATGAAGACAAGGTAGCATCCTCTGGGATCAGAGTTTCTAATTTATATAGTTGATCATTAAATTTAAACTTTCATGTTGCCCGGCTTCATCGATTATCGATTACGCTAAAACTAAAGCTCGAAGAAGTCATTATTTGCGTGCTGTAAAACGATGCCAGAGATGAAAATGTATTTATGGTTGAAAGCCGCCCTCTTGCAGTTTGACACTCCTACCAACCGGCATCAATATCATACTGTATCTTGTCATAGATATAGAGCCAGTGTTGAATTTTAACTTAGACAATACAATCAAAATACAGAATCGATGTATTATATACCTAATAATCTTTACTCTTTGATTCCATATTACATATAATAATTCTCATTCAAAGAATCTGTGATATATCATTCTCTAATTATTTAATTAGTTTGTTAAGTGTTCAGATTAATATCTCATTTCTTTTTATATCATTGCAAGTGTTACTTCTTTGAACAGGATTGACAGAACTTGAGATGATCAATATTCTTTGAAACAATAGATGATATAGACTTAGAGTTCCTCATATTTTCTTATATCCACGGTCTTTCGTCTCAAAGATATCAAAAATATAAGGTGTAATGCTCTGTCAACCTTCTATCATTCATACATTGTATTCTGGTAACCTTGAGCTATTTTTGTTGGTATCTGTAGATCTGCTTCATACATCTAGTCACCTTGTATTACAATATTCAGATGAGTCTCAATCATAAAAATGTTCTATCGCAAAATTCAAGCTTTTTGGCCCATATTTTTAAGGTAAACTTATCTTATTTGCTGAAATTATCCCCAACATTCCCTTACTATAGTCCAAACATTTTCTGGTCAATGATAAGAAGTTAGGACATGTTATCGTTCATTCAGGGGTAATCGTCTAATTTCAACCTAATCATCATATATGTCCACGTGACTGATAAGCTAACACTCATATTCAATATTATATGGTATTTCCGGAGTGGTTCCAGCTTGTCAGATTTCAATACTAAGAGTCTCCTTCAATCCATATTTTCCTTTGATCTTTACAATCTAAAAGCTTGTCAAAGATCGATATCAACTTGGATCTATTGCCATCTGTAGCCAAGGTGAGTCTAGTTTTTGTGTCCTTAAAACTCTCTTTCTTCCTTGTTTTCCATCATACTAACAGTAATGGTGTAAGAGTACTTCGTCACCCTCATTTCTTGGAGAGATTGTTCCTCAAATACCCAAGAGCAAAAGCATCGCCTGCTTCCACAAATTGCCTACAGAAATGGATCCACTACGAAACAAGCGTGCTGAACAGCGTTCATATGGTCATGACCACTGGGTACTCAAGAAGAAGCAAGACTGTACGGAAGCAGTAATCGGAATCCAACAACCCAGCAAAATGCGGATCGGGTTGGTCAATACGGAGGATCCTAGCTTGGATCGAGAGTTATTCTATGACCGGGGTTTTGGAGAGCCATTTGACTGGAACGACACGAGTGATCTCTCGCTCTTAAATGAGTGGAGACAGGAAACGTTTCGCAAGTACACCAAGAGAAACATGGCACAGATGAAGGATACAACGGTGGTCACAGTGACCGAGGATCGGGGTACCCAAGAGACTAGATCGAGTCAAGGACAGGAATCGGATGGTTTTGGCGATCAGCTTCTCGCTATGATAAGCCATAGAAAAGAAATTGAGGCATTTCATGTTCAAAAACGCAGATCAGCACGCCTTACAACACAAAAACCGGTATCCAGTCGATCCAGTCGTCGCCAGAAACTAACCAATCCACAAAAAATTATCGAATTCCCCCCCATTGACTTTGACAAGGTTGCTAGTCTAATACCAGAGCAACATCAGCGTCGTCAAAGGGTCCAGCACAGGTACTGGAAAATGACCTCTGGCCTCATTGAGAGGTCTTTCGACTTTCCAGATCGGGAAATCGGAACTGTTTACAATCTTTGAATTCCAAATTTCACAGATTGATCTCCAGCACTAATCGAACCTTTCGATGGCCTCCTCTTTCAGCTCGCCAGCCTTGACAATAAGTTTGCCAAGCAATTTCCCCGATTGTTGAGGTTTGGCCCGGATACTTCCATCATGGGTCTAGCAGATTATATGACAACACCTCGACGAAAATGCCACACCGATAGATCTACATGGAATACATGGTGCTCGCTCAGGTACTTAGATTAGTTTTATGGGATGGTCAGTTCTGTGGGAGCTAGATCCGGGATAGAAAAAGTATGACCATGACTCCTCAAGAGTATCCTGCCGTTCTGTTACCTGCCACCTTTGTGAGATCATGACGTAAAGATCCTCAAAATCCCCATACATTAGCTTCAGACCCAAAACTCGAACCCTTCAGGACCTAAGAGCTATTACATACTGTGGATAAGCCTTAAATTTCACCCCTAGTGATTTACAGGTCTATCAATGATGAATTGAAGCTGAAAAGAGCATCTACATACCTTTCATAGTTCTCCACATACCACGGGAGTTTCAGTTATAACCCATTAGAACTCAGAATCATCCGCTAGGAAACGATATCCCAGGAACTAGTATACGATACCAAAATATAGTTCAAGTACCATGCTTCATGATTAGGTGAGAGTCGGGTACATGTATAAATAGTGTCGTAGCCTCGCCAAGGCTACTTCGTTTACAACTAAGCTTAATGCAACCAAGTTACTGTGAGGCATCTGTACCTCATGCTCCCCAAAGTATATGTGCCACATGTATCGAGAACTGCCGCTAGAGAAAACAGGATCATCCTCATTCTTATTGTATTTTCAAAATGGCAATTTGCCGGAATTCACAAATAAGCCATACCTCCGTTTATCAGAAGGGCAATAAGCATTGAACTTCCAGTTACCAAAGTCACGATCCTTCGAGGCCCTTCTCTAGAGTTCATACTCATCTCCGATATCCCGTCGTTGAATATATTCGGCAAAGCTGTGTGGGCTAAATGTGGGATCCAAAATCGACGTGGTTCAGCTCAATGTTTTAAGTGACGACCGACCAGATTGCCAGATTGAGACTACGAAAGTAATTGCACAACGGAGATATGAAAGCAGGGCGGTAATTGTTGTTTGGAGCTCCAATTTACGACAGAAAATTGCTAATTCGAAGTTAGTTCTTGGAAATGGGAACACGGCGTCGTCTATGCCATGAAAGCCAGACGACTCAACCTCTTTCAAGCGACAGCATTGCCTATCCCCCGTGCCAAAATCTCTCTACTTCCACCGCAGTCATGATTTATCCCTTCCTTACGATCATCTATGAGGCATCACAGTCAAGACGTTATAAATGTAGGATCTGGTGTGGTAACCGTGACAAAATCACCCGATCCAACAAAGCAGTCTTTCCAAAGGAACAGTTCACAGATTGAGCAATGTTGGCTCACATAGCTACACTGAATATAGTAGGGCGTGGAAGCATGATAATTGTGTGGGACATGTCAGTCTTGGACTCACTAGGCTCAAGCATGGGGACGGCAGAAGGTGCAATGAAAACAGCGGGACTGTTCCACCATCATGCGAGAGTCCTACATAGTTTTGAACTGCCTTCACTTGCTCCAGGAAGAATTCCGATTCAAGTCCCTAACAAAATAGCAGTCTAGAAAGGGTCCAAGGTATACATGGAGCTGGAGACTGTTGGAGATCGGGGGTGGGGACGACAAAAATTTGGGGACTGTTCTAAAATGCTCAAAAGGGGGTCTACTGTGGCTATGAAAGTGCGAAATATCAGGGCATAAGGCGAGGAAACGGGATGATGTTTTAGTGGAAGGCCAAGAGTATATAGAATACTCGGAAGTGTAAAGGAATTGAGAAGTATCAAATGCCTGGCAGGGTCTTAGTCATTGTAGATCGAATGGAGCACCACTAATTGACCGCGACTTAGTTTGTGATGACTAGAATTAGTCATTTTCTTCAAGTCTCGGCTTTTGCTAGTCTCAGTTGATCTGTGTGTTTTTTTAATTCGGTAGAGACTATTTAAGGTGGCTAGTTTTGGCAAGAAGTATGAGTCAGTTATATTAGATCAATTTCTGTAGCCTGACTTTGAATAGGCTGCATAAATCATTTTCTTAATCTTGAGTGACCCCACTTTGCACAGGTCATATTGGTTTTTTTTCTCCTTCAGTGATTTTCAAGGAGACGATCTTCAACCTTGCTTCAAGTTACTTCCCAATATTAATCTTTAGACATATTCCTCTCATAGCAATTGAGCTTTTCAACTCTCTGTTCATACGCTATCTTTTCAAGAGCAAGATTTCATCTTGTTTCATCAAGATAAGTCATATTTCAATCATACTGTTTTCTTCTTACCATTATCCTATCTCAGCAGTGCTTCTCGGACATATAACATCAACTCTTTTGATACTAATCGATTTTAGACCTACATCACCACAAAAGTAAGTCAAGCAATTAATGGTAGTTCGCTTACAGGAGATTCAAGGGAAAAGTAGGAAACTCTCTTCGACAGACTATGAAACTCTTGCTATTCCGTTGAATCAAAAGTTCGAGGGTGCACGGACTCAAGCCCGATGGTACCTTGAGCCTCCCTGCAAATATCGACAAGAAAGTATTAAATGTTCTAGCTCGAACCGTAAATGCTCTTCGTGCCATTATCCTTCTCTGGAATGAGACTGGAAGTGACAGAACTTGGAATCGCTGTCGAGGCTAGAGAGAGCTTGACGGTGGTAGACCCACTTGCAGAGTTTGGGGGCTTGGTGGTTATGGGGCTCCCTTTGATGATTGAGCTAGAGGGAGACTAAACTATGGGTGGATCTATCTTAGGAAGCTTTGAAAAAAATGCCATGGTGATGCAGAATAAAAGATTATTGATAATCTCGGAGGTTCTGGCTTCAGTAAGAATCGACGTCTAGGATTATGGAGTTCTCAGATTCAATAGATTAGTTCAATGGCTAGGTAGCTACATGATTGTCCTGTTGTCGTTCGGGAACAAATATATCTGGTTCAGTGACGGGAGTTGGAAAGCTGCGTGACTTAGTTTCTTTTAAAAAAATTTCCTGCTTTCAATGACGAAGTGATGATTCGAATGGCGTTGGCGAGAGACATGATAAGGTCACTAGCAAGCATATACTTTGAAACCTCAATCTTATAGACAATAGATCGCTGAATTCAACGAACTTTTAAAAAAGGTTTAACCTCATGGTGACCGTGGAGTAATCGATGAACATACGTTCACTGCCATTTGAGACATTTAAAAGGGGTAGTGACGAGAAGGTGACTGATATGGTTCCGCAAAGTTAGCAGTCATGCAAAACTTTAGTTTCTACTTCACACTCAATCACTTTTTAATGAGACCAGAAAAGATGATAAAGAAAACTTGATTGCTTAACACCTAACCTAATTGAAATACCAATTCGCTCTGACTTTATGCAATTCGCCGCTGAATTATGCATCCGAAGATGATACAAATTACCAACCCTCGCCGAAACGTATCCTCCACTATTGTGATGCTGGGAGCTATCGCCACCCTGAAAAGCGTAAAAGGAATAGCATTAAACCAAAATAACTATGAAAAGAAACCCAACTGATTCCGTATCGACATCGTGTAGTGATCGGCATTGAGACGGCAAAGATGAGCCCCGCGAGTTTGAGAATGGATATACAATGGTAAATCTGAGTGGGTTTAGTTGTTCGCAGATGTAACTTAGAATTGATAACAAATACGGTGGTTACAGTAAGATATTGAAGACATACCCTATTTCCCTTATAGTCATAGATTCCTAGCTCCTTTGGGTCGTCTACACCGGCAGTCTTGAGCTATTGCAAAGCCGGTGATGGCCCTCAAGCCGTTACGCAACAGCACAGTATGCCTCCTGATAGCAATTGCAGTTCTTCCGCATGCGTAGACATCTTTATTCAACATCTTGGTCATGTCTTCAAATGGCGAGCCTCTCTTGTGGAGAACGCCTGCAAAGTGACTGTTATATTTTTTCGCAACTGCGTCCCAATCGATCTTCGAAAATTGGCCATTTATCTCGGGTTGTGATAGATGACTGGAAAGAATGTCGCAAAGCGCTTCTACTTCTATTAAGAGCCAGCCATTGGCCGACATGTTTTTGTTCTTCGTGCTACTTTCGTTTTGCTGTTTTGTTGCTTGAGAATATTCGAGATGCTGGTAAAGTCGCTCGCTCGTTCAGTCGTTTGAAGAAATTGGTTTGTTGCCTTGAGATACTAAGAATGATAATTCTGTTGGAATGAATGGTGTGGAATAATGTGCAGATAATCTGGGCTGTATCAAGTGATGTTTCTTGCAGTTTTGTTGTGTTGCAAGATGCAACTTTGTTGTTGTTTGATTCATCATCTGGTTCTTCGCTCTTTCTCTTGTTGCAGTTAGCTATCTGAGGAATCGCAACAGATGTTACGACCGGACTTTCCATACCTCTTTCCATGCTCATCGACATTAGAATCTTGGCGGACTTCAAAAACATAATTTGTCAGTATAGCTGCACTTATTCTCGAGCGAAACAAATCACCTCAATTATCTCAGCTTCTTCGTTATTCTCCACTCGTACGACTTCCCTGTCGTTTTTCCATTTGGTCGTATCTTGAACATGTACTACTCCATCATGTTGCGTTTCGGTAGCTCTCCTCCTGTCAACCTCCATGTTATCACAGAATCTAGGAATCTCCCAGCTTGCCCATCGATCCAATTCTGCCGCCGCTCTATTCTCATCCAGATCATCTAAGTCTGGTGCAAGCCGACGAAACTCTCTTCGAACCTGAAGATAAACCTTTGGCTGACGAACGGGACTCAAATCAACCTTTTTGAGCACCTCGGTGTAAAACTTTGCCTCGTTTTCAAGAGTGAACTGTTCGTCATCATGCCTGGAGAACAACATAAGATGACGAACCATATCACGACAGAGATGGTTTCGGTTGAACGCATATGACAGGTCACGAACAGCAGTCATTTCAGCGTCGCTCAGTGTGGCGCTTTCAGTGAGCTTGAGGTTAAAGGGGTGAAATGTCTCCGCACTCCTAGCAGCTTGCAAAATTCTGCGAAGGGATCCTCTATCGTCGAAGTTCATGGTATCGAACAGATCATTCCAACGGGGGTACTTTTGGTCCAGAACTGGAATATTCAGGCGAGCATAATCTAGGCCAAGAACTGGGCGATTCATCTTGAAGTACGTTTGGAAGCGACGTAGAAGAGGAAAACTTTCTGTGAAGATACAGTGAGATATTTCGCCACTTCAAAACTAGTTAATGTCAGACATAGGGCAAAACTTGGTTTTGTAGTAGTGGTAAGTTTCCTTATGCTGAGATACTTACCGCTTTTTACTGTGTGTGCGATTTTCAAAGTCCCTAATTATTGCAAGGAGAAAGAAATCTGAGGTTTTGTTAGCCATTGAAATGACAACCATAATCACTCAATGACTCTAGAAGTGTTGAGAAGTCAAGTTATAGTATACTCACAATTGTTTGTATTTGTGTTTGTAGATTTAGTTGGCTTTCGGATTGTTCTCGAGTTACGTATTGAAAGAGAAATGTTGTGGAATATATTGGAAAAAGCAACAACATCTGCGATAAAGGTTATGGAATAGATCTTGGCCGCCAATACAGCGATGCCAATCGTGATTGGTTATAGGAGGCGAATCACGTGGACCTAATAAAGAGGGTCCTTACCGATACCACGTTATGCTGGCGCGATGCCTTCAACGAGATGTCTGTTCTGATCAATAATGCAGGTGAACTAATGAGATTTCGTTATATCAAGGATGTATTCCTAGGCTTATGGAACATATACTTCCACATACGGAATGTATGCTCGCTACTTATTCCCAACTTTCCGTCTCTTATTTTGTGTCCTGTTTCTATAGTAGCTTCAAGATGGATGCCGAAGAGTCATGTAGTATTCTCAATTTAATGTTTCAACGTTTGTTTCTCTACTACATTGAATATCATTTTACTTTCATTGAATGAAAAGATTGTTTCCAAGTTGATAGTTTCAAGTTCTTTGTGGGACACTGTTGCTGCCTGTTCTCTTTACTCTCATTGACTAAGATTGAGATAGTGATTTAAAATCACTCTTCTTCGTCGGGGCTACTATATGCGGCATCCAATATCATACTACTTGATAATCTTCTAATTAAACTTTGTACTGGAGTCTTGGTTTGTAAGATAACACCCGATGGCATACCGAGATGTCCGTTAGTTCATTATAGCTGAGGGGGCTGCTAGTTGTGTTTTTGACCCATGCTGAGCGTGATAAAACCATAAAGACATTGGCATTGGAAATGGTACTTCTTCTGTAGGTGCAAAGATGATGATGCCATCCATTGGGATATATGGCGCACTGGGAGATATGGCGGACTGTTGATGGACCTAGAACATATCATGAAGGTTTCACACTTCCTCACAGTTATCTAATTGACTTCTGTATTGGATCTCGCCGTCAGATTTCATTTCTTTTAACTTGAGTACCGAAAAATTTAAACAATCTGAGTCCTGTATATCGAGATTTCTTTCTATTGGCCATCAGTATTGATCTTGGGATATTGAAAAATTCCAAGATTTACGCTGGATTCTCTCAATATTCGGCCATAATAATCACATTTCACCCACCGGTGTGAATATTAACTGAAAATCTGAAGATGTGGTTCAGGAAATGTTTGTGCACACGTAGAGATACTTAAATATGCAATACTAAGTTTAATTGTTTGCTAAAGAAATGTAACTACTGACTGGCGACCATATCAAATCCTATTAGGTCATATTCATGAATATCAGTGGAGACTTAACAAACAGGTATTAGTTTTCAACTCCAATTTCTTCAATAATCTCGGAAATAACGCAAAGCGAAGGCAAAATAGTGGCTGCAGAGTAACTTCCAAATAGGAAAAAGGAGGCAAATAGGCCACCAAAGAATCGAAAAAGGTTCTCCAAAGTCCAAAAGACTGGTCTTTAGGAAGGGGGAAAGTTTACTTGAAAGTTTTCCTAGCACAGAAGAATCTGGAAATGTGTAAATAATTGGAAGTGGGAAAAATTGTGTATAGCTTTCGTTTAAAGCTCGAGAATTGGCTCAGAAGGAGCTGACTTCTTGGCATTGGCATCAGCAGCATCAGCAGCGTCTACCGCAGCCTTGACTGCAGCCTCATCTTGTAATCGGCGGTGGACTGCCAAAATAGGTACCATCGTTGCACCAGCAGGCGGAGCATATGGAGTGGAAGGAGAAGAGACAGGATGTTGACCACGGCCTGAGGGAAGCTTTCGTCTTTGAGTTAGGTTTGCAGAAAGCGTACGGGCAGCAGAGGCTCGTACGGGAGATTCATCGTTAAGAGAAGCTGCTGGAGAAGACGTTATTTGTTCGAAAGAAATAGAGCGAGAAGGATCGGATGCCGCAAAAGATGGTCTAAAGTTAATGAGAGCAGGTGCAATAGGTCGTGGAGCAGTCCATTTCTTTGTTTCGGGCAGGTGATTATACATGATAGTAGCCTGCTCAGCCAAAGTATCGAGGGCTTGTTGTCTACCGCCCATTGTTTGTATGGCGCTGGAGCTAATTGGAGGACGGTTCAACTCGCTAGATGGTTCATCGTAAACGATCTCTTCGTTATAAACAGTGCGCTTCTTGTAACGACGAGGAGGAGGCTCTGCTATAGGTTGAGGGATAACTACCGGGCGAGGTTGAAGTGGTCGAGGATGTGTGAGGGGAAGAGATGGGGGATCTGGAGTTGTTTCAAAAGGAGAGTTGAGGATGGACCGATCGTTATCGTATGTAGATGAGATGAACGAGTCTTCTTGCTCGGAGGACTCTTGAGTAACTGCCTCACCTTTGGCTTGCCTAGTAACTTGCTTCTCCTCCTGATTGGACCTGACTGGTGGGTGACCGTTCCGCTCAGGACGCGAACTACTTCTTAGTCTATTCATGGCTGCGATTGCATCAGGCGCAAGGAAGTAACCCATCTCTCGTCGGAGAACCCATTCGCTGCGCTGAGGGATATAACGGTGCTCCCGAAGCGGCATAGAGATAGTTATAGCTTCTCGCGGAGCCTTATCATTACCCTGGCAGCGATAGCGACGAGTAGCACCAGGTGTACCTTCATCCTGCGCGATATCTCGGGTCAAGGAATTGTACTCATGGGCAATCTGACGCCAGTCGATATCTTTTCCAGCATTGAGGTAATCGAGAACTATTCCAGTGATGATCTTTTGTTCTTGTACGGTCCAAAACTCCTTACTATCATAGGCTTTACCGATTGCTCTTCGAATGACCTGACTGCGCCAATTGTTGAGCGCTTGGATAGACTTGGAGTTGTCCCAATCCACTTTTACACCCTTTTCGTCATCCTCGTATTCATGCCTAACATCGCTTTTGATAATCTCGTTCGTGTACTCATCGGTCTCTTCTGTTTTGAAACAGATAATGAGCTTGGAGGGATCTGGCTTGCCAATGAGTGCAGGACTTCGATCGATCGTACCGTCGTCGATGCAGCGATTGCCGCGTTTACTCTTTGGGGCGTGTCTCTTATTAAGCTAGTTGTATGTTAGTTTGAGTTTTGGAGCCACATGAGAAGCTAAGAGTATGAACTCACTCGGTGCCTTTTCTGCTCCTCAGTTTCGTTGGTTAGATCAAGGACAGGAGCTCTCCTCCATTGAATGTAGCCTGGCGCGTGACCAGGACTAAAATCAGCATCTGATTTGTCCTCGGTAAGTGCTGGAGGGACGACAGAGGGCTCAGATACGATGACAGAGGGTTTAGGAGCGAGTCTAGGCCTCTTAGGAACACTAGTATCTGGGAGGATCGGCTTCTCTTGATGTAACTTTGGGAGCTTATCGGGTTTCTGAGCATTTGTAGCGTCCTCAGCGGGGGCCATCATAATGAAGGTATGTGCTGGCAACCACTTGTTAGTCTCTTCTCTATACGGTACTTAATGCGAGACTAATTTCATGATGGTTGTAGGGAAGTGAAGGGTAATTCATCTCAAGCCGGATAATATGCTTTAATGAGAGTAGAAGATGGGATAAAAGAACTCATGGAAGTTTTAGTATCCCATACATCTTCTCCCAAAAATGAAAAAATAAGCGATGACAGATCAAGCTGAGTTATTTGTTTGAAGCATTGAAGGTGAAATATATATTATACGTACTCAAAGGACCGGATGTGTGCGTTTTTGTCGTAATTATTGATATTTCTTGGAGGGTTTTCTGCTTGAAGTATCTGCCGAATACCTAACTAAAAGAGAATATGTCAGAGGAGTTGCACCGTAAGTATATGATAATTGAAGGTCTTTCAGTGATCGAGTGGTCATTTGTAAGAGATAAAGAGAGGTGTTGGCGTACTTGCAGGAGATCTTGCTCTTTGAGAGTGATATTTAGCACAACATAAAGAATGGAAACGCAGTTGAAGGTTGATTGAAACGAAGGAGGAACATGTTGGGAGGATCAAGTAGACATAGATAAATCACGGAGTAATTCTTGTATTCTGGGTAGAAATGAGTGTACTGCGGGCTGCGCCTGATGAAGGAGAAGTTCAACTTCCTGATCCAACTCCTCATCTCGGGGTGACCACGATGTTTGTATTGACAGAATCGCCGAGTACCTCCGGACAATGTAAAAGAAAGGTATTGGATATATTGCATGGGGTATGGAGAGGAACAGGATATTTTGACTTACTAATATTAACTCAAGATCGCACTGCTTTGTTTGTGGGCTTTTCCTTTTGCAAATCACTTCAAATAACACAACTACCACTCGAAATAAAATTGGTTATCGGCATGGTTGTTGAAAAAGAAATCTGTTTGACTTATAAAAGTTGTTGTTGAGTGACAGTTTTCAAGTCTGGAGAAGATCGGAGGTTGTTGTTTTCTGTCTGCTTTTCTGACTAACTACATACAGTTAGTTGAACGGGTAGACTGCCTAAATCATTATATACACACCAATACAGTCACCGAGGTTCATTCAATGGTAATTAGTGTGATTAGACACGGCTGAGATGAAAACAATGAGGTCGAATCGTAGCCTTATGTAGTAGAGAGGGGCTTTTTGGCAAAAAATCTGTTGAGCAATACAAAGAAAGTCTGGAGATCTTGCTTGCAGGAATAACAGTAGCTTTTGAGACAATCAAATATATTATAATCTATAATAATTCTTGAATTATATCTATTATTTATTGATTTACAAAACAAATTCTTTTAAAATACCAATAAATAATCTACAAATAGATAATAACTCTAATAGGTAATCCACAGGGCAGATTATCTATAGGTACTCACAAGTTGCGGATTATTTGTGCAAAGCCTAGATCATACCAGATTACTGCCCATCGCATACTACTAGATGATTTTTCCTACGTTTTTGGTCGAAAGATTATGAGAACAGAACCGAATTTCTCACTGCAAGATAAAAGAGCTACCATCTGAAGATTGGCCTGAAGAATAGTTTTCAAATGATTCCTAATTTCTTCAAGTATTAGCGAATCGTAGCCTTCTTCATTCTTTACCAATCTTGAGTAACAAAACTTCTCATTGTGTAGTATAAAACTCACATGCTCTGAGTGGAATTTATTCGGGAAACGCAGAATAATCACTCCAGCAATTTTTGCCCTGTCTAAACCAGTAGCAGTTAGAATCAGTATGTTCCAACAAGAACCCTGACCGCAAATTCATTCATCTCCGAATATTTCGGCTCTGAAGTCATAATTCTATCCCATTCTCTTACAAAATGGTGAATTACTGTTATTGTTTCACTCCTTCTGGTCTTTACTGGCTTAATTGACGATTGCTATCCGTTACATGCATAGCTTCTACACTAATCTCGGCCCGAATAAAAGTAGACTTCATATTCGCTCTTGTCAAATACCAGTTTTACCACAACAAATGGCAGGGGTATAATGTGTGGCTTTTTTTTAATCTAGGGTTTAAACTACACGATTATTATCAGAGTGTATTCTGCATGTCTGGCAAGAAATTCCAGGCTTTGTGAAGAGGGAGCATGTCGAATTGATGTGTATGTATGGAGCAGTCAAGAAAGGCATTACGAGAAACGCCGAACTCAACATAATATCGACTAATTGGCATCTATTACAATTCAAATTTAAACCTCAGTTAGAACTCAAGAATGATGAACCTAAATTAGATGGAGGGGTTGCAAATTTACAGATATATTCTACTGCCAAGAGCTCTAGATGAAAGACACTAACATAATCATTTCGTACCATAGTACTATATTGTACTCTTCAGTTCATATGAATCACAAATCATACAACTATTTGGAACAGACAATGTCATTGAAGATATCAAATTGATCCGAAGATTTCTTCGGAGAATTCATAGCCACTATTTTCTCCGCACAAAATCAAAGTAAGATCATCTAACAGGTGAATTAAATTGATGCAATACAGTCAATTAGGGCAATCTAATAGGCGATCAGATTTTTTTCTTCCCGCACTGGTAAATCACAGCAATTAGTCCATACCTTTGTGCTGCATAGGATAGGTTCTGAACCATTCACTCCATCGCCAGGGCCGCCAAAAACTGCCAAAAGGGAATGCACTGGCCGCTAACAAGTCGTGGCTGATTATTCAACGCTCACAGTTGCTTTACTAATGTGTATATAATTGCTATGGAATACAACAATCAAGCCATAAAGCGGGGGGCGGGTTAGGAAGTACTGACTTGGAAGGCCTTGGTGCCTGAAAATATATATAGAACCAAGGAACTATGTATAGACTCTGACTCTATTGGCTAGGATTCCGATATATAGTACCATAGACAATTTAGAATTCGGTTTCACGTGCCAAATGACCCAATTTGAGGTCTGGTGTAACCGTTTGGTACCATATAGAGTGTAAGCGAAGGTGCCGTAGACCTCGATGGAAGAAATCGTTGTTTAAGGCCTCAAGCTCTCAACCTGAGATTCCTCTTCTCTATCTTCCTTACAACATACTTCTTAACAGTCGTAAAAATCGTAACAATTCTTTTATGAGAACATCGCATTTCTTTTACTTCAACAAAGATCTCTTGCATTCATCTCATTCTGTCCTCATCAGAATCATCTACTTACTCTTTGCATACGTAAAAACAACTTCATCACCAGTCTTTCATCCTTTAAAAAAACCAGCCTTAAAAATGACTTCCTCATTTGCTCCTCGTCTCTGGACAGAACCATCTGTCATCAAGACCACCGGCGACATTAGACCCACATCAGAACAGAAGAAAGTAGCATTTGAAGTCTACACAGCACTTCGCGATGGTAGTGGTATCGGGGAGAAGATAGCAAACAAGGTATCTAAGATATTCAAATGGAAGAAAGCTCCGGCGCAGCCAAAGGTATGTCCACATTTTCCAACAGCTTGATCCCAAGAAAAGTACTATCTATGTAAGAGACTAACCCTCGATTGTAGATTTCGGGTCCTAGCAATACGAAATCATCGACCTCTGCCAGCTCTCGAGTAAGAGGTTCAAGAGCTCCTCAAGATATTTCATCAAGTGTATCACAGGACCAAGTCATTCTTGGCATTTCCGAGAAAAGAATGACTCGAAACCAGACAGCAAAAGGTAGCAATCAAATCGCTGTTGATGTTGATGTTGACGTTTTCGAAACCATCCCAGATCAAATCAAGAAGCCATCTCCACCCTCATCGAAGGCAGATTTCAGGAGCAACAAAGAAAAAGAAGTTGTAAGTTCCTCATTTGCCAGCGAAATGAACATTGAAAGACCAAAGACTGATTGAATATATTTAGGCTCAAGCTCGAGTCCAAGCAGCACGTGGGACCATGTCAACACCTGTTATCCCCGCACCTGTCTACCAGGTCACTCGCTCTGTATCACCGCCCGAACATGATATAAAGGAAGCGCAAATGAAATTAGCATATCCACAGGAAACAGTGTGTGCTTATCAAGCTGAGCTAATTTCCGATCCTATTGTGCTTTCTTTCGTTGCTATGAAAGATCACAACATGGAGGAGGAAATAGAGGATGATTTCGAGGCAGCAGATGATCAGCCGAAAGTAGGACCCGATGAGGATACACCCGATGTCGACACCCCAGTCTCGGCTCCTTTTAAACTGTCTGCGGTGCCACGTATCCGCTTGAACTTCAACAGCCCTACTGGTGGAAAGCCTAATAGAATGGACAAAGGGAAAGGAAAGGTGAGTCCATCGTGTGCTAGTATCGCAATCATCAGAAGATAAAATGCTAATACATTTTTCTGCCAGGCTTTAGATGAAGATGTTGAAGATTGTCCTGAAGCAATTGAAAATGATAACACGAGGGAATATCCCGGTCAGGTTTTGAATACCGATAATGAATCCAAAGAACCAACTGGGGCCTCTGGAAGTAGCACCATGGGTGTAAGTTATCTTTTTCCTTTGTGTAGTTACTACTACATTCTTTCTTGGCGCCTTGAACAATCATTCTAATCTACCATTAAGTCACAGACATTCAACGCATCAAATACACCGGTAAAGTCGCTCAAGAAAATGCCTCCTGGTCATGAGGTGATGGACGAAGGACTTCATGACCGAAGCCGAGTTCTAGTCGGAATTCCACGGCCAGAAGCCCTTACCATCGTATTCAAAACGGGTAAGGAGGATCCAAAGAAACCGGGCGTAGTCCAACATCTTGCCAACGTCACTTACCGATACAAAAAGGAAGCGTTGAATTGGGAAAGTGCAAATTACATCGCAGGTCTCAACAAGTGGCGAAGTCAGATCTTCAGCCGACTTCTGGGCAAAAAGGCGGAAACACGTTGGAAGTGGACCCAGGGAGAGATGAACGCTGCGTGCGATATCCTAGAGGCTCATCTCACATCACCAGAAGTCGGTGGATCATGGGCCAATATCGACTGGGAAGTGGTGACTGCGGTGTACAATGACCGCTTTGAAGGTGTGACGCAAAGCGCTGGAGAACTGTACGCTCGCGTCAGATACAACTCCAAAGATGGTCCAGCAATTTCCGAGCGCGGAAAGAACATGGGAACTGATCGCGAAGCTCCCGTTCGAACCTGGAATGGTATAAAGAACCAAATGACGCATTTTGCGGATCCCAGAGCAATCGACATAGTGCGAAGGGCTCGGGATCCCAAGACAGCTGTCAGTTCAGGATCTTCCACTGGTTCCGAATCAGGTTGGCCAGCCAACGTACCACTGAAGAGAATCGGTTTTGTGAATGGGAACCGCGCATCTGCCCGTGATCGTAAGAGGTTCAGCGAGGAACAGAATGGAGATGCCGCACAGGACCTTCCACCAAATAAGAAGGTAAAGCTGGATAGATCAGCTACTCGTCTCCGCGGTGGTCACCTCTCTGATTATGATGGTTACATCTCCGATTTTAACTACGGTGATGATTCTCCACCTTCAGGTGATGTGCAAGGCCGTCAATTTCCTGGCGATTCTGCTTTCCGATTAGCATCGGGTACTCGAGCTGTCCAAGCTTTGGCAGAGGCTCACCGTCTTCTCGGCCTGGATGTTACTCCAGTCGGTGTCGAAGGTAGTCATATGGCTGATCAATCAACTTCTCTCTCGCATGACAAGAAGAGATCAAGAGAAGCTGATGAAAGTTATAGTGGTGAAGATGAGGAGGAAAGTTTACCACCAAAGAAGGTGAAGATGGATAGACGCCTTCCTCGGAATACTTCACTAGCTCCGCTCAGTGCTTCAACTCCAACCCAGACCGCGACGGTAGATCAGCAAAATCCGCCCTCGAACCTTAGGAAGAGATCGAGGAACAATGACCAAGTTCACGGCGGCGACGACCAGGAAGCCCTTCCGACAAAGAAGACAAAGTCGGAGACTGCGCAAGGTAGTCAGCAATCTTCCCATGCTTCACGACGAAACTCTGCATCCATGGAAAATCGAAACGCTGGTCGTTGCCCTCCCTCTCCTAATACTCCACGACGAAACTCTGCATCCATGAGAACCCAAAATACTGGTCGTCGCCCTCCATCAAAAGGCGGGGTAGCCACGACTAAGAAGGGGTTTCAAACCACGTCCCGCCTTCCAACTTTGGATGACTATTTCTCCGAGAATTAGTTGGCCAAAGGAAGGTAGACTTCTACTCACCATGCACTTAAGCAAAGAGTCATTGTCAGAATTAAAAAATGTTCTGGTTTGTTCTCAAAGCGGTGTGGGAAGCGTTTGATGGTGCACGGTTGATGGATATTGATTGGTGGTTTGCACATCACTACAAAAATTATGAGAAGGTCACGGTTACATACTCGAGTACTAGCCGCTGTCTTGTATTCTGGACGCAAAGATCGCTAATGAAGTTGGTATTGGCACATAGACAAACTGCGCTATAGAGAAGATTATACTGGTGCAATTTACGGGTGTCATGTACGCAGATCAGACATTACTAGTTCACGGCAGGAGGATTTAATGTTTTGGGTTTCTTCTTGGGATTGTTTTCAACTACGTTGACATCGTACCTTTGTTGGGAGATACTTATGGGTGCTGCTTTGGGTTTCATTTCTGGTTTGATGGTTATATGGAGATGACTATGGCTTTGGGTCTTTGTGAGTTTGCGAATAGATATCTGGTGTGGATGGCCACCACCTTGGAAGTCTTTCGCATCTCGCACCTAGTCATGAGATTGTGATTGGATATCTAATTAGGCTGGCCACCTGCTGGATTCCTTCCACTTCTCGTTTCTGGCCATGCACGACCGTCGGTTTTTTGGGATTGGGGAATGTCTTTCAATGTTATACTCCTTTGGATATGGATGGATATGAAGCATTTATTTATGTACACGGATATACCTATGATCTGCGATTTACGACTACGATATGAACTTAGGGGGAACTGATGTAAGCTCTATGGCGGATGGTCACGGAATGGGGATGTATAAAGATGCCACCGGCGTTGTGATTTGACTTTGAGTTTTCAAGCTTTTTGGGTGATGGATATGACTACTAGCAATTAATGAGTTGAAGACGTGAAGTAAATCATACGTTTTCCATGATAAATTGACGCTGTATACATTGCAATGTGAACTTATTGTGACAATTCGTGATGAATACCTAGGTAACATCATAAAATAACTATATTTGAAATGGCTCCCGGTGACTCTCTTGGCGCCGCCTTCAAAGGAATGAAATTTGAGAGAAATTTTGAGTTGTCAGTTCGACAGTCTACACTCCGGACTAGCTTGGGTAAAGCTAGACAGGAGTCGAACTGAAGGAGAGAATTTGTACTCGGAATCATTTTCTTTATTTTGTTCAAGATACAGGGCTGAAATATGGAAGCTTGATTCAAACCTTGAAAGGTTTATCAGCGGCATATTAGTCCAAGTGTGGAAAAGGTGTTTAGTCGTCTTGGTAGTGCATGTGGTGCCTAGTGGGAAGGATGTGGAGAGTGAGTGTGATGTGATGTGACCTGGCGGAGAGGAGAAGATCAGAGCACGAGCTTGGAGTAATCATGGGATGAGCACGTGTGCAATTGGCGGTCTTAAATAGCATCTAGATTTCGAGTTCGAAGGACCAGGGAATTGAGGGTTGTGGATAGGAGTGCGTTTCCGAGGTTAGTTGGGATTTTTTATGATCTTTCTGTTGTTTATGTATTCTTGGTTTTTTGTCTTCCTTCATAAATGATTTCCTTGATGGCAATTTGCTGATTTTGGCTCTTTGAACTTTTGTCACGCCTAGAGGATTTCCCGTTGTGCCGATTTTTATGTTGGCTGAGAAGGGGGCGGATGTCATTCTTGAGGATAATGCCGCGTAAAGTGAGGAATCTGCGTGGTGATGAGACAGGATCTGAAGTTAATCCGACCAAAATCATAAACTTTAAATGCCCAAAATATTTGCTAGATCTGTATCTTGAAGGTGCCAGTTAAATTCTGAAATGAGATCCAACTGTGGAAATACTATGTCAGTAATCTTCTCCTTTGATCACTTCTAAATATATAAATTCTACATTATCATACACTCACTCCCAGCACAATTCCAACACCTTATTCATCATCATCATCTTCCTCCTCCGGCTTCTTCTCCAAAGTTACCTCCGTAACCTTCGATCCTTTCTTCTCCCCATCACTCATCGTAATCTTATACTTCCCACCCAACACCAAATCCTTCGCAACGATTTCCCTCGTCCTGCCTAAACTTTCTATATCGTCAATTCTCTGCAAAGTCCTCGCGAGATGTTCATCAAATCCTGGTTCGGCGCAGATACTGCGGAAAGCTTGTTGCATCGGTACAGAATCAGCTCGGACCATGGCATTCGATGTGATTGTAAAAAGATTGACGTGATCATATTGTTGGATAAAATCTGCTCGAGTCATAATCTGACGAGCTTTGTGTAAAGGGATTTCAGGGATATTGTGGGATCCATCATCGATGTAGGTTGGAGTGTCCTTTTCGGCGGCGACGAGTGCGTGGGCTAAGACCATGGCTGCGGACTATTCAAAAAAATGAGTATGAAGGAATTTTGAGATTGAAGTGATACTTACGGCATATTTTTGTTGATCCATAACATCATCATCCATTTCCATTCCTAAGATCCAGCATTGATTTAGGAACCATCTTCGTTCGGTATCGATGATATCATTACATGTTTCAAGCATGTCCGAGGATTTGGCGACTCGATTCAGGAACGTCAGACGACCACCAACTCGGTTGTAGACTTCATGTAGTATTTGCGATGAAGGTGTTTCAGAATAGTACTTTTGGCGATATCTTTGAAGAGCGGACAATGCTAGCCCTCGTGGAAGATCTGGAATGGTGGTGACCTCCATACGGGTTGCCAGTAGCTTCAATCTTTCGTAGACCCAATAGTCATCGCTGTTAAAAACCATGGTGACTAGGTTAGATGCGGCCCATTGTTCAGCACGCTGCTGCAAAAGCTCAAGTAGGTCCTTGCCATTGTCATCATCTCGGAGCAGATGTATCGCATTGATGATCACAATCTGTTATTGTAAATGTTAGTACATTATCCAAAGCACATCTCAACTAGAATGCCATGGGATCACGATCGAATTCTTTTTGTACACTTACAAGAGGTCCACGTCCCGAATTTCGTCTCTTCAATGCAACCTTCTCCAATTTATTCATTGCTCGTTCGATATCCAATAACGCTGTACTATCCCTTGGTCCTCTTTCAGAAAAGTATGATCCGATATAATCCTCATTGAACTCAAAATTGAGGGATTTTCCTAGACGTACTCTGAAAATCTCAGGATCTGCATGTGCTTCAAACATACTAACCCCTTCACCATCAATCTTTTGCATAGCTTCAAGCAACATACTAGATTTTCCAACACCTTTTTCTCCAATCAACAGATGATAGTGTCCACGATCTTCGCCATTCACGATTTGATCAATCTTCTCTTGCTCGGCACGATGTATCCAGTGTTCATCATCTTCAGCTGCTTCTGTACGCTTTTTGGGGACCTGTTTTGTAGTGGCGGCGAGGTCGAGGACTGGATCACCTGGTTTAAAAGCAATTTCCATCTTGTGAATAACCATCCATTTGTAGAATCTATGGTAGAGATAACCTCCTAAGCCGAACCCTGTTCCGAGAACGACGAGAGATGCAAAGGCTGTTACTGCTGCCTCGAGCATTTTCGCTCTGAGATTGAGGGATCCATCATGTGATGATGAATCTCCTCGAGTATTGTGACAATGATTATAATGTGGTTCCTTCTCAGGATTACCTGCGTGAAAGTATTGTCAGATGAAGAATTCTCAAAGATAATGGAACTTGATCAAAGCGGGAAGGTTTGGTGTCATTAGAGACACGTGGTTTTCACGTGATCGACTATATAGAAGTCTCCATGCATGTAGAAATTCTAGAAGGTCCGTATTGTCCCATCCGATCAATCTATTCTGTGGACGCAGAGCTCTGCCAGACTGAAATTTGGGCCACCAGATAAACTGAGACAGACCCATTGAAAACCAGCAACCGATGAAATTGAACGAGTAAGAGAAATAAATGAAATGCCAAGCAGTACAGGGCCAGTACGGAGAAATCCAAAAGGGCAAAACTTACGTTTTTCGGGATTGGAACCACTTGATTTATATCGTGGTTGTGACTGTGCGATGATGGGCTTTCGTGTTTGTAGCCAATAGCGCGTTGTAGAAGCGCGTATGGTTCTTTTGATGATGGATGCTCGAAGAATTGAAGGTTTCATCGTTAAGTTAAGCCTTCCTTCCCTAGCTTTGGCAAATAGAAATGGAAATGGGAAATAGAATTGAAATATTAAGGAAAGAGTGTCGATTGGATACAATTGTTAAAAACCATGTCTACTTTTGTTTTTAGTTGCTGTTAGATTTGTTGTTTTTAGATACTAAGAATTGACTTGGTGAATCCGTTCAATTCGTAATCTGCTTGGCGGCCCTGAAGCTATGGTAAATTGCGGTGCGCGGGTTGAAGTTTGAAACAAGTGATACCTACCTAGTAGGTATTTGATACGAGTATTTGGAATTCGTTTCAAAAGGTTATCAGTTTGACCCTGTTGTTACCGAATTTATGGATTCATGAAATTAGATACAAATCGGACGTTATGGCTCAGCATTCTTGACAGAGGGTCAGGTAACTCAGGTTAAGCAATTCGAGTTCAAGACTAATTCGTTCTTTAGGCCTGAGGAATTGCAACTACAGTCAGATATCAGATACCAGTCATATCACCAATTACTTCTTCTCAATCATACCTAGGTATATATTAGCGATACCCGTCGGATTACAGCAGCTGTCAATAAACTTGGATTCGTTCCTTTTCGGCTGCAAACACAATATAATAGAGTACCCGCACTAGCAGCTGTCTATTCATATATTATAACAACAGACTTGTAATATATCAAATGCTCTCAAGTCCTCGAATAGTTTAAACCTTTGTAGACTTGTACTCGAGTAAGAAAGCTTACGATGTGAAGATTCAATCAAATATAAATAAACTCAGGAAGCACCAGGGATGTTTAATCCTGGTCACAGACTAGCCTGTACGGTGACCTTCATCAACACCAAACAGATTGACCACATCAGAACATCAGAATATTATCGAAAAGTCTTTCCTCATTCAATCTGATTATCCATCACATAATATTGCTCACGATACAACACTCGCCTCCGATTCTCAAGGCTATTCCGCATATACCTGCAACCTGCAAAGATTAAGTATCCTTCATACTGCTCTATCCTACACCCTTCTAGAAAAGGATAATTGCATCACTAGCCACGGCAATGAGCATTCCGAGCATCATCTTTGCTTCTTGTGTTCCAAAGTTCTTCCCTTTCGTCCAATCTGAGTATCTAGCTGTATTCAGCCTTATACCCTTGACTGTTGAAAACCATGTGGCATTTGTGGTCTGTAGAAATTCCGAGATGGAAGCCAATGATTTTTCCGATGCAGGATATGCAAGATGTTCACTAAACTCAAGGATATCAGTCACACTCGAGACTCCCGAGCGATCAACATATTGGATAGGCTCTGCCTTCGCGTGGTGCAAGAGCGATATGTTGGGAGTTATCCCAGCTTGGTTGAGATGCTGTCGAATAACTCGGAAACTACACGCCGAAGTGCATAATCATGTGAAAGGTGCACCTAATGCCAATATGGATAGGGGTTGACTTTGTACCACCCAAAATCGGTAGAATTGATCTTTATATGCCTTTCAAAGCTTACGCTAAGTCGAGCGAATGCATATGTACGAAATAATCATTCCTTGGCTACTAATCATAGTTGAGTATGGATCTTTCTAAGTGATTTTGGACCCAGATATGAATTACTTCTTCCGTTCGGATCAGACGAAAGGGAGCA
Source organism: Sclerotinia borealis F-4128 (assembly GCA_000503235.1). NCBI lineage: Eukaryota > Fungi > Ascomycota > Leotiomycetes > Helotiales > Sclerotiniaceae > Sclerotinia > Sclerotinia borealis. The sequence goes on from KI628557.1 coordinate 280,980, forward strand.
TCAGATATCTCTTCCCAAGCCAGAGGATCCTTTTAGAGTTTCTATCGTATATCAAAAATCCCTGGGCCCGGGTTAATCACCAGCTAGGATACCTTGCCCCTTGCCGTTTGCCGTTTGCCGTTTGCAATGCGGATAGTGACATCAGACGTAAATTGTGGGTACCGAGTCATCGACGAGTGTCAATATTGTGATATTGAGAGAAGTAGATAATACTCAAAGACCTTGAGGTGACTGCACTCCCATACGATTCCATCAGGCTCCTTGCAGACATTGTCTATTTCGACCAAACCTCCACAAGCTATCATTAGTATGCAGTTTGAGGTCTTCTGAGAACACCTCTCATATCGTCTGAGATACACTTGCCGCATGAGTATCTGGAGGAATCAATGCCATTGCCTATGGATCAAGAGCAGAAATTAATAACTTCTCTACGGAAAGTATACGTAGTGGAGCTTTCCACATCTTTCGCGTTATCATTGTCAAAGAAATATTCAATTCCAGCAATTCATTCATTTTGGTTATGATCTTAGATTGATTGGTTTGAACAGGGGTGTCGCCTAAGTTTAAGTTGCTCAATACAATGGCTAGAAATTCAATCTCAAGTGGTTCCTGGCCGGATGATGCCTTGTCTACCAGGTCTTCCTTATCATCAACTTCAAGCGACCCGATCTCCAGCCCTACCACTACACCCATCATTGATCAACACCAAGAACGGATTCCTTGGATTCTGAGTCATGTGTTAGAGTGCAACCTATCCTCCGATCTCCCCTTAAGAATTATGTTCTCCTTTAATGCCGGTATGTTAACATTTGTCAAATTTCTTTTCTCTTTTCTCTTTTTGCGACAATTCCGATGGTATCTGGAGTATCCAGACCCAGTTGTAACAAGCTCTTTCTTGGATAATCACTGACTTGTTCCATCAAATAGGCCATCGGGTGCCAACATTAAAGGAAGCATATAAGTGGTGGCAGTACGAACCAAAGGGGACTGCGATTATTAACTTTTTGTCCTCTTTGGAAGAATCAAAATCCAAGAAAAAGGAGAAATTTGGAACCACAACCAGCACAGCCAAGAATGATAAAGATGAAGCCGAAAGCAGTTCACCAGAAAAGAAAGACCATGCAGCAAAGGATCCTTTCATGGACCCTCTGAATAAATCTCTTCTAGATATCGACTTTGCATCAGAATTCCCAAATGAGAAACGAGCGAGCCGAGGATTGCCACCTGAATTTATCAGAAAATGGTGCTTGGATAAAGTATTTACTAAGGCGGAGGAGCTAGTAGACTTTAGCCAAGCTCTCACCGGCATAGACTATCTCCAAGACCTTGAGTGCCGGAGGCGTGAGGCTCTTAGAGAAGTTGCTTTGCGGTTGAAGATTGATAAGAACAATTGGAGAAAGGTTCTCCGTGCTGACCCTGATGCCAGAAAGTGGGTAGAAGATATTCAAGCTCAGGAGACAATGATCGAAAGTTTCTATGCTACTTGCTTTGTTGATCTACGAATCTGGGTATGAGAATTTGTGTCTCTAAGATCAACGGTTGTGCTGACCTTCGTTCACCAGACTATGCTTTATGAGCTCAAAACTCAACCGTTTTATAAGCCAAACGTTCTTGCGATGCTCAATACCCTCTATCCACCATGCATTCAAGAACTCCCAAATGATCTCATTGACCGTGACAAATTACGAAAGCACCGAGCCAAGTTTTACAATTTCATCATCGAGGTGGAGCGCGAAGGCACCGGAGCATTGCATGATTTTGAGATACTCCTAAAGAATCCAGAGTGCAAACATAACTGGGTTGATACTCGAGAGAATTTAAAAGATTATATTGAGCTAGCCTGTAAGATGATCGAGCAATCGAATGCTGTATACGATATTATGTTCTTCAAAAAAAGCGCAGGAATAGCATACAGAATACAATCAGCACACTCCAGAAGCACAACCGCATCTTCGTCTACGTCGACTCGCACTGAACGACAGGGCAGTCAGAACGAGCAACCTGCCGTGGAAGAATATTTTCCTCCTGGCCTCGAAAAGCCACCTGCTCGACTCCATGCGAAAAGCATCACAGACAAAGCGCAGAGCCAAGAAAACTCATCTTACGCAGCAGTGTTGAGCTCTCCTAGCGAGTCTCGAAGTTCTAGTAGGTTGGATGGAGAATCACAAAGTCGAAAGCGTTTGGCATCTCCAAAACGTCACCACGAATACTCTCAGGAATATCACACTATACCAATGAACGCCCCAAGAAAGCTCCGTTCCGTTGTGACAACTCCTGCCATCTACCAGAAGCAAACTTTCCCAAGTGAAAGACCGTCGGATGGAGATAGGAAAGCTTCGGTACTACACCAGCATACGAGACCGCGAGCAAATACACCATTCACAGAACAAAACTCCGAAGCTGCACAACATCAAAGTTTTCAATCCTGGGTCCCATTGAAAGATCAGCAGCAAATGTCACCTTTTCGTCAAACATCATACCCTGATCCATGGTCAAGAGGACCTCCCAATCCGAAATATCAGCTACGTCCAAAGAACTTATCCGAAGATGAGAAGCTTCTACAGGCCATGCGGCAGTCAGAAGCCCCAATTAAGAGAAGAGCATCATTTCCAAATGGAGACTTGTCGTCGTCCTCACGGGCGAGAGCCTCAAGTGTTAATTCCACAAAATTCAAATCTTGCAGAATGCACCAAGATAGCGATGCCACTTCATTTAATACCCTTCGGGCTGGCTCAACACCATATGTTTCGCAGCAGAGTTCGTTGACTACAGATAGTCCAAGAACACACATTGAGAAGGTTTTGAAGAACCATTCAGATGCAATTCAAGCATATCAGGCCCTGGATCTACGAGAGTTACCTGGCTATCCCTCGATCCTCAAAACTATAGCACCAGATAGTACCCCAAATCCTCAACTCCGCACACAAAAGTCGTATAATTCCTCTGGTGACCTTCGGGGTCGTGCCATGAGTGGCTTTACTTCAATTCCTGGCTCTCCGCTATCCTCGCAGCAGGGTACACCGGTGGAAGGTGCTTCTAGAAAACTCCAACTTCGCAAGACACCATTGCGCGACTCTGCCACGGATACGCCAATGATAAATCCATCTTCCGCCACCAGTGATTCTAGGTTTACTCCCTCTCAAACTACTCCAACGATGACCACACCCAGAATCAAACTTCGTAAGATGCCATTATATGACCCTGCGACCAAGGAAATGCAGACACCAAGTCCATCCCTTTCGAATCCTAGATCACCATTACCGTTACGGCAAGAAAGTCCTATTACACCCACTCCTGGAATTCTACTTCGTAAGACTGCATTACAAAACTCTTCTATTGAAGTCCAAACAAGGAATGCCTCGCTCTCACTTTCTAGGTCTCCTTTACCTTCACCACTAAATTCTACTACACCCTCTCCACGTACAGATGTTCGTCAAAAAAGCAACAAACTCACCAAACAAAAGCCTCCGAATGAGCTTCAGTGCGACTCTACACCCGGTTCCGTCAACAAGAACATGAATCCTACGACGGGAGGACATCTAGTAGATACACCTATGAGAAAGCCTATTCTGCCAGAGCTTAGCCCAAATGCCAATTTTTCATTCTTGAACAGTCCATACGAACCACCTGAAGAGATTCAACCTAGATTGAGAAAAAAGAGTAGTATGGCCACTATCTTCCGGAGGAAATCGTGTGAGAGTCTGAAATCTGTCAGATTTGAGGAGCCAGGAACGAGTCATGACAACGCAAGTCCAAAGACTCCCAGGAAATCTTCTGAGAGCTCCAAATCTGTCAAATACAATGGGGCTACGTCGATCAATAACGCACTTGGTATCTCTATCCCAGGCGCACAGTCCAAGACTGTAATGTCTCAAGTTTCCGCGGCAGATTCTTTCACGGATTTTCCACCACCTCCACCGCCTAGACCAGCATTGAAGAAGCAGAAAAGTCTAGGTTTATTTCTTCGTAGAGATAGCGAACCGGTAAATGACTCGGTAAATCTTCCACCGCGACCATTATTGAAGAAACAGAAGAGTTTGGGCCTATTCCCTCGCAAAGACGGCGGAAAAGAGAAAGATAGAGCTACGCCGTCGGCTCCGACATCTAAGTCTCAAGATATGGGGAGCATATTCGATGGTTCACAACATGCTTGTACGGCATATTATGCACATACTGTTACTGTTTGCCGAGAGCCATACAAATTTCCTATCCCACCTACCAGAACCCCCATTCCTCAAGACTCTGTTCCGAAGCCATATAAGTCTCCCGCTACACCAATGAAAACTCCAATCATTCATGACTCTATTCTGAAGCCAAGACCCGTGGTACGAATCAATGCAGCCAACAGACCTGCAGCCATTTCAAATGCAAGCCCAATCTCTCCAGACAACAAAGTATTTGGATTTATTCCTCCACCATTGACGAAACAGACAAGTTTCGGCGGCTGGGAAACCGATCTTGATATTGCATTGGAACATGAACGTCGACTCAAGTCTCAGCATGCAAAAGCGCAAGCTCAAAATACATCAATGAGACACCGAGCATCCCCTGGATTAAGCATTGATACAATGGCTTCCAACGATCTGAATTCATTGCGGAAGACAACATCGAAACTTTCAAAGACGGCTTCGTTTGCAGATGATTCCCCGACTTTACCTTCTTCGACACCGAGTTTACCTGCTTCGACACCGGGTTCTACTAAGCTGGGCTCGTTCTTCATGAATGCTGGTGCGAATATAAGTGCGATTTTTGTGGGAAAGAGTGCGTCTAATACACCGGATCCGAATAAATCACCCAAGGTTCCGGTACCGAGTCTTTCTAAGAAAGATGGCAAGGAGAGATCTGCGAAGAATTCTGAAGCAAAGGTGACTGGTAGGAGAGACAGATCAGGTAGTAAGTACCATATCCCTTTCTTCTCATCCTCATCCTTCCTCATCCCTTTGAAAACCTCTGCTAACGCCTCCCTCCTTCCCCACAGCCCTCGCCTCCATCATCCACAACATCAACCCCTTGCACATTTTCAAATCCCATCGCGCGTCCAAAAATTCCCATCGACACAAAAGCTCCCTCGCGCACAAACACAAAATGGTGACGCGCAAAAAGCGCGAAGCGCTCGTTCGTCGCCAGTTGAGAGTTACTCAAAATACTATGAAGCGCTACACGCGACAGTTCTTGCTGGAGGATTCGCAGAAGGGGGTGCTAGCGGAGGGCATTGCTTGGTTAGATGGGGTGAGGCCGTTTGTGAGAGAGTCGGTGGAGCAGTACAGGAGGAGGGAGTATTTGAGGGAGTTTTTGTTGGAGGTTAGTAGGGGGGAGAGGGAGGGAGAGTGGAGAGTGCTGGGATTGCCGTTTTTGAGGGAAGAGAGGTTGGGAAGGGGGAAATGGAGGGGGGGCAATTGGATGGGGGGAAGGGATACGAGGAGGAGGGTTTTTGAGGAGTTTGTTTCGGTTGGGGGAAGGAGAGTGGAGAGAGTGGTGCAGAAAGTTGATTGGAGAAGGGAGGGGTGGTTTGAGGTGCCTAGGGCGAGGGTTCAAAGGGTGGAAAGAGGGGAGAGGGGGGAGAGAGAAGTAGAAGCGGAGGTGCAACCGAAGATGGAGGAGGAGAAGAAAAAGAAGAAAAAGTATGTAATGATTAGTACGGCGAAGTATGATAAATATTGAATAAAGATGATGTATTGATGGAAATGGATATGGACGGGGTTGGTTGGGATGATTGGGATGATTGTAGATGTGGGCGTTTGGGGATGCGGGTGTAGGATTAGATATCGGTATTGGTATATTGTATGTTAGCCTGAGGGATGAGAGGGGATGAGAAGGCTGAGATGAGAGAGGAGACGGGGGAAAGGGATGGGATGATTGTGTAGGTGTGTAGGTGTTATAGGGAGTTTTGTGATGGTAGAAATGGAACGGGATGGGATGGGATAAGAGTGAGTAGAGTGGAGTGGTATCTGAGTACCGATATGTATCGTACTGTATGTATATGAGTATGTAATGTATGAATGTGTGCATATATGTTGGGGTAGAATCTAATATAGACAAAGGATCGACGTCACGGTCACGCTTTGATCCATCGAATTTTAGGAAATCCACCTAGTCTTTAGGAATGGAATTGGGTTACGAAATCTTTTTACTGGTTGGCATTGTTCAAATTATACGAGTAGGTATAATAAGGAAAATAAAGACTTCAAGTTTTCGTTTTGAATAGTGGGAAGTGTGTATAGTATGGATGCGGACGGATACGGACGGATATGTAGTAGTTGTACTGTGACGGATTTGGAGATTGTGATTAGATACCTAGGCATGCATATGGGCCAGGTTTATTTTATGGCTTTTAGGAGTTGTGAATTCTCGTGGCTTTGCAATTTTTATAGGTAGGAATTGTAGGTTGTTGGTTTAAGGTGTTGGAGGATGTGTTCTTTTTTTTTGGTTTGAGAACTTATCTAAAGAATTTATGGATGTGATTATGCTGCATGCTGTATGCTTTTATGGTAATGGTTGCTGGATATTGTAGATTGAAGAATGATAATCTGATTGAAAAAAGAATTATTAGATATCTGAGGGCTTGCTAATTACTAGTAAAAATCCTGTGCTCATCTTCACATAGCATAATGAGATCAGATATCCAACAATATGTTGCCCGTCAATGGCGTAAAGAAGATTGTTGGACCGAGTGTGTATGTAATTACGATACAGTTCGACAGGTTTCTACGGACAATGTTTATTAAGTTAATTGAAGGCATGAAATAATGGATATAGATGATGTTCCACTGGGAATACTTGTCTCATGAGATGGATGCTCTTCCACTCAAGAACGACTCGGGTTTCCACACTTAAAATGGCCATCCTGCCATTCTCTAGATATGTTAGACTAATGGTATTATCTTAGAATTCAGTTATGAGAAGCATCGTTTACAACGGTTTGGAATGCTCTCCTCGCTTTCCTTTATATAGGCACCTTTTCCTTACTGCAACCAATTACTCGCAGATGGCTAGCGGTGTATATTCATGGTGGCTTTCAGCGCGTACGTATGTGATTTCTCTGTACTATATATTATTGTACAGCTCAGGAGGTATTCTGCGAAGCAAATTGAGACATCAGTCAGATGAGAGCAGACTTGGCTGTGCTAGATGGAGGTATAAGATGCGACAGGTGCGAGATGAAGACGTCTGTGAAATATGGATTTGAACGAAAGAGAGTGAATCATTTTTCGAAATCATACAACAAGATCAAGGTGTTTGCATGGTTGGCTTGGTGTCAAAAGTACCTTATATGGGTGTCTTTTAGATAAAAGTATTGTTTGGAATATACGGAAGCGAATGTAGCTGTCTCATTTCTCGGTTTATGACTTCTGAAGTCCAAGCCATCATAACTTAAATACGATAGCATGAAAAGTTTGAGTGCGAGACCGAACATCCTGTATACGATTATGAGTGTGCTCGGAGATTTCTCGTCCCAATTATGCTCGGCTTCTCAGTTCGTAAACAATGTTGTACCGCAAACTGTGTCTCCACTTCATAGCTCAAGTTGATTAGCGCACTACACCGGTTTCCCATTGCTGGTAGATTTATCAGCAGAATAAACATCTCCCTTCGCCAAATACACTTGGCACAGAATCTTTTTGGCTCAAGCAATTTATAGCAGGACTCTCCAATGGAAGTCAAAGTGATAATTCTGGAAGCTGCTAACAGTTGAGCCCACCCCACCTGTAGATCAGATTTCTCTCAAATTTTAGGTCAAGCCACATGTTTCCGGGTCTGCTACAGCTAACATCAAACCTGGTCATTAACCGGTCGAATACAATGATACCATTCAGCTTCCCATCTTTATTTGACTATGGAATTGTCTTTCCTTGTGCCATTCATACACTTGTTGGCTAACTTTAGACATTGGCAATTTCGAGATCATAGTGAAGCTTTTTCATTATGTCATTCATAATAAGCTGCAAGCTATCATGGGAGAAAGGAGACAGATATAGACAATTTCTAGACCTCTACCTCCGAGGTATCCTTCAAGTTCGAACAACCAGCACTTTTAGAGAAGAAGAGGAGTGGAGGGGTTTGTACTCTATACTCGGTACAATGTAGATAGATTGCAATCGGTTTAGTTAGGTCTCTCCCGCAAGCAGAATAGTAAGAAAGTACCAATAGACATCAAACAATAACTTTGGCTGTTCGTAACATGGATATGGAAGATCGTGAAATGATGAAAACACGAGCAACTACTCGAGTATATAGCCAATGGGTCCAACATGATGTTCCTCACTGCCTTGCAGTTAAGGTCAAATCATCATGACTTGACATTTATTGTCAAATCTATTAATCAAGGAGCACACAATCAATTGTTTTCGGTGGTTGCTGCTTTGTTCCAAGATGGGTTGATCAAAGGAAGCTTGGCAAACAGCAGCCACGAAACCGTTTAAACCCCTCGGACATTGCTGTCAATCCCGCCTCCTACAGCTCCACACTCAATAGTTCATCTGAACTTGAAGTCATCTCCAGGTTCTTCACAATCCACCTCAATTCATCCCATACATAACCTTTGTATATATACCGATAATCATTAATTTCTTGTACCCTTCTCTTCTCGCTCCTCTCTGCTGCTTCCGGTCAATTCATCATCAATATCAAATGATGCACGGACCAATTAAACGATAAGAACCTTACCTACCTTAAGCAACTCAAATCAACAACAACGACACGACCGAGAAATCCGGTGGAAGAGTAATACAAACCCACGAAAACCTACAAAAAAGAATGGAAGCTCGACCTGTATGACCTTAAACATCCACTTCAGTGTGATACTGAATGTCTCAGGGTTAGAGTAGACCACAACAAAATGACTGCCGACTTCTCTTCATCTAATCCTTTCAGAAGGAAAGGTCCCCTCTCATCTTCGACGATCTCACCTCCTTCGAACCCCACTGTCAATCACTTCATGAATCCAGAACAATCTGCGAATTCAAATCTCGAATATCTATACATAGAACCAAAAGATGTGCCAAAAAAGATACCCAAAAAGGTTCGAGTTCAGTCTCCACCACCACCATCGCCCTCAATCCCGGATTCTATATCTACTCTAGGGGAGGATTCGACACCCTTCGAAAACCCAACGCGAATAACTCGAGAGGATGAGCAAGATCCATTTGACAGCATTACATCTGATATATCTGAGCATGAGGAAGAGCATACATCTCCAAGGGCTCGCATCCTGAATCCATTTTCCAAGACATTGGAGACGATGGAGAATCCAGCTCGAGATGCATTAGGCATATCACATACAAATATTACAAGCCCTGGGAGAGCTTCTATGGATGTGGATGCATTTAAGAGATTATTGATGACCGGGAATGCGGGGTTGGGACCTTCTACCCCGATGCAACTCCCTCCCGTTCATGCATTGAGAGATGAAGGCAGCAGCAGTACGGATACGTCTTCACTATCACGGCAATCGATATTCGAACCAATACAGGAACCACACTTGGAATCACCAAGATCATCACATGAGATATCAGAACCAGAGGAAGTACGAAGAGTGATGTCTGACTCTTCATCGTTACATGTGAAAAAGAAACCACCCCCGCCCAGTTCGAGACATCACGGTAAATTGATTAAGATGGAATTGAAAGATGAGCCTACAGCTGTGTCTCCCTTATCACCACCGCAACCAATATCCACAACCCCGCAATACGTTCCTATCATGACTTCGACGCCAAACCGCTCCTTGACAGATCTGAACAAACCTTTACCCCCAGCACCACCCCGTGGAAGTGGTGAATCGGATCGAGAATCTCCATTTGATAGAGAATCTGCAGGGAAAACACCAGAACCGCCATCTCCATCCTCATCAATAAGACGAAAGGCTGCTCCTCCACCACCTGTAACTCGAAGACACAGTCAGCTTGTTAATGACTCAAAACTGAGTCGAAGTGTCTCCGGAAGACTTTCACCAAGATTGGAAGAAGACAATGTATCCGTATACTCAATAGAATCTGGACGACCTCAAGCCAACAGCGGGAAAGTACCACCTCCACCTCCCACACGAAAACATGGTCTATCCCGAACCCAATCACAGCATATATCTTCCTCGCTGTCAACAACATCATTGCCCATTCCACCGCCAAGAAGGGGTTCCTCAAAACATGGCCGAGCACCCTCAGTACACAGCATCGAAGATCCAAGTCCTTATATATCCAAACGCACCTCTATGCAAGGACCACCACCGCCACCTCGTCCCCGTCAATCACGAAATAGTCTCGATGTATCTCCAGTCTTGCCTCTTTCTTCACCCCATGCCAGTAGCGAATATCGACGAAGTTCTAATTCATCATCTATGTCACAAAATTCACGATTCGAAGAGCAAACTACCCTCGATTCAACTGGTGGTAATACCAACATCCTAGCAGATATCAGTGCCTTACAACGAGAAATTGATGCCCTAAGAAACCAGTCACAACGACGAAGTGTCACATGAAAATCTTAATTGGGCAAACTGGTGGGTGAGCCGCTCACCTCGTCAGGCAAGCTCGGGGTATAAAATATATGTTATTGAATATTGTAATCATGACACACTATACTGGTACATGGAAGGGATAGGAAAGTGCCTGTACTTTGAAAGCGGTTGCAGCGCCTATTTGCAATTGATTCGACCCAGATGGATACACATCGGAAAATCGGAAATCTGATTTCAAAACTTGGAACTTCCTGGAACTTGCAACGAAGATTTTGGGGTTTTGCTCCTTAGTTTCAGAGCGGTATGGAAGATTTAGAGTTGGGCATGATGGATGAATCCTTCACGCTCGGATCTCTTCTATTTAAGGTTGAGCTTCTTGAGTCTGGACCTCCAACTATTGGGGCGACGGCACTTCTATTAATTTTGGAGCTATTGAAACGGAACAATAGGATAAACGGATACGCTATGAAGGGCGAGATGCAACAATTACAGTCGTGAACACGGTCGCTGCTTGCAGCAAAAGAAAAGGGCAAAGGACGGTGAATTAAATGATGTTTGCGAGATATGTATTGGTGAGGTGGAGGAGGTTGACAGAAGGATGGTCCCTGTCTTGTTGATTCATATATGAAGCTACCTAGAAGAGTCGAGACTCGAGATGTCACCAGGGAGCGAGCAAAAGCACGGAACTTCGAATGACCCTGAAAAGAGCTGAGAAGGTTTCTTGATCGATCGGATCGCCCTTGTGACGGGCGGGAATTTACTGTTTCGTGCAGGCGGTGGATGTAAGTGGATGTTTTTAAAGTGGACGGTGTTGGATCGTGCGATGTGTGCATTGATGAAGATTTCCAAGTTTGGAGCTAGGGAGACTACTAATGGGTCGGGAGAGGGGCGGTGAGTGAGGGGTACGGGGTTTCTTCGGATGTAAAGTGATGGGCTCAGGGCTGGTGCGAGGAATAGGGATAGGGCTTGCAGTTTTGAGGGCTTCTTTGGATGGGAATGGATGGGGGAGGGAGGAAGAGTGCATACAGGGCGCGCATATATTTGTGTCCCTAACTTGAGGCTGTGTGCAATGGTGATCTCTGTTGAGACTTGGAGGGGTATGCTAGGGGGTGTGGTAGATGCAGTGTAGTGTTTTAAGGGATCATGCTGGAGCAAAATGGAACTGCAACTGGAACTGGGAAAGGGAAAGGGAATAAAAGAGAAGTGTAACTCCACTATACATATACTGGGGGGGGGGAATGATAGATAAGGATTAGTGTATATTGTATAGCGTACTTTTATAGGTCCTGATTCGTTGATATATCATGATTATGGTTATGTTTATGATTTTGTTTATGTTTAGTGCGGATCTTCGTGGCTGCCTGACAGGGAGGGTAAGGAGGGTACGTAGTACGTACTGTGCTGTACTGTACGGGTGATCTTGGATCGGATCAGATCTGATCAGATCATTATCTGGTTTAGTTTAGGGGGTTTTTTATTTTCGTTGGAGCCTAGAGGGGTTAGTGGTTGGGGTTAGTGGCTAGGGTTTCTTGGGGTGAGGGAGTAGGGAGTAGGGAGTAAGGTTTAGGGATTGAGGACTAGGGACTAGGTATTAGGAGTTGGAGATTGGGGGTTGAGGAAGAGGGGTAGGGGTTGGGGATTAGGGATTGTTGGGGATTAGGGAGGAGAGGTGATGTGAGCTGAGGTGGTATGGTGAGCTGAGGTGGTATGGTTGGATTGGGTATGGTATGCGGGTTGGGATTTGGGATTTGTGATTTAGGATTGGGGATTATTGAGATGAGATGAGGTGGTATGGTTGGGTAAGGTATGCAGGTTGGGATTTGGGATTTGTGATTTAGGATTGGGGATTATTGAGATGAGATGAGGTGGTATGGTTGGGTAAGGTATGCAGGTTGGGATTTGGGATTTGTGATTTGTGATTCATGATTCATGATTGTGACTGTGATTAGGATATGGTGAGTAGGTAAGTGGGTAAGTAGGTAGGTAAGTGAAGTGGTGTGATTGGATTGGATTGGTTTGGGAGGGGGGAGGAAAAGAGGAGGGAGTAGGGGGAGGGGAAGTGAATTGTGTTATGGATGTGTTATGGATGTGGATGTAGATAGGGAGAGAAGACGCTATATGCACTTGTGGCTGCATTTATATATTATTCATACCTGTATATGCTTTTGTATATATTTGGTTTGGTCGGTAAGTTGGTATAGTAAAATGACATAATCAGTTATTGTGTTTGCTGAAATCTTAGTAGCAGCTGATAGTATACGATTTGGTACATTGGAACTTAGAATTTATAACCTAGGAGCTTGAAGCTTGGATACTATTGTAATTATTAGTATGCATGCGAAATGCCATATGCGATATGCGATATGCGGGATGTGAGATGTGAGATGGAAAATCAATAGTCCCTACTGTAAGTGAAGAGTAATTTATTGGTATTGGTACTAGATGGATATATGCTGTATTTTGTTTATGTTTTGAGCTCTGAGCTCTGAGCTTTGACTAGTGCCAGGAAGTGAAAGTGGGAGGAAGTGAAGCAGGAAGTAGGAAGCAGGGGTCTAGTTATGAGGTTTACGGGGGGGTGGAAGAGGGTAAAAGGGAAGGGGATGGAAGGGGATGGTGAGAGGGAGGGGAAGCGAACTGAGGGATTTTGGGTTGGGTGGGTTGGTAGAGAGGGCAAAAGGAAAAGGGAAAAGGTGCATTGTTTGGAGTTGGTGGTTCATGAACTGCTATCCGATGGAGGGAGGAAGGAGCTCTAGATGGAACTATGAAAGGGCACTTTAGGGTAAGGGCTGGTGTTTTGGTACTGGGATTTTGGTATTGGGATTTGATATTGGGGTAGTTCGTAGTGTAATGTAGGTAGTGTAGTATAGTGTAGTGTAGAGTGGGTGGGATATGATGGGAGGTATGCAATACGAGTAAATATCAAAAGAGCACTTTTTTGGATTAGTATTGTATGTAGCTCACTGAGTAGGTTAAGTAGATGAGCGTGAGTGATAAAAAGGTAATTTGGCATTTGCGCAGGTATCTGTGATTTGGGGATTGGGATTTGAGGTGTATGGTTCTTGGCTTAAAGGTTAAGGGTTAAAGATTCGGTCACTTGAGGAATAGTTGAGAAGAAGGGACTAGTGACGGGAGCGGGAGGGGGCCTGAGCGTAGAAAGGTATCGTGGTGATTTGTAAGGAATAGTATCGGGAGTCTGGGCGTATGGTTAGTATACGGTATAGTACAGTGACGGGAGCGGAAGCGGGAGCGGGAGCCTGAGCGTATGCTGATGGTGGTGGCGGTGTCTTGTGAGGAATTGGAATGATTTCGGGAATCTGAGCACTCAGCATATGGTATAGTATACTGGTAGTATAGTATAGGGAGCTTGGAGTTTTAGCTCATGTGTAGAGACGAGAATTATATGCTATAATGATATACTTCATCAATATTGAGTATATTATTGAATAGAGATGATATTGTTATTGGTTTGGGTGTAGGTTTTAGCGTTGGTTTGGTATACTCGAGTATAATAAAATGAAGTTGATATACTTTTCTCTCGAGATAGTACTGTTAATTGAAGAAGGGAGATAGATATGATTCGTATTATCTTTTCTTATAAAATGATTATAGATTGATGAAAAGAAGAGAATATGACGATGTAGGTATGTGCTGACTCGGCTATACTAGAACACACGGCAATCCTAGGTATATACTTATCAACACTTTACTCTATCATTCGGGTTAAACATTGATATCAACTCGATTCTCTCTCGATTCCGGATAATACTAGAATCACCAATGTCACCTACAAGTACCGGTATCTGTAATCTAACATTGTCTCATTTGATCCGCGCGGCGTGACAATGCAATTCTTGCTTTTATATGCTTTCCCAATGCTGTCCAGCGGATGAATTGGGATATTGGTATTGCTTGGGATACGGAAGAGCTGTCGGAGAGCTCTAGTGCAACTTTTGAACTTATGTGAGCGAGAAACACCCTCTTGCTGATGCTTGCTGTTGCCGGATGGCGGATGGCGGACGGCGGACGGCGGGTGACGAGAATGAAGTGTATGCACTAGGACTCTAGGAGCACATTTGAGTACGTCGGTTAGTGCAATGGACATGAAGGCAATTGTGGAAAATCTTTCTAGGTTAAGGATATAGTCGCTCAGATGCCAAAAATTCACTTGATGATCGAAGATTGAATCTGTAGGTAAGATACAGTACTTGTATGGGATACCGCTGTGCGAGGCCTTCGCAGCCATGTATCCAGACCTCGATAGTCGTATGGTTCTTCATGGTATGGCTGACGCCGGTCGCCATCCTACTCGAATCCACATTTCTGTTCAGCTTTGCCTACCAAAAAGGCACCTGGGGTGGGAATGTCGAAGTGCTGACGCCATTAGAGAAAGTAATCGGAGTACTGTTTTGAAGCAGGTCTCAAACGCCGTGCTCTTTCTCCGACAAAAGCTCACAACGCATTCATGATCCTTTGGATAATATCATCAAATCCGTGACAGAACGCTCCCATTCCGGTATTTGGGTGATCAAGAGGCACAAAATCTGTTGATGTATATCTTTTGAGGCTCAGACCGAGATTCACATATCCTTGTATGTTTTTACTCGCTGTTGTAGAGTATTAAAACTTAACAATACTACTCAGCTCCGAGACCTTAGAACCAATGTCTGTTCGTCTCGTTCACGGAAAAGTGAAAGAATTCACCATTTATCACTTCTCGACACCTTCAATTCGCAGTACTAGGACAATATGATTATAAGGTAATAATTTCCAAATTTGTACTATACATTCTACTACGAGTATAGAAATCGGAACAATATGCCTTGTACTCGAATATATGAGAAAGCATTTAGTTTCCCTAGCCTTGGAATATAAATATTGAATTACAATAAAGTCTAACAATAACATCTTACTTAAAACTTTAAAATAATAGCTAGTTATATATTCTAATCTAGAGATATTATAATATATAGAAAGCGCGAATTCGAGATTATATAACTTTCTCTATATATACTCTAATAATTCATTTTCGTATTATTTAATTTAGTCTTTTTTATAAAATATAATATAATAACTAAAATTAAAATCTCGTAATATATAGTATATATATATCTAAGACTCAGAGTGTAATATCTATATCTTTCTATACTACTTAGTGTATATATACTAATACTAGTGTGATATAAGGAAAATTGGTTTATTGATTAATATGTCACGGTTTTTGAATTTCGGTTTTAGTTATATCCGAGTACTTGTAGGCTATAGCCAAGGAAAGGAAGAAAGAAAGGGATTTGTAGAGAAGTTGTGTGTAAATATGCTTTTCATGTGTATAGAAGGGAGTTAATGTTCGGGGTTAGGGATGGAGAGGAGTGGAGGAGAGGGAAGATAATGTTTGTGTCACGGTAATGTCACGGTAAAGCATATATAAAGTATATAATAACTCGGATCAAACAGTAATAATATAGACCGACGGGATAGACATCGGGATGCAAAGAAGAGAATGCAAAGAGAAGAGGCGTTTATAACAGGGGGGTGAAGGATGTAGGCGTAAAATAAAGGTGGTATTGGAAGGCGTCTACTTGTACAGTATGTGAGTAATTTATTGTTCCGAGTCCGATCGCTTTATTCCGTCTGGAGTTGATTGCCGTGTTGTGTTCGGAGTTTGAAGCGAAGCGAATGGTAGGGTGGATGGTAAGGTGGATGTCATTGATAGGTTGGATGGGTGATTGAGTTTGGAAGGGGGGAGTGAGTGGTGGAGTTTGAAGGGAGATATGGGGGATGATGAATGGATGGTTGGTTGGTTGAGTAGGCTTGTGAATGGATGTATATATGTATAATAGAAGAAATAGATTAAGTGAAGGCCTAGAACATAGGATGATACAAGAGGTAGTAACGAGGAGAGAAATTCATTTATTGAAAAGTAGCATACTCGTAGTTACGAGACCATACCATGTCGTGATCTTGTTTTACCTTACCACGTTATCAGACTCCAGTATGGATAATACTGTATAGACGAAAACAGGAAACTGAGATATTGGATTCACATAGGTAGGTATCGGAATCAGGTTACCTTGTGTGTGTGTACATGTGTATACTGATCATCGTGTATGATACAAACGTATTCTGTAGAAATCCATGGGCCACTCGTTCATGCAATGCACTCCGACCCGTCTCTCCTCATTACATTATCGATTCTTTATACCGTATATACTATACAGAACCTGTGTTGATAGTAAAACAAACAAGTAAATAAATAAAGGAAGGAAGAACTCGATGTACAGCCAAACTGATGATTCTCAAAACCCTATATTGAAACCTGCCATTGTGCGCGCGCGTCCACTAATCTCACACTCACACTTCACACTCACACCACACACTGCAAGCAATACTATAACAAATAAGTAAATAAATTGATACACTTCACATATACCTAGAGAGATAGAGAGATAGAGAGAAAGAAAGCTAGAGAACATTCCCATATCCCAAGCTCCCCCGTTTCACCAAAACGGTCGTGGTGCATCGAACCACGAAAGCGTCTTGTAGCACATCGGGAAGTAAGTCGTGGTTGTCACTGATTGAGGAATGCACCTCAGCTAGAAAAGTAAAAAGTCTGGGGGTGCTGGGGTGTTTGATAAGATACGAGAATATGAATTGATTAAATAAGCCACAGTTCCCCTCGTCATGAATCATGAATCATGTTATGATACCAAAACCCTGACACTGTTATCGGGATGGTACATGTAAGACATGCATGCGGTTCGGTGATCTAACGCATAATTAATTAAAATCCTTATGGCCCTAGCTAATCTAGTTACAGTGTGTTACACAAGTCAACACAAGCCAAGCCAGCCCTTACGAATGGATTTAATCCTTAACCTTATAGACAAAACGAAATACGAAATAGACTATTCTAGATCACGATAACAAAAACTATATATAAATTTCACAAATCATATACCGGTATAAAAACTGAGACTTCTTTTTATATATATCACATTCCACCGATTTCATTATATATATATTCGGGGAATTTAAAACCTGCTTTTCGTAACCGATAAAGTAAGATTACTATAACTATACGAGTATATGCAAACGAAAAGGTTGTCTAAAATCCAAATGGATATGTTTCACTAACTATCTCTCTATCACCCTACTACCTTATTTTCATACTAACCAGCAATAAATAAAATGCCATGCTAGTGACGCGTGGGCTTGTGGGTGAGATAATGCAGATGGAATGTTATTTAGGTGATCCCGTGGCCATGTGTTATCTGTGATTGGGACACACTTCCATAACAGTCTTAGTTATATTATATTTCGATATAATGGCTCTAAGACTGTGTGCTAAGCAAGTACTAATATACTGTAGTATTACTTTGAAGTTCGGTTCAGGATATCTAGATAGATACTAGGTATTTTTGATAGATGTATTGTTGGAAGATTAAATCTAGAAGTAGCTTGCTTGGAATTTGTAACTTAAACTATCTAGGTAGCTACTTCAAGCTATCTAGATAACAATATAATTAATGCGATAAATATATATAAAGGAAGTGAAGTCTATAATAAAACGAAGCTAAGCTTTAAACAAGTTATATCTCTCTTTATCTAGCAAAGTAATATTTGAACCGAATCTCGAATTTATTAAATGAATTTCAATACTAATCATTACTTATTCCTTTGGTTTCTAGAGTATCTATTAATACTATCGGTATTATTATATTCTTATTACTCTATATCTTATTATACTCTATTAGTTCATTTCTTAATTCTTAGCTTTTGACTCTTAAATCTTACTATATAATAATAAGAGCCTTTAATTCTCAAATAGAATAAAAGGATTCGGAAGACTCTAGATTTATAATTAGCTAGCTAATCTAGACTTACTACTAGTAGTATTATATATACTATTATTGAATGAGAATCTTCTATCTTGAGCTATACTTTTGAAAGTAATAGTTTCTTCTTTTTGAATAATCTCTATCATATTTAACTCTTCTTATAAGTAGCCAATTAAAAGGCTAAATATGGATGGTCTCTAACAAAATAGCCTGTACTCATGCACTGTTATATCCAGTATACATTTTCAACAACAGGAAAAGCCATCGATCATGGAATCTACTAAACCCTCCCGTAAGCTCTTAAAACAATCACTTTCAAATGCGTACACTAATAAAGATCTAGAAAAAGAGGGATCCATTTTCCGGATACCAATGGAACAATTTCTCAACACAAGACGGTGCACTTCGTTCTCGCACTGAGAAGTTTCTAGCATCTGTAAATTGGCCTGGACTCTTGGAATATGCCACCAAGAAGCGAAACTCAAATGCCACCCATCCCAAATGCATTTTACTACCCGATATTGGTCTTGGCTACAACCACCTTGTGCGGATCATTGAATTTAGCGACTCAGTTCGATGGATAGCGCGGATTCGTATGCCTTGTCTAGGAGAGACGACTTACGATGAGACGACTGTGAAAAGAGGAATGATTTGTGAGCTCAATGCAATTTCCCTCGTGCGTCAAAAGACCCGTCTACCTACCCCTGAAGTCCACGCCTTTGAGATGAGTAGCGATGGTATTGTCAATGCACCGTTCATGTTGATGGATTGTTTGGAAGGTAATGTGGGGATGGATTTGGATATGGAGATACCGGAAGAGTATATGCAGACTTTCTTGAACGGAATGGCAAAAATACATGTAGGTAAACCTTAATAAATAGTAATATAATAGTATTTAAATTTTGAAAAATTCATTGACTTATACCCACCCACCCTATTAGGTCGAGCTATCCGCAGTGCAGTTGCCCAAGGTTGGAACCATCATCTCTATAAATGATGAAGGCACATACGAGCAAGGCCCCATTCCAGGAATCGGTGGACCTTTTAATACGGCAACCGAATTCTACCAAGCTCGGGCATCTCGTGTTAAATTTCCTCTGTCGGAAGAGAAATTACGAGCATTATCTGGACCTGGATACGCTGCCGAAATCATCCACGGAGTAGCTTCATTCCCCGAAGCCATCTGCATAATAGCCAGTAAACTATCTGTTCGTGATAGCGGTCCCTTTCCCCTTTGTCACGGTGACTTTGGTCACAATAACTTGATTGTCGATGACCAATATAGGATTATTGGGTTAATCGATTGGGAAATGGCATTTGCAGGACCTTGGGAGATATTTGGAGATTTCCCTCTAACCCTCTCGGTGATTCCGCCTGCTATGGACGCACCTTTCAACTATGATGAAAATGGGGAACCCAAAGATCCTGAATTGATTCGAAGATTTACCAACCAGATGGAATATATTGCCGCCGTGAAAAAGGCTGAGAGTCAAAGCAATCATGTCTATGACCATGAATATTCTCTTTCGAAAGCTCTCAGTGATTCAAAGAGGCAACAAATAGCTACTGCTATGAGGCTTTATGATAATGGAAAAGCTGGGGTTTACTCTAAGTTGATGGATCAATCTCTACTGTGATGGGATGACAAGGGGCTCCACTCTCCTCTCCTCTGCTTCTCTGCGGACTTTTCAAACTTTTCCGAGTTCCTCCGTATCAATATTAATATTAATACCAATACCAATACATACCTATCATCACATACCTTGCTGTAAATGTAAATCTCAAACCTCACTATCACCTCACTGGCAAAATCCCAATTTAACTATTAGATCTAGAAATCTGTAAGGTTACTGAAATGCTATCCTTATATCTCGAGTTGTTAATAATCATGATAGTAAGATTTATCAACTACTCGAGTATTATCAACACAGTATTATTTATATGCCAAGCCATACCTCTCCCCCACCCCATTAAAATCCAATCCCATCCTACTCAAGTATTACAATATACCATCCATCCTAAGTTCCTAACAGTATCCTGATTCCTCACCCCAGCTCACCATACCACCATACCACAATTCAGTTCAGTTTAAGATTCAATTAATCCCTCCCTTCACTTCATATCACTTCTATGCAATGTACCTAGGTACCTAGGTATCTATGTAGGTAGTTCAGCTCGGCGCTTACGGTGTAACACAAAAGACCCGCTTCCTTCTTTATCTTACCTTAACCTTACCTTACCATACCATACCATACCATACTTACTCGTACACATGCAAACCAAACCAAGACGGAGAACCCTTTCCTATTTCTCTCTGGGATGGATTTGTACTCCTTGTTTACGAATATAGAAAATGTAAGCACGATATGATATGATACGATATGATACAATCCATGAATACCTACCTAGAAGACCTATGGATAGCCGCCTTGAAGAAAGTTGTACAGTACTCGTATAGTAGAAGCTTGTGTAACGGTACGAGTAGGAAGTATAGGTGGTAGGTGGTATAGATAGTATAGGTAGAGGATAGAGTATCGGTAATTAGTGTTTTTATTGAAGAGGTTGTTTTATACTCATCCTGTGTGAATACTCGAGTATAAATCATATATAAACTAACAATACTTCCTTATTCTACTTGTACTTTTCCGCCTTCTTCCTTTCTTAATGAAGAATACCGGTACTATTGACCTTAAACACCAAACAATAATAAATTACTATGCAGTACTTGAGTACCTAGTAAATACTCGAATCTCATTCTTATTTCCATTTCATTCCCTATCCCTATCCCTCCCTATCCCTTCCCCTTCCCCTTTCCCCCACTCTCCATTGCCCAAAAACCCTTGAAGAAGTCCTCCGAGTTCCTGACGTCCAAGCAGTTCTTGGAATTTCTTGGGGAGTACGTACTCTACAAGATAAATAATCGCTGATATCGATGGAACAATAGGACCATAAGCACATTATTAGGAAATCCCATTGTTGTGTTCTTTGGTAACAATGTTTTTACTGTATATACCTTGAAGACTTGAATGAAGCCTTGAAGGATGATCTCTATAGCTAGCTAGGAGGTAGGGTATATAAGATAGTGAAGCTGGATGATGAAAGATGATGAAGATGATGAAATGATTTGTAACCTTAACAAGCGAAAACTCTAAATATTGGGGATTTGAGGATTGCGGATTGGGAAATTTAGAGTTGGGGATTTGATTGGTGGAGATAGAGTGTAGGTGCGAGGAAAGAAGGGGATGTGAGAGTGAGGATGAAAAGGAAGTGAGGAGAGGAGAGGAGTTGTGGAGTGATGATGGTGGAGTGATAGATGATGGAGTGATGGATGATGAACGATGGTTGATGGAGTGATGAAGTGATGAAGTTGATGAATAAATGGGGTTTGTTTGTGTAACTGTTGATGGGTGATGAGATAATGGGCTAGGTAGCTTATTTGGGTACCGGTAGATTGATAAGATAAGATAAGATAAGAGAAGATTAGGAATTATTACAAGTACCTACTAGTACTCGTATATAGCACAATACTCGAGTATATATCAGATGATATAACAGATGGTATGATACTGATTATAGATTATAGATTGTTATTAAAATGAAGTCTAATAAGCAGGTGAAACTATAATTACAATCACATATACCAATGCCAATACCAATACCAATAACCAAACCTCAATCTCATCTAACCTTCTCCCCTTCCCCTTACCCCCCCTAAGCCACCCGAAACCCGAAACCCGAAACCAACATAAGATCCGAACCGAAC
>KI628558.1:0-179488 GCA_000503235.1 Sclerotinia borealis F-4128
AAAAAGTTATAAAAATCAGAAATCACTGTTTTTGGTGTGAAAGGGTGGCCCGAAAGGGGGGGTGGCCCGAAAGTAGGGTAGTTGACTTACAGTACGGTCTCCAATAATTCAACGCTCTGAATTTCCGAACCAAAACTATAAGCCGAATATCCAACATCTCGTATTATTAGAAAGAACAGCAAATTGTAATCGCTCACCCATAAACAAACTGCACGATTGCGCGCAGCGAATTTTCGGCTTGGGTTTGGATGGTAAGGTTCCCAATGGTTAAAATTGGGATTATGTAAGAGGGTTGCAGCAATGGTGCAGGATTCAAGTATCTATTATTAGACTTCATCTTTGGGAGTTTTCCGTTGCAAATGTAATGCAATGCACCCAGAGATATCCGGGATGTGTCGTCGGGTAGCTACACTGCAGTTACCCCTCTGTTCTATACTATTTATTATAAGCGAGTGTATGCGAGTGCGACTTGGCAAGCGTTAGAGAAAAGCCAAGTGCCAAGAAAACGCCACTTTTTCTGAGCAGAGGGATGGGTTCTATGCTCTTTTAGGTATACGATGTCTACATGGGGGCATTATCATTTCCCAAGATTCACATATTGCTCGAAATGATGATCATAAAACCATCGGAAAGCTGTTTTCATGGTTATATATATATTCAATTGACAGGAGAAAAGTAAAGACCCATCCGCTGCAATAAAACCTAACGCGTATATTGATTTGATTGAATAGCAAAAGAAGGTAGATCAAAAACAAAGCTAAACATATGAAAATGAATAGCATAACCTAAACTCAGGAGCCTATACACCCAATTCAAGCAACCACATCTCCTTGAACAATATACTGCTTTTCCTTCTTAAAGGCAGCTACGGTCTCATTAGACAGACTGAGCGTATCAGCCACAATCTGCTTTGGCGTTAGACCAACCCATTGAGCAACCGAGATATCTATTCACACAAATTAGCACTTTGTCAAATTTGCCCCCCAGAAACCAACAAACACTCACCCGAAAAATGATCTGCCTGCAAAACCTCAATGAAAATCAAATCATCCTTTCCCACATTCTCAACATAATGCGTCATTCCCTTAGGAATATATCCACAATCACCTGCATGATAATCAAAAGTTCTTGCCAATCCCTGCGCCGCATATATACTAATGCGCGCACTGCCCGCGATAAAGAATGCCCATTCGTCACTCGTAGTATGCCAGTGGATTTCGCGCATGGCGCCTGGGTGCACCGTGACTATTGCGGCGGAAAATTGGGCGGCGAGGGGGAAGGTTTTCGGGTCTAGGATCTTGACGGTTCCGCCGGGGGTTTCGTGGGTATAGGGGGCTTTGGATAGGTGGTAGGAATAGGAGAATTCTTGAGGTACGAGGCCGGCTGAGCCGGTGACGTTTTGTTCGCTTATGTCGTTGGGGGCTTTAGTGCCCGGGAATATAAAGAGTTCCCCGGCGGGGATGTTGGACCAGGCGGTTTTGGGAAGTTGGAAGTTTTTAGAGAGGATTTCAAGCTTCAGTTCGATGCTGGTTAGCTCCTGATTTTTTGGATGTTAGGGGTTTGTCCTACTGGGTTATGCGCGAAGACTTCTGAAGCTAAGAAGGTATTGTCTTCAGAGAAGCTTCCGTCGTCAAACACTAAGAGAAATTCCGTTCCACCTTTCAATCCTTGTAAGGAGTGTGGCACACCTCTGAAGTATGATGTATTAGCAGAGCCATACATTGAGATTGTGACAAAGATCATCCCATCTCAAGCGAGAATAAATTGATTTAGCGAGCACACGAAGACTTGAACCACTCACGGAGGAAAATACCAGGCATCACCCGCACTCAAATCATCAACAAACGTCTGACCATCCTCATTAACCGCCTGTAGCCTTACACTCCCATTAAATATATAAGCCCACTCCGCCGCCTTATGCCAATGTAACTCACGGTACGCACCCTCCTCCAAACGCATATCCACACCTGCCATGTCCGTGGCCGTAGGTATGTTATCTACATTTTGTTGTCTCGACCAGCCTGCATGACCGAGTCCCAGTTTCATATGACTGAGTCCCATGGGCCACTGCGCATTATCCACATTACCGTGATCAGTGCCCGGAGGTGCAAGTTTGTCGGGATTGAGGACGTCGTAAATTTCGATGCGTGGACCTGGATCGGTACCGCCTTTTGTGCCGCGAACTGGTTCAGGATTCTCGACATTGTTGAAGTCAAGATAGGTGCCTATGGTTGCTGAATCGGTTTGGCCTGGTGCAAGGTCATAATCGATGTTGTCAGTATTTTGATTGACGACGATGTTTGAGGGGTGGAAACCAAGAAGAGGATCTCCAGTTGGTGCTGCTAGGATGCTATGTTTGAAGAAAAAGGCGATTAGCAAGATCACATAGCCATTAATATTGATGAAAGCCATCTTTGAAGATCTTCGCTATGAAAGTTGATGGAAGAATTCTGGGAGAAAATGGTGCTACTTCAAAAGTCAGGCTGTACAAAGCGTTTGGCATATACCCTTTTATATCTTCACTTAATCACCCCCCTCCCCATCCCCTCCTGCTCTGGATTCTTCAAACACCCCTCCCTTCTCGTCACTTCATGATTTGAAGCTGGCATGCTGTGATGCACTCTATTTTGGATTAAGGTACATATTCTGTGGATGGTTGATAATTCTTGGCGACATTCTGCGAGTAGCGATAGCATCACATCATTGAGTTCTAACCGTACTCGGCCATATATCGGTGATAGATTGGCAAGATCCGGTAAGTTTTGAGGGGATGAGAGGCGATTTCTCATTATATCACGATGCCCATGCGTTTGAAGCGGGGTAAAGACAAGGTGAAATAGATTTCCCCAAGATCTTAACACTGAATTGTAGAGAGATAGGACCGGATACCACATCTAGGACGCGTTGACATCTCCAAAGATAGAGCTCTTTGCATATGAGAAATGCCAGAACTCTGCACATAATCAAACATTGCATTGCATAAACGTTACACAAAAAGCTATTCTGCAGGTATCCAGCCACTTGGAGGCGACAATGCTCTGGAAATCGACAGCGAGATCGTTATCATCGGCTCTCTATTCTGGATTTACTGTTGCAACACCTGACGGATCCAAATAACATCCATCAATCATCCGGCCATCTACCTGCCGCTTCCAGTGATTTTCAATTCGTGTGACAACTAATCACTATCGTAATCTAATCTAGTCTTTGAAAAACCATTAAGATAGTGGTGTGGGAGCCGGTAGAATTCGACATACCAGTTCAACTACCTACTTACTGGTTGTCTTACCCCAGATCATACTATAAGCGACTGTCACACAAGAACTCCCAACCAATTATTAAATGCCCTGCTTACGTTGCAATGGAATTTTCAAGCTTTCTTGGAAACCAATTTTTGTGCTGCAACCTATAAATAAGCTTTTGACAAGCCATGCATTGGTAATCAGCCAATCTTGGGACTTAATCAGTAATCATCAACTGCCGTCCATATCAGTTTCCAATCCAGCTGCCTGAAAAGGAAAGTACAAATCGGAAGCAAAAAGCGATGACCCTGCTGCATCAATATATATATTACTCCCTTGAAAATTGGTATCCCAAAGATTCTGTGTATCTTAGTTAGCACCTAAAGCGATGAATTTCGTTTCACTTACCCAATCGAGACCAGCCGGATCGTTCAAAATATCTCCTATCATCTCAATATTTGAAGTAGGAAATTTGCTTCCATTTTCTTCGAAATCGCTCGATGGAAAAGAATACATGTTTGAAGCAGGATAATTTGGAGGGTTGCCTTTGTGTAGAAATATCAGCAGAAGGAACTTCTTGGTGTGAATAGGGGTAACATACTAGAGTTAGCTTCGTTTGTTATTTCCTTTGAAACCTTCGTCTGGGTCTTATTTGCGGTGGACCAATGGTCAACCTTGTTCAGCATGGCCTTCAAGACCTTTGAAAACTTGATTGTATCTTCCGAGGAATGCTCGGGGTTATTCCATATTTGGTAAGATTTGAGCAAGGCGTGCGAAATGTCTTCTTTGGTCCATTCAATTGGAAACTCTCGAAAAGCAGTATCCACAGTTTCCTCTTCAGCGGCCATTAACTGTCCAAGATAGAGGCAAAGAAGTGTTGCGGCTAGAAGGAAATCGTAGGTCATCAAAGAAGATGTAATCCATTTCATAGCGTGCAAAGAATGACCCATGGCTGTCTCAATGGTCATATAATTTTGATATTGTAGAATTAGCATCGAAGAATCAACGCACGCTTTGACCGAGTAAGAATGTTTTCGTAATGATTCGGCTTCCGAGAGAAATTTGCGATGAAGAAAACAACGAGCTTTAAGATAACTCATTTCAATTGAGAATTTCCTAACCCTTAACATGATAGGACCGGTATCGAGGCTTTTGATGGATCCGACTCTATAAACTTCCGGGATTCCCTCGCGGGTACCCAAAAGCATCTTTTCAAGCCTCATGACTTCGTCATATTGAATAGGGGTAATGGAATTCGACGCATCAAATATCTTTCCGAACACTATAAGAAGACGATATTTGGAAAGTACGTGGCTCATAGGGGATCCTTCGTCTTCCGATCTGACAGGCGGCAAAGCTACCATACTTTCATATAGATCTTCGTCGAGTAGGTTATTGGGGGCTTTAGTATCATACATCTCTTCGCTTACCATTCGAGGAAGCCCAACTTGACAAGAAGTCTGAATATCCACAATCAATATTCCAGCCCAGATTCGACGTTGCATCTCGCCACGAAAGACTGATATGTTGGGATAATGAGACGCATCCCGATGCATGCCCAATCGCAATCCTGCACGGACAATCATACCGAAAAGCATCCAAGATCCAAAGAGTGCGTCTTTACTTTGAAAATGCTCACTGAGGTAGTAAAGCAAAAGAGTTTCGACAGTATACAATCCAGGCTCTGTATAGTTACTATTCACAAGGCATTGTACCGTTTTCTCGCGATATAATCTGATCCGTTGTTCTGTATCACGTACAGCCATATCCGACAATGCAGGTATTGGAATATCTCCTGTTCTCAATTCAAAGTTTACGGAGAGGCAAATAATTGCAAATAGGTATCCAAGCCAGGAAAAAGATTTTGAGTTGGGATCATCCCAAAACTCGTCATACTACCAAAGGGTCAACTAATGAACCAGATTCTTTTGCTAGAAATGTTCTCACCTCCTTTTTGAAGGTCGGGGTATGAGTGATAACTGCGTGTTTATTAGGAGTCAATGTTATCACCACAGAGTATTTTATCTTACAGGAAGCGTCAATAGCAGTGAAGTAGCGTTCAATCAAATTATCAACCACAGGTTTCGACGGGAGACAAGCGAGAACCGATTCTCTCGACGCCTTTCTATTGTCTCCAAGAAGTAGCACAGGTCCTTTATGTTTATTCTTTCCACTCGCTGTACCTTGTGGCCATTCTTCTGATCCTAAGGAATCTTTCAGGCCAGCTATCTACGGTAAGGTTAATGTCAGATCTTCATCACGGATTCACTCCAAGAGTTCAACGTACATTCTCAAGTATTGCCGCCCAATGAGCCCCGCCGACATAATTCTGCAGCTCATCTTCAACAGATATACGTCCAATAGAATCCGCACTTTCTGAAACGGTAGCATCATCTGGCCATGAAGGTTTGGGGCCCTTAAATATAGATGGTTGATGGTCTGGTGGAACGGTGGGACCGGGTACAAGTGTTTTATCTTTGACTTGACTCATCAAAGCAACGACTAGTTCCTCTAAATGTTGAATACGTTCCTGAACATCTTTTGGCTTATCCTTGACCTTCTGTGCTTTAGATGTCTTCTCACGTGAATTGTGGATATATGTGCAGGATGAAGATAAGTCTCGCTTGGAACAATTGTTGCAAGGGGAGTTGCGATCGCATTTCAATCTGACTGGATTAGTGTAAGTTGGTTATGGTTGATCTCGTTCTCATACTTCCGTGTCCTGCAGAAAGTGCAGGATAATTGTGGCTTGAATCTTTGTCGACTCGCATTGGGTTGAACCCCTTGTTCCCGCGAACTGCTCTTTGCGTTATCTTTGGGGATAGTAGATTGGGATGCCGTGTCCGATAGGTCTAAAGCATTTTTGAGTATAAGGTTGGCCATCGTGCTAAACCTGTAAATCATGGAATGCAAAATGAGAGACTTCAGGACGGAGGGATAGATGCCAATATCTCACGTGAGCAGCAAGGGCTGAATTTCCAACCTATTAAGATGAGGAATCAACGTCGATCCTTGAAAATTCGCCCGGAAATAAGCATTATCTTCCGCCGAACACGTCCGTTGCTCAATTGAGGACTTCAACAATCAGATAGGAGCATACGCAGGGTGTTCTAGAGCTATTTTATCTGTATCCCAATGTTACAAGAAGATGAAGGAAGTTCTATCCTGTTTTGTCCTTCCTTCAGATTTCATCTAGCAATTAAAGCTTTTATTGTCCTGATATCACTTCCCTTACTTCCGTGGCAATGAAATCTGCTCTCGTTTTCACCGTCTCCGATGTATTATTAGCCAAAGCCAGAGTACAAGCATTCGGACTCACACCAGTACTTTTTTCTTCGTTATCGCGAGGGAATTGGATATACCTCCATAGGTTTGTAGCATGACCCGAAAGCTGGGTTCCTAGATGTACCAGTGACTGCATTTGCATTGAAATTGAGATTGCAGCAAATT
Organism: Sclerotinia borealis F-4128; assembly: GCA_000503235.1. Taxonomy (NCBI): domain Eukaryota; kingdom Fungi; phylum Ascomycota; class Leotiomycetes; order Helotiales; family Sclerotiniaceae; genus Sclerotinia; species Sclerotinia borealis. Next base: position 6,693 of record KI628558.1, read on the forward strand.
GAGGAGGTACATATCTAGTAGGTACCAATCCAAAGCGCGGGGGTTATCAAAGCTGCTGTTTGAGATTAGGTGGTTTGCCTCTTTGGGCAATACAAACATACATGCGTTTGAAGACCTTCTCGTAAATATAAGACGCATATGGCAGGAGAGAGGCAGGAGAGAATGAGAAGAATGGATAGGTTATCAAGCTCAAGGATTGATGAACGCGTACTTGATGTTATCCGTTATCGAGACTCCTGGGATTATTCAATACCAGATTGTTCCAAGCCAGTGTTCGAATGTCGTGTAAATGAGTCAATACATGCTGGGTATATATCAATGAGCGATTGCGTCAAGTGGAAGGTGTTATCGATAAAGAAGCCAATGTAATTAGAAGACTCGCCCAATGGATTGTCGTCATTGGTGTGTGGAGATTGGGGAGGTACGATTCTACCATACACAGTATCGACAAATAGACGAAGAATCGCGACTGTCAGAAGGATCCTGGCCGGAGGCTATGGACGATATGAGTCTTGTTTAAGGCGTGCAATTCCTGAACTAGGACTTCGAAAGTGCACGAGCGCATTGTCTTTGAATGTTGTTATTGTGGATAATTCTACTGAAAGGGCTTCGATACATTTGTTTGTCAAAATCCTTTACTCATAGGTCATTCAAGAAGCGTGTTTCGGGCGATAATGTGGGGAAGTGCCGTATCCGGAGAATTCGAAGTCAAAGTGTTTGTAGCTGATATTCTGTCCAATACATTCAGTTCGAGTCGACAATGAAAGGACCTCCTGGATTAGATCAGAAGATGAGGTTGAAGAAGAAAATTTCAACTTTATCGGCGTAGAATTCTACATCAAGCGGAAATTTCTTATTGTCTGTTCGTGAGCCTCGTTTCCTCTTACTTCTAGAGCTAGGTTCGCTGTCTTGGTACTCATTAATGTCCATATTATCGCCTCGAGCTTCAGCTAACGAGATGATTCTCATGATCCGTCGAATTTTGATGTTGGATGATCGGCTTCTTTCAGAACGGACTGTAAATGCATTGTGCCTGGACTTTGGTGCATCTGTAACATAGCTATAGGCCCGGACGTCGGGGGTAACGAAGCTTCTGTGAATCAAACCTATCGCAAACCGTACGTCGTCGGACGTCACCATTCTCAGGGATAGTTGGGATTATGATTTACTGAAGTGGAATTGTGATGGGATGCTGGTGGTTCGAATATATATGATCATATCCACAGATAAGCTTCAGCCACTTCGGCGTCAAGAATTTCGTGTTTGGGGTTCCAATTTCAGACCAAGATCTTATGACTTTACTTTCTTGTGATTAAGAGATGCTCATTTGATGATTTTGGTATTTCGAATATGACCCGCCGAGCTCGGTAGAATGATTCATTGTGTTTGAAGTCAGGTTTGGGATGCTCAGGATTTGCAGCGTATTTTGATTCTCGTTCAGAGGAATAGTCTTGTGTCATTTGAGCCAGGTTTGCATCCACAAATCAAATGCTCTCTTAATTGCCTTGATATACTCATAGTTCAGCCCCAGAATTGAGGTTCCGAGTGGTTCCCACAGGCTTCAACGTTGCATCTAGCGATATATATTCACCATCAACTCGTCGCTCGTCACTTGTATAAAACCCTTCAGTTTCAATTTCACTTACACTTACACCATTTCCTCTACCATACCCACTATACCCACGAACGAATCAAACGTAACCATACCATCATACCAGCACTTCTCTCCATCCCACCATCCCACCATCTAAATCCACACCATCAACGCCAAGATCGTTAGTCTTGGCGCTTGATTCTCATCCTCATTCCATTTACTCGTATGTATTTACACATTCTTTCCTTTCCTTTCCTTTAACACAATATACCAGATCAATGATATCACAATCGTTAACTCAATCTTTAATCATTTTAATCATGATACTTATAAACAGGCGGATGATTCACACAATTACTTCTGTAGGTGAAATAATGTATGCACAAACCGAGAAAATATTTTTTGTGCTAGTGAAAAGATGGAGTAGTTTATTTCTGGCAGAGGAAGATGCGTTGCGAGTGGTTTGGAGGAGGTTTGGAAGTAGGAATTGAAAATGCATATGGCTGTTATGTTATGGGCGTGGTATTTTCTAGGGATGTGTTTGGGTAGAATACATTACATAGGTCGTGGAGGATATTGGACTTGGAGCTGAGGATGCGGTGTGAAGGGAGAAGAGGGAGAGGGTGGGGGGCGATTGGTGGTTTCACGTTTAGATATTCACATTCACATTCATATTCACGTTTTCTGTTCCGTTTTTCTTTTTTAATATCTTGCATTGGGCTATCTATTCCCAAAAACTCCCGTAATTAATCTCACGTATGTTGTCTTATGTCAGCTGAACCTTGTTATACAGTTTCCTCCCTTTCGCCATTAGATGTGCATATGCCTAATGTCTGTGGTGTCCCTGTGATCCTTGCCCATAGGATCCCTGTCCGTAAGGTCCGTTTCCATACATTCCACTTCCGTGAGGGCCATGACTATAATGCGGTGTGCCGAATCCAAGTGGGAGCTGGCCTCCCTGTGATAAAGGGGACAATAATGAACCATTACTCATGCTTACAGAAAGTCTATTCGGCAGGCCCCCTGGTCCATATAGAGTGCTTAACTGAGGTGGTCCACCAAGCATATAAGAACCGCCCGAGTGCGTTCTCTCTCTCTCTCCTATCCACGTGAAGTGCGAATGCACGTATTCAATTGAGACAGGACGTGGCATGTGTCCCAGCCCCGCCATTGCTTTCGCAATGCCTGGGTGTACTTCTCCCGTCGCTGGCAGATTAGGTTCCGGGATCACGGGAGCAACGGTTGGGTCCAATCCGTGTTTTTCGGCATATTCGTGGACTGTGGATTCGATCCAAAGTCGCTGTGAAACGCGGTTATAAATGGGGCCCCACCATCCAGCGTCGAGAGTTCCAAAATAGTAACCACCTTTACCTTCGGCCAAGAGATCATCGGTGCACAAATGATTTCCGCCATTGCAGGCGTATCCATACTTTACTCGCTCCCAGCTGAAGCCAGCAGGGCATGGTCCGGCATGCTGGATAAAATTACGTACCCACTCATCCTGTTTCTTTTTTTCATCGTGAGTCATCGATTGATACCTCACCTGTCTCAAAGCCATATCAACATCATGCTGAGTCTTGAACATGCTCTTTGCATCAGGAGGAGCAGTTGTTGCTGCTGCGTGCACCAGAATTGGTTGTCGGGAGCTTGAGGATGATGGCTGATCTCTGTTCAGTAATGTGTGATTCTGTGGGGCTGGAGTTCTTCCATGAGAAGAGGAAGGCTGTCCATCTCTTTGAAGCATGGTGTGTTGGTGAGAGGGTCTCGATAACGATACTCTCCTTGATGAGTTGTTGTCTCTTTCAAGTGTGGTGTATGGTTTGGGAGTAGTTGAAGTGGATGGTCGACTAGATGATGGAGCTGTGGGGTAGGATGAAGAGGGCCTACCGGAAGCATGATTGTGTTGTGGAGCTTGTGTGCGGGTATCTACTGGGTTATAGACTGTAGCTTTGTTATATATGTCTTTAAAAGACATGATGATGGATATTTGATGTTATCTATTTGGTCTTCTGTGTATGGGAGTCTCTGTGTGGGTTTATTTTTATATGCGTTTTCTTTGGATGAAAGAAGAAAGCAGAACCTTGAGAGGTAGAAGACATTATATAGATGCTAGAACAAGAAAGATGCAGACAAGATAGTTGGTTTAATATGTGAATCTTTTGAGTAAAGAAGGTGGCATGAGTTGTGAAATGCTTTTGAATGGTATCAAAATGCTGTAGATATGGTGTACATAGGATTCAGAATTGCATCCCACTTGGTACATCAATTGTGATTCATCAGGCTTAAATGCCTGTCAATTGAAGCTAGGTACCTGTACATTGTAATGCAATATTCCTATGATTGACAATGAATGTATGGTGGTTGTTGAAAGTGTCTCCTATTTCAACTTATGCTGGCTAGACAAGTCTTCCAGCTCGGCCCGAAGTTAGTCCGAGTACCGACACCACCACTTTCACCAATCAAAGCGCTACACAAGAGTTTTGTTGCATGCCATGTCTGATATGGCTTCGGAGGACATTTGTAGGAGTAGTCTCTCAACTCTGAGAAAAATGAAACATTGAATTCATACACCTCTAATCAAAAATTTATATCAAATCAACCCAGTATTATTATGGATTGATTCTTTCAGCAAAAGAATGATTAGTTCTTAATATGTACCACATATCAATTTTAAAAGATTTGAAATATAAACAAGATTGTTGCCCGAATTTAATAAATGACTGTTTGGATAGTTTCTTACATCTTGGCGAGTTTGATGTTTGGCTTTCTGTCAGGTCCCGGGTAAGTCAAACAAGAGGTAGTATTCAAAAGCTCTGAAAGATAGCTTAGCCGCAAAATTGAAGGCTTGTGTGAATGTTATGAGCATTTCTAATGCCGATTTGGCGTTTGGGTATAAGTTGTAGACCCATTCTTTATTTTGGTTGGGGAAAAGTTTCAATATTATGCTAGAACCTACAAGACTTCATGTATATCTATCCATGAGTATTTGCAGTCCCATGCTCGAGTAGAAATAGGGGTGTATTTTGGCATGGTTCACAGTTTCCTAGACAGTTCTTAATGACCTCGGAAAGAACTACATCTAAAGATATTGTGTAATGATCCTGAGCGGTCGAGATCCTCAGACATCAAAATGTCGAAACTCTGCATATTGAGCTAGACAAGCTTGCATAAACCCAAAGACTTCTAGTTCCTGCAGCATGTCAGACTTGACAGTAACTACAAGAGGGAGAACTTAGGCCAAAATTTGTACATACACCAACACTTCAACAATTGAAATGTTGATGTGCGTCAGTTGAACATCTTCTTGAAATTGACATTGTAGGGCCGACGAACGATTAAAAACATCCAATCATCAAGACCATCAAAGTAACAAGTCCCAGGAGAAGTACAGTACCAAGATTATATCCCGACAAGAGTCCGTTATTCGGAGGTTAATCTAATGAAGATCCTGGGAATGTCCGGCTACTATGATAGATCATTCTTGATAATATCCCAGTATCAGACCGTTCGAGAAGAGTTTTCTCTTATTAATGATTGTATAATCATTCATGTGCACATGATTTTATCATGCCTCTCTCTCTTTTGGTTGTTTTATTGCCATTTTGCTTGATGATCTTGAATGTGTGTTCAACCTTCTTATTTTCCCCTTCATTGTGCTGCATTGCCAAGCACACATCAAGCGAGATAGCACGTGTAAGCTAACCCTAATATTACCTAGTTGTGGGTCGAGTTGAAAGTCAGATAAGCGCCTTCCGGAAATCCCTCGGCATTCCTAACCTTATTCTCTGAATTGAATGGAATTGTTTCACGACGACCATGAGCGAAGGACCATCAGAACCAATTGAAGCTTCCATCACTCCTGATGAGGCTAATAGAATCATTCATTCACATCGTAAAGTTCGATATGGTATGATAAATCAAATCCCCATTCTTGGCTACAGCCTACATGGTGGCAAGTCAAGAATCCTCGTTGGCAACTTGCTAAACAACTCTTAGGAACCGCTTGCTGGCCTTGCAGGCAACGCAAGGTCAAATGTGATAACAAACACCCATGTGAGAATTGTGTGAAGAGGGATCACGCCCTATTATGCTCGTACAATCCTAAAAATCGGGATCTCGGGAAGACGATACCGACGGCTTCAGTAGCTGGGGTTAAAAGGGCCCGAACCCCAGATAGTGCCAAAGAAGACGCCTGGCCAAGAACGACAGGTAAATAAAAATTCATCACAATCTTTGCCAAGAAGACAACAATTCCTTGCAATTCAGGTGTATGAAATTCTGCCATTCATAGTTCCTATTATTGCGGAATCAAGTGTTTCCATATTAGCATGCATCAGATGTTTATGAGTCCGATTGAGCTTCAAAGTTAATATCACTGCAGAAGAAGATGATCCAACCGAATCACGATATCTGGGACAGAATTCAATCGCTGCTTTTTTGAGTGAAGAGGCCCAGATTGGATCATCGCCAGGGGAGGGCGAACACGATGTCATACGGAAAGACATCATGCCTATACTAGGCTTGCAGATATCGACGGCCCCATATCCGTTCATGTCCAAAGAACACATGGATAAAATAAGGCACGACATTGCTATGGCATTACCGTCGGATAAAGATGTCTTAAAGTCAGTAGCACGGAAGTATGAGCAATCGGCACCCCTGCTAACCCACGCATAGATCGTTCCAAATTTACAAACAAATAGTCCAGCCATTTTGGGGTCTTTTGATCGATATTGATGATTTTGAGACGAAGCTGTGCATCTACCTGGAAGATCGGACTAGTTCCGCAAAAAGCAAGGGCCCAAACCAGAAGGGGGTATCATCAGCCTGGCTGGGGATGCTGTTCGCAGTCCTTGCTGTATCATCAAATTACGCTGAAACCACATACCACAAACGAGCAGCAGCCTCACAATCCTTTGGTATGTAAGCTTTATTTTTAAGATGAGAACGGAAGCTAATCTCAAGTACAGTTCAGACATCATTCCATTGTCTAAGGCTATCCAACTTTTTGATTCGTCCATCGTTAGATTCATTGCAGGCACTTTTGATCCTTGGTTTTGTTCTAGCCAATGATATGAAAGCTGAGGCCTCATGGGCACTGATCGGTGTCACTTGTAGACTCGCTCAAGCTTTGGGCCTTCACAGAGGGCCTAATGAGAGCGGTAGATTCTCATCTTCGGCAGTTAACGATTTACCTCGTCGTAAACTATGGTATGCACACCCCTACTGTTGCTTGTTATTGTTGTTATTTATCAGATTTAACAGATTATAGGTGGACAATTGTCTGGCAAGACAGTTTACTCTCACTCTCGTTTGACAGATCTCCGATTGCTGTGATCACAAGATGTAAAGTTCCTTTGAGCCCTGTTGCTCTGACAGAAGGCTTTACCTATACAGAAGCTATGTACCATCTCTGTCAGAGGGTACTTGATTTCGTCAAGAATGATTCGGTTTCTCAGCCCGATTATAATCAAATCATCGCCAATTCCGTCGACGTCGAGAAGATTCGTGATAAGGTTCTCCCAGCCCTCCGCGTTAAAGAAGCATGCAAAACAGTTCAAGATAGATTACAGTACTTTGCCCTTCGCCTTCACACATCCTTCGTCGTCTCAGTGCTATGCCGGCCCGCACTCAAACGTGGTGAAAATGGAATGTCTTCCGACCAAAACGCAATCATGAAAGAAAAATGCAAACAGAACCTCACAGAGACCGTTAGAATGTACTTAAAAATGCATTCCTTAAGCGTTATACCCACACGTTCATGGGCGTTCACTTATCACGGTCTCTCATCCGCAGTTCTTCTCGGAATTTTAGGTCATACTGAAACAGACCCAGAAGTTCGACAACTACAAGGAGATTTAATCAGTGCTCTGTCGGTTACTGCAGCCAAAGAACAGCCATCCCCGATTCCCAAATCAGACAAGGATATCGAACTTAGTGGTCCTCTATCGAGAGCTTTGGCTGCACTCAAGAATATTTATGATCATGGATGGGTGATTGAACAACAACAAATCCAACAACGAGCGGTTATGGACCCTGAAGCTCGGATGATGCAGGAACAAGTTTTCAAATCCACGAGTGAATATGAACAGCAAAATGCTGCCCTGGCTATGGCTTCTATGCAAAATGGGATGGTACCACCGTATGTTTCTCGCCAACTGATGACTTTGCATGAATATGAGTTTTCTCACTAACATGGAACAGTATGGACTATAACCAACAAATGCATATGGGTAATATGGATGACATGCAGCCTGTAGATCAGACATTGTCACCGATGGATTTATTTGATTCGATTTTTTGGGGTAAGTTCTTAATTTCCACTTTCACCTCACCCCTCTCTTCGGAACTCGTCAATTCGATATCTCCCCTTTATCACTACATTCGTCCCCGTTCCTCAACCCTCAACTTTCCCTTCCCTTCCCTTCCCTTCCAACAACAACTCACACTAACATCCCACCTAGAACCCTACCCCAATCATGGCCTCGAATCAGGCTTCGATTATACAGGAGCGCCATTTTACCCACAAGCACCCTTTTAAAAAGGGTACTAATTTTGATTGGCAATCACGGTCCAATATTTCGATAATGACAATGAGGAAGGCCTTAATGAGTGTTTAGTTTACTCGGTCCGAGGAATGTTTCAAGAGAGACCGGGTTTGGAAAATACGGGGTTTGAGGGATACATACCGCTCAAGAAATTGTTTCCAATTCAGCCATTGCAATTTGAAGACGTGGCTGGGAGTATCATTGAATAGTTGGAGTAGGTATGCTTTTGCAAAGGGAAGTTTTGGAGTGGATACAGTGTAATGAATTTAATGAATGGAATTATGGAATTTGATTATTATTGGTGTTGGTGTTGGTGTACTCTTACGACGGGCAATGCAATGCTCGATAATGATAAATGTTGAGTGTGATGACAAGAGAAGAGAAGTATAGGTCTAGGGCGTATATCGATTCGATACTTTAGCATGCACTGGACCATTACAATAGCACAATTGTATATTATCAGGTTTGATCATAAAAGAGAGAATTTTCATGAAGCTAACTCATCTGTCTAACCCTCACTGGATCATCAAAAGTCCTGTGATATCTCAACCCTACTGAATGAATACAATCAATGTAAAAAAGAAAGTTTCCCAATAACTCCTCATAATACCCAAACGCACGACGGCAGCTAAGTCATGATTTCCTCACCCAGCCAGCACATAATGATCCTAGCCAAGAAGCGTACCACGCCCATCCATCCCTCGCATCAATACGATATCCAGGTCCATCACACGGTACCAAATCCCACCTTACACCCCAGTTGTCCTTGACGTGGAGAAGAAGTAGGAATACATGAGCATAGAATTTGCCCTTTATTGCCCTTCCCTCATTTCTCTACCCAGAGCCCTGCCGAAGAATAAACCAATTTAACACAATATCCTTCACTTGATAGCATGAGTGTCCTTGTCCAATGACTCGCCGACCGAAAATAACCAGAAACAAAACCAAAAACAAAAAGTAAGCCGAGAGTACGTGATACTTATACGCCTCTTTATCGAAGAATCATTAGCGATGCAAAATACAAAATCTCATCTTATCTCATGACCAGAGAATGAGAAGTCTATTCTTGCATGGCATCACCGGCATCATCGTCGGTTGTGGTTTGTTTGGGGCTGGAGATGTCTTGACCGAAGAGCTGGCCATTGTTTGCGGTTGTGGTTTGCTTGGGGCTTGAGATATCCTGGCCGAAGAGTTGCCCCTTGTTTGCAGTTGTGGTTTGCTTGGAGCTCGAGATATCTTGGCCGAAGAGCTGGTCATTGTTTGCAGTTGTGAGGTTTTTGGCAGAGGTTTTGGCAAAGAGGGAGCGGGGCTTGGCATTTCTGGAAAGAAGATTATTAGCATTTGTTCCCGTTATTGCTGGTGACTTGGACATTTGAAGATGGGATCGCTTGAGAAACCGTTTATGTGTGAAGGGATAGAGATAAGGTGGGATAACAAAAGGTACTCACTTTCCAACCTGTTTATTACGATAAGCCGACAACTTGGCAGTAGTTGGCGATTGAATGGTATCAGATGGCGAGATGTACTTTTCCTCTTGACCCCTATAAAGCGAACGAATTAGTGAATGTTCATGTATTTCCTTCCTCTTTAATTTGGAGAATGTCAAGTAGTGAAGGCGTAACCAAACAGTGAAGGTAAAACATGTCAACATACTGATTCTGCTGCATTTTATTCTGCAAAACCTGTCGATGATACTCCATACTCTTTGGATCAGTACCAACTGGCACTTTCTTCTCATCGACGTTGTTGACTTGATTCATGGCTGAAATGTTGACGTCTTTGTTGGAGAGAATGCTTGAAGACATTGGATTTGATTTGATTTGGAGTGGAGAGCGTATAGTATCTTTGAATTTGACGAGTATGTATTGTTTTGATGATTGATTGTATGTAGGAGTACTTGTGGATTGGAATTGGATATTGTAGAAGTGATTGTTTTGTGAGGGTTTTAGTACTTGTTTGGTGAAGGAGAGAGAAAATTTATGAGTCGAGCTCTGCTCTGGTATTTACGCTTGTTGTCCCAGCAACAAGAAGCATATTTCTTCCGGTTCTCCATTTCCCCTCCAGGTTGCAAATATGGTAACGTTATCAGTATGATGTATCACTAAGGGTACGGAGAAATGGAAAGCTTTGGAAATCTTGCAATGTTTTGTTGTCATTTTTGATTTGTTTTGATTTGATATTTAGATATTTAGTATCAATTCATGAGCTTATGTATGTATTATATTGTACCTCAATTTAGTTGGTCATGCAAATTCTGTCTCATTTCCTTTATCCCTACTCAAGTAAATCCTACTATCTAGCTTATAACTTAGATTTCTCCCGAACAGTTGGTCCAGGTTCTACACGCTTAACCCGATACTTTGCGAACAGGGCTTCTGTTGTTTCCATCTGCCTATGGATTTTCTGTGTCACCTCAGCTCCCCTCTTATTTTCATTTCTGCCCAATTGTTGTAAATGTACCTCATCCGGTCCATCGGCCAACCTCAAGGTTCTGATATTCGCCCACATTGATGCGAGAGGGGTATCTTGACATACACCAGCTCCTCCAAATGATTGGACGGCACGATCGATGACTGTTAAAGCCATGGTTGGTACGAGAACCTTTGCCTCACCAATCTCCTTAAGTGCACTCTTTGCACCTCCTTCGTCTATTTTAATAGCAGCATTCAACACCACTAGACGAGCTGCATCAATTTCAATTCGTGATCTTGCTACCCACTCAAGGATTACACCATGTTCTTTCAATTGCTTCTTGAAGGGTGTCTTTTTGGGATCATTGATGCGCATAAGCATCCAATCGAGTGCTTTCTCGGCCTGGAAATAATTAGTTTTGAAATGTCTATGTAGATATTGTTAAAACTTACAGCACCAATAGATCTCATGCAGTGATGAATACGTCCAGGACCAAGACGACCTTGAATAATCTCAAATCCACGTCCAGGACCGAGTACCATGTTCTTTGCTGGTACTCTAACATTCTTAAATGTCAAATGTCCATGTCCGTGAGGAGCATCATCAAAACCGTAGACTGACAACATTCTATTGATGGTAATGCCGGGAGCATCTGCTGGTACCAGGATGACCGACTGTTGCTTGTATTGATCCGTGTTATGAGGATCACTCTTGGCCATAACAATATAAACCTTGCATCTTGGATCACCAGCACCACTCGACCACCATTTCTACAACATGTTAGTTCGATTGGCCTCGATCGGACATAAAGACATGACAACTCACCGAACCATTCAGAATCCAATGATCCCCATCTCTCCTCATATCCATCTGAATATTCGTAGCATCCGAACTTGCAATATCCGGTTCCGTCATCAAGAAGGCCGAACGAATCTTCCCAGCTAACAATGGAGCAAGCCATTGCCTCTTCTGTTCTTCATTTCCATATTTCGCCAACACTTCCATATTTCCCGTATCTGGAGCCGCACAGTTCGTAGCTTCAGATGCTAGATGTGATTTACCCAACTGTTCTGCCATTAAACCGTATTCGAGGTTTGTGAAGCCAGCTCCTTCTGTATAATGTCCTTTCGCAAGAAACATGTTCCATAATCCGATGCTTTGGGCCTCCTTCTTCAGGTCTTCGATGACTGAAGGATAGGCATCCCATCTCTGGGTACCTTCGCCGAGTTGAGCGTGGAATATGGGGTCAGCGCTATGGATTGTTAGTGGTGTGGTCTTATGGGTTGAGGTATAATAGGAGATGAGATGACATGGTGGCGAACATACGGTATACATTTCTCTTCGACGAATTTTGTAACGAGATCAAGAGTCTTCTTTGCATGATCGCTCACTCGATTAGCGGCCTAGTGGGGAAATAATTAGTATTTGCGGAGGCGGGACCACTCATGAATTCCAAGGTTCTTACGAGAATAGGGATCTTGTCGGACATGATGGATGGATAGTAAAGGGGGCCTGGAGGGATATGTGTACAAAGTTAAGTTAATAAGACTCTCAAGATGATTTCAGTTGTGATAATGTTTGTGTATTCAACAAAAGCTATTAATTTGCGAGTGAGTGACTGTATGTATTTGAAATGAAGATTAATAAAAACACTGAGCTGTTAATGTCTTAAAGTACCTATCCTTAGGTAGTTGCTGTTACCCCAAACTTCTCCACACACTCGGCTCGGCAGATTGGCCTTAGACCGAGGTGTTATTAATCAATCATATGTGAGATCAATGGTACGAGAAATCGGTCCCATATTGTTAGGGTAGTACGAGGTGATGTTTTTTATTTATTTAATCACTGCCATAACTCCAACCAAAGATGTAAACCCCCACCGTTATTGAGGTATCCTTTCTAAGACTATCCTTTCTATGACCCAAATCCGATATCAGTCAGACCTTTAGTCAGCAAAATAATCCGCCCTTCTCTTGCCCTTTCCACCTGGCTTGTTTCCCTTGAAATGCTTTTTGCTAGTCAATTTCTGAAGATCATTTGGATCGACGTCCTTCTCTAAGGCTACGAGAGTTGCCTGTTTCCTTCCCGACAGCTGTTTTCCACTCGCAGTTCCCTGCTCAGAGTACTTGTGACTGAAAGGCATTCGTAAGTGTGCTGAAGTACCTGATCCTTGGGCAAAGAAAGTACTGTCGAGATTCTTTGATTTCGGCCCTTGTGGCAGTTCCATGATGTCAGAATCTGCAACAGACGTTTGATCATCAGCGGAGGCCGCCATAGACGCCAATGCATGTCGTCTCTTTTCCGGCAGATGGCCTTCGTCATACAATTCCTTGTTGAACTCAAAAATATCAATGTCTATTGGTGGAGGCAGGCAAAACAGCAATTTTCCTTTGACATAATCCTTAAGTATGTGTCTAGCGGCTCTCGACTCATCTGGTTGACCTTGTCCAGTTCTCCTGAAACCTCTTGCCCTGGCGTATGCTGTTAACATCTCTTCAGCTGATGGAATACCAGTTCCTCCTTCTTCCAAAGGTCTGATTACGATTTTCATTCCATATAATGCTTCTAAGAATCCTTGAGGTATGCGATGTGCTACTAAACCAGCTGGCCCCACGAATTCACGAAGTTGATCAATAGGTAGAATACCACTGCATACAAGTTCTGCTTTGGTAGTAGCGAAGTTGGGGAAAACCAAACCAGGACAATCGCAAAGCAAAACTTTGTCACTGAGATGGATAGTTTGGAAATGCTTGGTTTTTCCTGGTGTCGATGATACAGACACTTTCTTGGCGCCGATCAGGGCGTTGATGGTAGAAGATTTACCGACGTTAGGATATCCGACGAGACCAATTTGAGTCTTTCTAGGTTTATCTGACTCGGAATCTATTTTTTGTTAGTTAGCTATAGATCTAGTTGCTTGAAGTGACAACTTTTACCATTAAGATCAGGTGCATGCAGTAAGAAAAGAGCCTCCAACTCATCCACGGTCAAGATCCTGGTGCTTTCGGTCTCAACGATTTCGTCATCAATTTCGTCATCCTCTTCTTGCGCATCCGCTCCTTCATCTTGTTCGTCGCTTTCTGCTTCACTATCCTCCTCATCTTCGTCTTCATCGTCGTCGTCAAGACCAAGTGCTTTCGCCTTCTCTGCTAGTTTCCACGCAGAAGTAGAGGCCTGGGTCTCCTCTTCGGTCTCTTCTGCCATTGCGTCGTTTAATTCCTTTGCCAAAGCTGCTGAGAAGAACTTGTATTTGATACCGGCGGCCTCAAAATAATCAGCCCAATGTTGTCTTTGCCCCAAAGTTAACATATCAGCCTTATTGACCAATAAGAGATTCTCTTTGCGGCTATCGACGTCTTTGACGTATCTCTCCAAATCTTCAGATCGAAACAAGAGTGGATTCCTAGCATCGACAATTTGTACGATAAGATCAGACCTCTCAATAACTCTCCACAACTGCCTCCAAACCTCCAAATTGCGCTCGAATGGTGTCATCAATAAATCGTTGTTTTCTTGAAGTTCAGCCAATCCTCTTCTCCATTCGAGAAGACCATCTCTCTCCATTCTATCCAATTCCTGTGGGGTTGTGGAAGAATCCCATTGAGGTCTTCTGGGAACTGTAAGTCTTTCCTTGTGCGACTTTTGCTTGCCGACTGCCGCCCGTTCTTCCGCGGCCGATAACAGGTATGGATTCTTTTGATCGGTAGTGATGATCTTCACATTGTTCATCTTCTCCGCTGTGAAATCTGTGCCGGCTAATTCTGCAGTTGACAAGAACTCGTCGAGTGCTGCCTGCTCTGTAACCGATCGCATCTTGACCCAACTGGCCTCCTGCTTTTCATTGGTGACATACTATTTTCTATCAGTACCAAACAATTAGATGATATATTTTATACGTACAGTTTCTCCGGTGTCTTTGTGAACTCTCTGAATTCCAGTTGATGTGACCTTCTTGCGATCTGCTCCCTTGCCCTTCCCAAACCTATCATTCATCAAACTGTTACCCAGTCCAACGGTGTTTTTGGATTTTGCGTGAACCATCTTATGTACTTATGTTCTTTCTTGCCTTTGGCAGGTACTGCAAGTGAAAATAAAAAAATTGTAATAGAATCCCCAGTAATATGCAATTTTGAAATTGAATTATAGAATTTTATAAATTTATGATGGAGGGTTGATTATCTCTGATTATCGAGCAAAATGAGGGGCAAATTTCTCGGCCCAGTGACGAAATTTGACCGCCAAAAAAACTGCCCGCACTAAGAAATTTAAATCTTTCCAACAAATGATTCACAATTCTAGACATCTACCTATCTACAGTGCTACACATTCAAATTCATCCGACCACATTATAATAAACATTCTATCACTACTATCAATATGGCTCGAGGAAAGTGGATCGATAAGAAGAATGCGACACATTTTCAACTTGTTCATCGTCCTCAGAACGATCCGTTAATTCACGATGAATCTGCTTCGTCCATGGTCCTAAATCCCACCAATGCCCCCAATTTGAACAAAATCAAAAAACTCGAAGAATTAAACGCTGAGCTTGGTGCAGGTGTCGCACATATCAGAGATAACGAAGGTGAAGCCGCAAACTACGGTGTTTACTACGATGATACCGAATATGATTATATGCAACATATGCGCGTTTTGGGTCGTGGAGGTGGTGAATCAACTTTTGTGGAAGCCACTGGACCAAAGAATAAGAATAAGGGGAAAGGAAAACAAACTTTGGAGGATGCATTGAGAGATGCTAGTCTGGAAGAAAAGGCTGGAGCCGTTCTTGATGATGAGATGTTGCCGTCCAAGAATCTTCGAAAGGTTACCTATCAAGCACAACAGAATGTACCTGATGCTTTAGCCGGTTTCCAACCTGATATGGATCCAAGGTTGAGGGAGGTTTTGGAAGCCTTAGAGGACGAGGCTTATGTAGACGATGATGACGAGATTTTTGGAAAACTGGCACAGGATGGGGAGGAATTGGACGATGAAGAGTTCGACGAAACTTGGGATGATGAAGATGGATGGGAATCCGACGCCACCGCAAAACCTACGCAAGAATACAAGGACGCACCTGTGACAACTCAAGATATTGATAGTGATGAGCGGGAGGATCATGGCGATGGAGATTGGATGGCAAACTTCAGCAAATTCAAAAAGGATCAAAAGTCAATCAAGGCTCAAGTTGCGCAATCACAAGCCGACGTACAATCATCCTTATTTACCACCACTACAAATGGCGGAAGACACAAGAAGAGAAAGGGCGCTTTGACTAATCCTTCCGCTTACTCCATGACATCGTCTTCAGTATTCAGGACAGAAGGCCTTACTACACTTGATCAGCGATTTGAGAAAATTGAGGAACAATACAACGAGGATTTCGATGATATGGCCTCCGTCTCGATGGCCTCGTCTTCGATTTCTACTGTTGAGGGTGATGTTCGTCAAGATTTCGACAGTATTATGGATGAATTCCTGGGTACTCATTCTATGAGCGGTAAGACGAATGTAAAGAAGATGAAATACCAGACTGGTATGGAACAGCTGGACGAGGTTAGAAAGGGTCTCGGCCCGGCACGCTTCACCAGCTTCTCCAATCGCTCCACTCGTACGCAAAAGGCGTGAGCATTCAGTGGAGGTCTCTAAAAGCAAGGAGTTCTGGTT
This sequence comes from Sclerotinia borealis F-4128, assembly GCA_000503235.1. NCBI lineage: Eukaryota > Fungi > Ascomycota > Leotiomycetes > Helotiales > Sclerotiniaceae > Sclerotinia > Sclerotinia borealis. The sequence continues at coordinate 22,914 of KI628558.1, forward strand.
TGGCATTTGGTTCTACATCTGGTTCACATGGTGCTGGGAGTTCAGGCAAATACTTCGAAAAGTATGGAATTCCCCAAGGTCAGGACATCTAAGAATAAAAGCGTATAATGGCGCAAATCGGAGCCTTCATGTAGAGCTTTTCTTGGGCTATCATAAAATGAAAATACACATACATCTACTTGTTGCCTTGGGGTCATTTCTGATCAATGTATTATTACTCGCGCCGTACATGAGGGGGAAAAATACGAGGACGCCATTTCCGATTGGCGGTGTATACTCAATTAATTGGCAGAACTTAAGCTATCGACGTATGGAGTTTAGCGTGATTATATGTAAACCTTATTCGATTTACCTTTTAGCACCCGACACCCATTTACTTCACTTTAGTTAGTCAATTGAAAAGTGTAAATAATTACTAGTAATTCAATCACTGGACGCTTACACCAAAATTTACTCGAACACTCCTCTCCTCGTCCATTCCCACCTCTCCATGATCCATATCACGAACCATGCTGCTCCATAGCAGTAACGCCAGAGGCGCACGAGGAAACTCAAAAAGTTCACGAGGATCAAGAGGTCGCGGACAGACGGGTCGAGGAGCTTCAAAGAACTCCTCTGGTAAGCCCCAACACAATTTCATAACACCACTACGATCTCGAGAACATCGACCGACATACCAATATTTATCTCGGGAAGTCCCTTGGTAGTGGTTAAAATCATTACTAAAATATTCACAAAATTATCATGAAAGAAGCTCATCCAAAATTGACCATTTAGCTACTCCATCTCCGAGCGCGACAACTACGGCGAATCCCTTCGAAAAAGAGCGACTCGAGAATGCTGCGAAGAGGGAACAACGAGGCCAAAACGGAACTACGACCAATAACAGAGGAAGAGAATCATCGCGCGGCGAGTCGCATACCAATAAACAGGTTCGATTCGCGACTTCACCAATCGAGAACTCAGCTGGCTCGTCTGCCAGCGCAACGCCATCAGATATGAAGACTTCTTCTGCCCTGGGGACTGCAACATCTACACTCTCCAATCCCTTCGCATTCACAGGGAACATAAATTCGAAAACATCATCAAAGCTCTTTGGAGGAGCACCCACCGGACCCAGCGCCAAAACTACCTCGCCATCACCTTTTGCTCCCTCGTCTAGCTCTAATCCTCCAAATACAAATAATTTCGGCCTTGCAACTGCAGCTCCATCGACGGCTGTAAACCCATTTGCCTCTTCAAATACTATTCGCACTGCTTCACCTTCGTCGAATTTTGGTACCCCATCAGGTGTCTCGACAACTCCTTTATCTGCTCTAGTCAATTCTCAAAAGCCAGGTATCCTGAAAGCAACTAAAGGCGCGTCTTCGAAACAAGTCTCATTCGAGGAGAAACCCGAAAAGCCTTTCCAGCAAAATGCATCGAAAGAGCCATTTCAATCAAGCAATGGGTTCACGGAGAAAAAGAATAAAGCGTCCATTCAGTCAAAGGCAAGCTTCAAGAATACCACATCAACATCCTTGGAAATGGCCTCGTTCGGCTCGAGCAGTGAGCTAGCCAACAATATCAACACTCTTTTACGAAAAGAAAAAATTTCACCACCACGATGTGCCGCGAATAATCCTGGCGACCCACGCGAGAAGACGGCTGTAATTACCTATCTAGATGAACTCAAGAAGTATCGAACACGCGTCCGCGCATCCCTTATCCAAGGCGGCTTCATCGATGACCCGTCTAAACCCAAAAAGCTTAGCGAGGCTATTGACTTCAAAGGGACATGTGATCAAATGTGCCCGGAAGAAGAAATCATAAGAAGGATCATCGAAGATGATGTCCAGCGTTCAGAAAAGGAGATGGTCCCCGATGGATCTATGCGCCCTTCACCTCAGATGATGATCAAGAAGTTGGCCAGATCCGCTGCTGGAGAAGATGCACCACTGCCTCAAGATGTTCGATCACCCGCTGCACTCAGACGAACACTTGACTATCTCATCGACACAGTTTTAGGAGAGGATGATAATCTAGCAGCTCAGCATGAATTTCTCTGGGATCGAACGCGAGCAATACGTCGAGATTTCGTATTTCAATCGTCAATGAGTCCACCAGAGTTGACCGATCAAGTTTACTGCCTCGAAAAGATTACTCGGTTTCATGTGACTGCGCTACATCAGATGTCAAAGCCTGATGTCGCACCAGAGAACTTTGTGGAACAGCAAGAGGTTGAACAACTCAGCAAGTCTCTCCTTTCGCTCATCCACGCCTATGAAGATTGCAATCTTCAAAATATATCTTGCGAGAACGAAGCGGAATTTAGGGCATATTATGTACTGCTCAATAGTAGCAATCCTGGAATTTTGGAGACTGTACAAAATTGGGGGTGGAAGTTTTGGGGAGAGTCAGAGCAAATTAAGATTGCCGTCGGTTTAGTTGAATGTCTACAGAACACCTGGAGCCCTCGTGGTCCATTACAACCATTCTCGGTACTGAACGTCGCCCAAAATGCCTTCTCCCGCTTCTTCACAATATTGAAAGGCCGAAATGTGTCATATACCATGGCTTGCTTCGCTGAGATGCACTTCAATGAAGTTCGAAAAAATGCTTTGAAAACAATATTATCGGCCTATCAGCGACAGCGCGACCAACCAAAGGATTGGAGTATTGGCAAACTGAACCAATATTTGCACTTCGACGACCCATGGGATATAGTTGACTTTGGTGAATCATATGGTCTTCGATTCGACGAGGTGGATGACGATTACTGCTTATCATTAGCACTAGATAATCAAGTCGTTGAACCCTTTCCTCCCATCAAGCAACCTCATTCTAGGGAGATTGTCGAGCGAAAATGTACTGGTTATACTCTGACACAGGTGATCGATACGACTGTATACGAAGGAGTATCAGAAATTACGAATCAAGGTGAAGATTCAAGTTCTGACGATGGATTGTTCGTGAAGGACAGCACTGGAGGGGTGAAATCATTACCTTCAGCAGGCACCATTGCTGAACCGCCCAAAGCACCTGAACTTTCCATTGCTCAGACAACACAGCAAGCCTTTTCAACCTCCCCCGCTACGCCATTATTTGGCTTTTCGTCTGCAAGCGAGACGAATACCGCTACACCTTTTCTGGCAGAGAAGCCAAAGGATGAAACTGCTCCTTCTGCTGCACCCACTCCATTCACCCCACTTGCCCCCTTTAAAGTCACATCAGCGAGTGCCCTACCCTCACCTAGGACTACAGAACCACCAAGGTCAACTTGGCCATCCAATAATGCAGCATCTCCGAATCTACCCCAAACGACTCCTACAGCACCTCCAAAATTCAGTTGGCCATCGGACAACGCAGTGTCTTCGAACTTGCCACAAACAACTTCTACAGAAATCAAAACATTCATTCCTCAAGCACCAGTTCCGCAATTTACTCGACCCAAACTCAATGATTGGAGTTCTAGTTCCAAGCCTATGCCTCAGTCCGTCTTTTCTGAGCCAGGAGGGCAGTCATCCGTGCCCGAATCCACTAAGGCCAGTACATTTACTCCAACGCCACAACCTGACCTCAGCAACTTATTCAAACCTGTCGTCAAAGTAGCCCCACAGCCGACTATCCAAGCACTTGCACCTCACGTCTCTCCATTAGACAACTTTGCCAAATGGATTGCCCTTGGGGAAGATGGAATCATGGAACAATTCATGACATATACAGTCCAGAATTTGGTGGAAGAGACGATGGAAATTTTTGTGAGAGATGTGGCTGCAAAAGCAAGAAAAGAGGCCGAGCTTATCGACGAAGAAGAGAAGAAATTGGCACGAAAGGAAGCCGATGATTTCCGAAGTAACGCTCTAGCTGTGAAATATTGTAACATGTGGCGGGCTAATGCCCATCATCTTTGGGTACGTCGACAGGGGAGCAAAGCTCGAAGAGCTCGGATAGAATACGCTGAAAGCATGAAAGCTTCCAGGGCAGCATTCTCGGCTAGTGTTGTTGAGGATTTCAGAGTTTCGACTTCAAAGGGTAGAAAGCGGGTAAGCAGCCCTTTTAAGGATCGACGATTAAGTTTAGGAAGTCTCTTGGAGGAAACTGGGGTGCTTGCGGGTGTCCACAACCCAAAGGACAAGATACGAGAAATTGTGCATAACGGACAGGCCGAACATATCAACAAACGATTGAAGTCTTCCGTATCTTCTATCGCGTCGGATTCGACTTCAAATACACATAGACGCAATCAGTCGGACCATTCTTTGCAACGTTCCCTACTCTCAGATCCTTCGTTCTTAAACGGGGGATCTCGGATACATCTTATGCCCAGTTATCGAGCTGCAGATGAGACCCGGCCACAGATCAGTGGCGTACAAACCGACTACTTTCGATTGAAAGCTAGAGGCATCACCACTCTTCCTAATGGGACACCTCTCGCTACCTCTGTGGCAAAGGATCCTCTACGTCTAAAGCAATCTTTCGATGGTAGTAGTAAGCCTATTAGATCTAGAAGATCATCGATATTGCCAAAAGAGCAACCGATCCCAAGAAGTAGCCCTGCTAGAGTACCTGCTCAGCAATTGCTTATGCCTACACCGACTGATGACGAAGAAATTCAACGCTTGAAAGAGCGAGCTAGAGCGGTTATGGCAGCTGATTCTGGGAAAAAGTTACAAAAGCGTGGGTTGGATGACGATGAAGATTTGTTTGAGAGAGCAAAGAGAATTAGGGACAGGATGGATGAAGATTCCGAGTGGCTAAGGCGAGAAGTTGATAGGTATTCGGAAAGCAGAAGTGGATCATGGTCATAGATGTGTTCATAGCATTTTAGGGGCGTTCTCTCAGCAAGGTGGTTCTTGTAATGATATTTGAGAGGAATGGAGTTTGGTAGCTATACTTGGTATCTATGGGCGTTACAAGGATTGTATAGGATGTGATTAATGATACCTTGGTACCTTTTTGGCATTAATAGAATGTCACACAAAAAGAGGTTGGTTGGATGAGATGAAGGAGAATAAAATCGGATTTTTCTCTTTCTGAATAACATGCTTATTTCTACGAATTTATTGTGACATGCAACATGCAGAATTGACAATCCAAATTACAGTATTAGAATTGTTGGTACAAACTACGAGTATAATAAGCAACAAATGCCTTTGTTTTTGCTCCAATTAGTCAATAACTAGGTAGTAATACCAGCAGCTCAAGCTCTCACTCTCAGTTCCCACCTGAATGTTTTATTTCGTGCACGTGATGATTGAAGCTTTACCTTGTCGGACTTAGCTCCCTCCACCAAAATTTCTCATCGGTAAATTTTCTAGAGCTTGAAATCTTCGAGGAAAATTGAAAAATAATCAACCACCTCGACAGCGACCACACAACCTCGGATATTGTAGATTCGTCAATTACCCTTATCCAAGATGGCGCTCGTATCGACAAAGAAAGACCAAGAGGTTGATTATACAATCAAGCCTGAAGCCTTAACTCCAGCCATTGACACCAGCAACTGGCCATTATTGTTGAAAAACTATAACAACTGTATGTTTGAAGGTATTCAGGCAATTGGGAATATCTACTGACATTGTTTAGTACTTGTTCGCACTGGACACTTCACCCCAATTCCCAATGGCTGCACACCGCTGAAGAGAGACCTCAAGTCCTACATCAGCTCTGGTGTTATTAACCTCGATAAACCTTCCAACCCTTCCAGTCACGAAGTTGTAGCTTGGGTTAAGCGCATGTTGAGGTAATTATCATACATTCACTTTTTCGCAGTATAGTTGCGACAAAAGCTAACCTTTACAAATTTTAGAGTTGAGAAGACTGGTCACAGTGGTACTCTCGATCCAAAGGTTACCGGATGTTTGATCGTCTGCATTGACCGCGCAACAAGACTTGTCAAATCACAACAAGGAGCAGGAAAGGAGTATGTGTGTGTTATCAGATTACACGACAAACTTCCAGGTGGAGAACCACAATTTGCGCGAGCCTTAGAAACCTTAACTGGTGCTCTCTTCCAACGTCCTCCTCTTATATCTGCCGTCAAACGTCAACTCCGTATTCGAACAATCCACGAGAGCAAATTGTACGAATTTGATAACGACAGACATTTGGCTGTATTCTGGGTCAGCTGTGAAGCTGGTACATATATCCGTACTCTTTGTGTCCATCTTGGATTATTGTTGGGTGTTGGCGCACACATGCAAGAGTTGAGAAGAGTAAGAAGTGGTGCCATGGATGAGACCAAAGATATGGTCACTCTTCATGATGTTTTGGATGCACAATGGATGCAGGACAACGCACGCGACGAAGCATACTTGAGAAAGGTTATTCAGCCATTGGAGACCCTTCTTACTACATACAAGAGAATTGTGGTCAAGGATAGCGCCGTCAATGCTGTCTGCTATGGTGCCAAGTTGATGATTCCTGGATTGTTGAGATACGGTATGTCTTCCCTTTTTTTTTACCCAACCCCGCGATGATTAGACACGAGTTTCATGCACCACTCATATAGCCTTCGGGTCGTTGATGAGGAACAAACCACTTTTGAGAATGAGCACTGGGATACAATTACAAATTTTCGAGATTTTGATTTAGGAAGGCTTGCGCTAATCAATACCACAGAGGCCGATATTGAGGTTCACGAAGAGGTCATCCTCATGACCACCAAGGGAGAAGCCATTGCCCTTGGTATCGCCCAGATGTCCACCGTTGAACTTTCCTCATGCGATCACGGTGTTGTTGCCAAGGTCAAGCGTTGCATCATGGAACGTGATCTCTACCCACGCAGATGGGGAATGGGACCAGTAGCAATCGAGAAGAAGAAGATGAAGGCTGATGGTAAACTCGATAAATACGGAAGACCAAACGAAGCCACCCCTGCCAAGTGGAACACCGATTACAAGGATTTCACCGCTCCTCCTGGGGATGGAACTGTTGCTATTGCATCTCACCCAAAACTTGAAGAGACTTCAGTTGCTGCTCCTCCAGCCCTTGCACCAATCGATGGAAACGCTGCCAATGATGATGAAGATAAGAGCGACAAGAAGAGAAAGAGACATGACGGAGAGTCAGCAGAAGAAAAGGCCGAGAGAAAGCGCAAGAAGAAGGAGAAGAAGTCCAAGAGGGAATCAAAGAAAGGTGCCGCGGGCAGTTCTGATAGCGAGTAAATCCGAAAAGTAATATTTTCGCATTGCTCATTATCATGATTAGATCTCGGAGTTAGAGTTCCTCTTTTCCTTGTTCTCAATTTTCTTTACGTTCTTACGGTGGGGATGAGAATTGGCGTTGACAAATGTTTCTGATTCTATGTATGCAATGAACGCAGCATGGCTTTTGTATCATACTTGCAGGGTTTGTTTGCAGGCAGGGTAGTTCAAAAGAAATTCGATAGGAAAACTACATAAGTTTAAATGAAATGTATAATCCAATTGTGTATGTTAGATTTTGGTGATATGGTGATATGGTGATGTGGTAATAGGGATTTACTGTATAGATGTATCACGAGACTTCCGAGTATTCATATCCGTGATGCCCTTGTCACGAAAAGCAATACCTACAGTATGAGTTGCACCTGGACTTTTACAATTTCACTAGTACTCGTATAACTCTAACACGTCTTCGAAATCCGTTAATCACCAGACCTTTTAATTCCATTCACCCCCCAAACCTAAGCCTTAAAAGCACTAACAATACTAATAACATCCTCATCAGCAACCAAATGACTCAACCCCACCCTTTGCGGAACATGTCTCGCACTCGCTCCCCAAACCATTGCATACTTGAACGTATCCTTCAACGTCCTATGAATCTGATCACACACATCCTCAATCTTACTCCCACTCCTCACAATCAAAGCCTCTGAGAAATCTGGATCCACTCCCTTTCTCTTGGTATAAATCCTAAAAAGTTTTAATTCGTCCCAACAGCGATCTACCACATCACGTATGCCGAGATCCATTTCGCAAGACATCACGCATGTGTTTGGTTCCCGAGCAAGTGTGTCGAGGAAATCGAGAGACACGCTGTCGATTTTGTTGTAGACGTATAGACATTTGATGTATTTGCGATGGTCTTTCATGACGACGTCGATGAAGTCGTCGACGGTGCAGTTTTCGTCTCGGATGAGTACTTCACAGTTGAGAATTTTGTAGTCTCGGAGGATGTTGTAGATCATTTTTTGATCGAGGTGTTTGGGGGGTGTCGAGAAAGCGATTTTCATGCCGCCGGCGGCTTTGGGTTTGAGGTAGATGTTTCTGGGGATGTTAGCTTGTGATTTTGATATGGTACCAATTTCTTTGGTCTATCTGGACAACAAGGTGAAAGTCAAACATACGGTGGTTCCCTATTCAACCTAATCCCCACGGCCTCCAATTCCGCCTCCAACAACGCTCTCTGCTCCGCCTTCTTCGTAGCATCCAAAATCATCAAAATCAAATCACTCGTCTTCGCCGCACTAATCACCTGTCTTCCTCTTCCCTTTCCCTCCGCCGCCCCCTCAATAATACCCGGCAAATCGAGAATCTGAATCTCCGCTCCTCCATACTCCAACACACCAGGAATAGCCGTAAGCGTGGTAAATGAATAGGCCGCCACGACAGACTTTGTCTTGGTGATCTTGGAGAGGAACGTAGATTTTCCAACAGATGGGAACCCCACTAGGGCAATTCGCGCATCTCCGGATTTGGAAACGTCGAAGCCGGTGCCGCCTGCACCTCCAGCTCCAGGACCGGGCTCGAGTAGTTGAGCGCGGTAACGGGCGAGTTTTCTATGAGGTGGTGGGTTAGTAAAGCGAACCACCCAGTAAACGAGCCACTCAGTGAACGATATCACCAGAGAAAATGAAACGAACCCTTTAAGAAGACCAAGATGATATTCTTTGATACATCATATCAGCCACGATCACGTGTTATCAATTCCCTCCACTCCGTATGTTACATACCCGTCGCCTTATTTTCTATTTAAACAAGATCATTAGTATATCTTCTCATCGTTTTTCATCGCATCATCCATCTCCCACCACAAAACAAACACTACAACACACCCGACCACCTCATCCTCATCCCCTAGTACAAACAAGCAACTTACTCTGCGTCCTCCTCATCTCATCCTCAATCCTTTATATGCACACCATTAGCCATCTATTCCTCTTCCATCTTCCATTCTCATTTCCATTTCCATTTCGTCAACCTCAATTCCCGCTTCATCAACCCATTCCCTATCTCACAACCCATCCATATCCATCTCCCACCTCACCTCACACCCCCCACAAACAAACCCCAAAAAGAAAAACTCACTCCTTAATCTTCTCCGTAATATTAACCATCTTGATCTCGACTCAAGTTTGCGCTCCACAAACAAATTCAATCCAATCCAGTACAATATAAAATAATATGATATGAGCGTGCCTTTTTTGCGCTCCGTCAAAGAAAGAAAGAATAAATAAAACCTGTGATTTTTCGACGTTTGCTTATTTGGGCTATGAAAAAAGGCGGTCGTGCCTGGCAGATTAGCTTTTTGGGGGCGTTATGTAAGGTTACCCCACCATTTATTTATGTGTGCCCCTCCTTGAAGATAAACGAATATATGATCACATAGAAATACAGAAGGTAAATGTCTTTCATTCGGGTCCTTGATTCGCATAACTTAAGTTTCTTTCTTCATCAATCTACTCGAGTATTCATCTATCAATCAATTTTAACTACCTATCGGTATCAATAAAGTGGAATCTCCCCCTCTCCTTCCATTCCCTTTCCTTTTCTCCACCAACACCTACGCCAACCGCAATCTCAATTCTTCATTTTTATTAGTATACTTACCATCGCTCCTCTGAACTTGGAATTTTAGTTATAAATCCTAGCCAAAGAATAGGAAATAATTGCAAAAGCATCGCTCAGCTACGCTATACCATCAAGCAATCAACCAATCTATAACCTCCTCTGCGTCTGCAACCTTCTTCCTACCCTCCCCCTCTCCCTCCCATCATCTCTTTCCACATCCCTCTCCACACCTCTCTCCACATCCATCCAGACCCCCTGTTCCAACAACCCCCATCTAGGAATCCATCTCAACCAACCCCACCAAGACCAACCCCCCACACCCACCGCCGCCGCGACAAAATTAGCTACGACAGAGCCCTCATTTATCTCTCTAGCATGCTAATCCGTAGCAAACTAAAGTAATGATCTAGGCGTCGACTTCTTCGGTGCGACAGTCGATATTGAGTCGGAGGTTTGGGCTGGCAATGTTGGATCATACATTCTTCCTCTAATCCACTCATCAAGTTGATCATCGTTCATCCCACGAATAGCAGGTTCGCGATCAAAATTGAATTTTTGAGCGGCGCGGATAACTTGACGAGCAACGATGACGCTTACTTTGCGGATGCGGGTGAGTTCGGGGTAGAGGCAACCGGAGGAGATTTCTGAAGGGGTGAGGGAGGTGCTGAGGGCTTCAGCTGAGGCGTAGATCTGTGGGTTTGTTGGTTAGATATTGTGGAGGTTGATGGAGGGTAAGGAATGAGGAGATGGGTTGACTTACCATTTCTTGATTGATGCATGAAGTTTTGCAAAGAATTGATCCGAGTCCAATACCAGGGAATACATACATATTGCTAAGATCTCATTAGTATCCATATTTCACAGAGCGGTTCAAGTGACTACTTACTTTCCTTGCCCAGCAGAGTATGTTTTCCCATCTTGAACATAATCGGGGAATGGACTTCCACTAGCAAACAAAGCTCGACAATCCGTCGATTTCATAGCTTCCTCGAATGTACATTCAGCTTGACTGGAAGGATTTGACAATGGGAATATAATTGGGTGCTTGTTCAATTCGGCCATTTTTTTGACAATGGACTCGTCGAAAATTCCTCGAATAGTGCATAATCCCATTAAGATTGTAGGCTTGACATATTCGACCACTTCCGAGAGAGTTTTGAATTGTTTTCCCTCGTTGTCATCACGAGAAAAGTAGACCTTGTGCTCGGCCAACTTATCACCTCTATCATTTGTGATAAGACCCTAGAATCGTCAGCTTTTGGCTCATGTAATGTAATGTAAAAGAAATAAATACCTTGGTGTCCACAAACCAAAAGCAACGACGTGCTTCATCCTCAGTTAATCCCTCCTTTCGAAAGAATTCTACAATTTGTTGAGCAACACCCACACCAGCACTGCCTGCACCCATAAAAACAGCTCTTTGATCTTTGATAGGAATACCGGTTCGACGTAAAGCATTAATGATGCCTGCCAAAATAACCGCACCAGTACCCTGAATATCATCATTGAAGCAAGGATACTTGTTCTGATACTTTGCGAGAGCTGGGAATGGATTTTTGAAATCCTCATATTGGACGATAATCCTACTCATGAATTAGTAAAAAGTTCTTCTCGTCCAAAACATCTTCGAATACCATACCCAGGCCAAGTCTTGTTCAATGCTACCATCAACTCCTCCATGAACTCAGCTTCCTTTTCAGTCGAAATTCTCTTCATACGATTTCCCATATACAATGGATCGTTAAGAAATGTCTCATTATTAGTTCCGAGATCCAAAGTAATTGGCAAGGTCTTGGAAGGATGAATACCAGCACAACCAGTATATAATGCTAATTTTCCAACTGGAATACCCATCCCATTGACACCCAAATCACCCAAACCAAGAATGCGAGAACCATCCGTAACAACCGTCATCTCAACATCGGGTTGACGCCAATTACCAAGGACCTCTGCTAAGTTGCCTCGATCATGGTAGGAGAGATATAAACCTATTTTTGTCAATTTATTTCATCGGATTTTTAATTACACGATTACGTACCTTCAGGCTGTTGATAAATCTCCGACCATCTCAAACAAGCTTCTCCAACCGTCGGTGTATAAATCAAAGGCGTAATATCCTAAATACCACCGTTGTCAACCCCAATTCCATCCAATTGACACATCCTTCACTCCCGGACATTAAGGGAAAACAAACCGTCAAATTCTCCTGAACCAATCGATAAAATAGATGCACATTATTATTCCTCAAATTACTGAGGTACATGTACTTCTCAATCGGAGTCTTCTTTGCGTTCAATTGCTTGAGACCTACATTTCATCATGTCAGCTTCTACGCCTTGGATAACACAAACCACACACCGTCGAATAGCAAACTTACATCTTTGAATCTGCAGAGCATAGCTTTCCACACTAGGAGGAACAAGACCCAGTGTTTTTTTCTGTCTTCTCTCTTCTAATGAATCTGAGGTATCGGGTTGTATACTATGTCCATCATTAGTAAGTAAATCTTCATTTTCATATTCCTCTTCACCACATCCCAAATTCTTCCCTCTTCCCTCCCCCCTGAAAAACAAAAAGACAAAAAAGGTAAAAGAAAAAAGACGTGACTCACAGTTGACGAAAAGTAGACATATTGACTTGCGGAACAACTTGTATAGGTATAGATATAGAAGAATAATCAACCTGTTTCTCAGGTAATAAAGTCGTAGTCGTAGTCTTAGTCGTAGTATTAGAAGAATCAATATTTGTTTTTTTATAGGATCTAGGAATATTCGAAAAGGTTGTTGTCTCTTCCGACGCAATTGCAATTTCGTCCACTTCTGCTGGTTTGGCTGCAGCTCCAGAAGTCGATTGATATCTATTCAAGGGGAAGGGGCAGAGCCCGGATCCACGGCTAAAGCTCTGTACACCAACCCTGGAAAGTCGTATCCCTCGGTACATTCTCTTCGCTGTTTACTGTTTACCAATGGAGACAAATTGGTTGGTGATTTCCAATTTAGAGGATATAATCAGGTGTTTTTGTTGATTTTTGTTAGGATAGAGTGAGAAAAGTGATATAGGAATTATAGGAAAGTCGAAATTTTCAATTTTGGGTAAGGAAAAAAGGATATGGGTCATAAGGAATTGGGGTTGGTTTTGATTGAGTGGGTCAAAGTCGTGTATATACGGGTTGGGAAGAGAAGTATAAACACTTCCTCACTCGCAAAGTTAAATTCAGCCCATCCTTTATCGGAAGGTTGAGGAAAGAACGATATATATAAAGCCTCCAATATCGAATGTTTTGTGATTTCTCTTTTGAATATAATACACCATGTTCCCAATTATCCAATCAAATTCCCAGACAACACTACAACTTCCTCACCGGATTCCCCAGCTTTTGATTTCATGAGGGGAAGTCCGGGGTGGATCATGTGATCTCAACAGAACTCTTCCGAATATCAAGAGAGGCGCACGGCAGTGTCATATAAGCAAGCAAGCCGTGTCTCAGACTCTCAGAGCCCAAAGGAAGAATCTCCTTTCCCCATCTTGATATTCAATTGCTTCTCTGTTAAGGTTCCCGTGTCCGAGCTTTTCCTGCATCTACGGCATGTCCGAAGTCGGAGCTAACCAGGTATATTCAAAATGATGCTTGACTGCGGATCAGCCCATCAACCCATAGGTATATCAGCCGGAATATATTCAGATGCTTCTGCTGCAGTGACGTGCATACCGTTCATCTGCAATGTGTTGTCCTCGACATGTGAAACAAGGTCCATTTGCTGATTAAGTGTGTTGCGCCATTCGACGAACTCATCAGAAAGAATCCCTCCATATCCATTTACTTCTTCAACCTTGAATACTTCAATGGCCATGGATTTCTCCTTTCTTCGAATCTTCCATACACCATCACCAACAATAGTGACCTTTAAAACTACTGCTGTTAGTCAAGTCATTCATGAGTGAACAAAGATTCGCACTTACATTCGAGAAATCGATCTGCGAAATTAATACACATATCTCCATCCCATGAATTATTTCCTCTTTTCTTTACCATCCCAGGTATCTGTGCCGTGTTGATTCTCTCGATATTTTGGAGAATCCCTTCAGGACTTCGTTGTCCCACTATAATGTGAGGGACTCCCAGCAAGAATGATTGAAGCCAGAATTTCAAAAGCTTCTTCTCAAAGTTTTGTTCATCTCCTCTATGTCTAGGAGTCACGGTGGTTTTTAGCTCAACCCATTCCGTGGACTTCCCGTCTTCAAATTTTGACCCCTTGTATACTGATAGATATTATTAGATATGGACAATTGAACAACAAGCTGTGAACATACTGCCATCGACTTCTCCACCAATGACCAAAGAATTGCTTCCAATTTTTGTTTTTACAACAGAGCAATACTGGGCATGATTATTAACAACTTCCTTGTCTCGATTTTCGATATAATCTCGAGAAGTTTCTGGCCAAGGAGCGGGCATTAGGCATAAGGTTTCGAATTTATATCCTATCTTTGGTCAATGAAAGCTGTATGAATTCATCCCAGACACCCAAAACTTACCCCAGAAGCTCATCGCATCTCCCGAAGGTCTTCCCGGTCGAGGTTGCTGTCGTGCATCCTGTTTAGCTCTACTCGTCACTTTATACTGGTGATCCTCCTCGACAAAGCTATAAACATTAGCTCAATACTCACAAAATAATAGCTTATCATCAAGCATACACAGTCCCCTTCATCTCTGTTAGTTCCAAGAATCTTGAATCCACTCCTATTCCTCAACTTACCTCGAAACACGTAGCATTCATCTGAAATCCATCTCTAGAATCGAACAAACTCGCTATGATCTATGCCCCTCCTCATCAGCATTACTCTCACTCACTCACTCCTCAAAAACAAACGAACCTTAGTCATCATCCCCCTCCAAGTAACAACATTCGCCTCCGTCTTAACATTCATCACCTTCTCCCTCTCCATCAACGCTCTCAACAACGATTCCAAGTGCTCATCCTTCGAATCATCATGTTTTCGAAACGTCTCAAATCCCTGATTCAAGTCCGTACCAATATCCGGTGGATAATACCATCGTATCGAGGAGTCATTTAAATGAAACTTGTGCTCATCATCGTAGGAAAAATGTGCAATTTCCTATACTCTATATAAGTTTGAACTATACATAGTGATCAGATAAGGAATATTATACCTGTGGTCTGGTAATCGCAGAGTTTCCTGCATCACGACTTCTCTCAAATTGAGTAAGAGGGAGTGTGTTAAATTCATGTATATGAGGAGGATAAGGATTCCTATTGACACTCATCCTGAAAAATTATTCATAAAATTACTATAATTGTATGATATGATATGTTATTAATATTGAAGAAGTTTACAAAATGGAAGAACTGAGAATCGTGACTATCGTGACTTTTGGAATTGAATGGTGTTTATGAATAAAGAAGAAGTCCAGACGCCACACTACTGTAGCATTAGACGACCTTCTCCGATTAGTTGGAATAACCACTACTCATGTACCCCACTAAAACTTACTGTACAATATCTTCAGCCTTACAGTTGGACGGACAATACAACTTTGTAAACATACCTAGTACCTACCTACTTCCATTATGATATTCGCTACATGAAAATTTGATCAAAACAATACAACAATTGCATACATTGTATTGCTCTCTTGGATATACATATACCTTATACCTTAAAATTATTCCTTTAACTATCTCTTTATCTCTCTCTACCTATATACAAACCCACATTACGGTACATCTCACCTCAAACCAAATCAAAACTTGCCGCCTACCTACCTACCTACAAACATAAACACCTACCCTCACATCCACCCAGCATGCCAGAACGCCGCCACCCTTCCAATCCCTCCAATACCAATCACAACGCCCCCATCCGCCCCTCAGTTCGACGCAATCTCTTCTCCTCTCACCTCCGAACCTCACGCACCGCAACCTCATCCATCACCACGCCCACCACCGCCACAATCGCAACCATCACTCCTGCGCATCCTATCCCTTCTCTCCCTCGCCGCCCGACCACCTCTTCAACTAGCACATCCGCCGAAACACTCCGTCTAGACCACGCGCAAACATTTCCCTCGACTTCTAACGATCGGAACAATTCAAATTCAAATGCGAACTCAAGCTCCTTCCCCCAAAATACCTATGGGAGTAGAAGCGGAAGTGCCCTCTCTTTAGACGGCACAACGGATATAGTAGTGCGGGATAAAAATGGCGATTTCGATATTGCAAACATGATGCTTGGAGGGGGAATGGATAATGGAGGAGAATTATTGTTTGGAGGAGATGACGAGGATGTGATTGGACTTGGTGAGGGAGCTGAGGAGGAGAGTGAGTTATTTCTATTTTCTATCTTGGGTTGAGTTGTCGTTGCGAGGGGGGCGGACAAAAAGAGAAAATGGGTGAGAAAAGAAGTATATGGATAGATATGCTAACACAATATCTCAAAATAGAAGAACGACAGCGTCTTAACGATTCAATCAAACATCATCAGCGCGATCGCAACCGAGCACCAAGTGAGCCCGCCGGTCAGTACAATATCCTATCATCTTCATTCCATCCATTTTATTTTTCTATTTATCACCAGCCCCATGATCAATAATCATACACATGTATCACAATGCACTGTCAAAAGTTAAACAAACGTAATACTAACTGGCTATTCAATATCTAGAACTATTAGAAGCAGTACGCAGCAGTCTCCGCGCCAAGACCGCCGCGCTCACAGATGACAATTGGATATTTGAAGCGGAGAATGAAGGGATTATTCGATAGTCAGGGTTCTCGAGTGGAGTTTTATATTGTGTTTTTTTGTTATATGGCATGCGTATTTGAGCAGAAGATGGAGCAACAGACTGGGCTGCACACGTACTCTGGATATATTACCTAGGAAAACAACGGAATTAGGATACACGGATTTGGTCTGGGACGGCGCATAGGATGGGTGGATGGGAAAGTTGCGATACCCAGGTGTGAGTTTCATCCTACAAATTGTGGGTGATCCTAGGAGTACCGGTGTTGAAATTGGTATCAATTCAGTTTGCAGAGTTTATACAGTACAATAGCATGTTTATAACCCCATTACCTCTTCAAGAATGACCTGACCCTCTTCAATCTAAGCCCTCTGCCATCGGTGCCTCTCCATTCTGCCCAATCCTCTTAGCACCCTGTTTCTGTTGTCCTCCACCCCCCATCCCACCGCCAAACATACTCCCCATCATATCCATCAACGGATTTCCCTGTCTCGGCCTCTGAATCCCAAAATACATCTCCGCAATCCCAACAAGTGCTTCCTCCCACATCTCTCCCGCCCCCTCCTTCATCTGCCCCGCATATTTCTTCGTGAGCTGTTTGAAATCCAACGAATTCCCCTTTTGCACCGCTACCAACAATAGTCCTAGAAAATTAAGAAGCGGGAGACTAGGATATATTTTAATATCCTCGATTCCCGAACCTCCAAGTTCCTGAACCGTTAAACCTTTATTTTCCTCCTGCAACCGCGAAGTGAAAATCCCCAACGATTTCCGCGCATCCCGTACATTGCCCACCAATAAATAAGGCAATACAGCCCTCGACGCATATAGTGCCGCCGTATGACTATCATCCTCAACATACCACTCAAACTCCATTTTCGCTAGCACCTCTGCGGAATCTTTCGTCCCGAGAACCAAATGTCGTTCCGCATCATACGCTTCCCCCTCGTCCGCATACAAAGTTCCAACCACATGATGCAACTCCGGGTCTCCAGCCGGAAACACCGAGTTTTTGCTTGACCATGCAATTACCTCGCCCACAAATCTCTTTCTCGATGGTTCCTCGGGGTGAAACGCGCGCAGCAGAGTGAGTAGACGCCCTTTGGATACGCTGTCGCATGTTAATGCGGAGAGATTGTATACTTCGAGTAAAAATAAGGCTAGGTCGCCGCCGGAACCGCCTTGGGCGGCGCGGAGGAGGGAGAGGGATACGTTGTAGAGGATGTCGGTTGCCGCGGGGTAGTTTTGGGCTTTGATGTAGCGGGAGGCGACGACGCGGGTTTGTTGGTGCGCTTCGTAGTAGGTACCTTCTGCTGTTCTGGACTGAGTGTTAGAGGGGGGAAGTGAGAGAGAGGGGAGAGTGAGATGCGCACTTTTCTTGCAAACGCGCAATAATCTTATCGATCTTTGCGGACATTGTGAGAGCGATTATAGTACTTCAGTACCTGCAATTGATCTTGTGAAGTTTATGCTTATGGTATCCGATTGAATTATTGCGCAGTGCGATTTGATTTGTGGTGCGGTGGTTACTTTGAGAAGCTTTGGGTGTGGTGGGATGAGAGTTTCGAAGCTCGGAAGTTTAGCTGTGACGTGGTGGCGCGGCCGCGGGGAATTTTATTTAGTGAGCTCAACCGTGACGAAAACTATAGTTACAGTGATTACTCGCAGAAATGAAAGTTAGGAGTAGACATTTTGATATTATATGACATCTTTGTAATACACGAGGCTTCCCATTCGTATGTGCGACCAAAAGCTTACTAAGTGATATGATTAGCTCATACTACTCGTATATACAAGTGGTACAAAATTCAAGGCTGTCCCTAAATAGCCTATGCAGAGACAACGAGATGACAGTCAAGCAGTGCTCCTGGAAGACAAGACAAAACGAAACAAACTTGTTTGTGATCCTATGGCTTGACTATGGTTGACCTTAGGCAATGGTGGCTAGTATAGACACCGGCCACAGACAAGTCCATCTCGGCATTTCTCATATAAAATTCAAGCATCATGGCTTGTAATAGACTCGAACATTCGCAAGCAAGTTATGTTACGCGAAACTAAATTCGATATGGTGATATTGATCTTCTTTGCATCTCCCTCAAAGGTCTAGAACCCCAGAAGTCTGACGGTTAGAAGGATGTAGAGAACTCTATGAGTTTCCTTTTTTGAAGAGGGACAAACAAGCTTCGAAAAGGCATTCAGTCTATGGTGCAGATATTGCTTTTGCAATAGATGTGGAGATCTATCATCTAAAACTCCAAATTCGATGAACTGGGTGGAATATTGTCAAGAGATCCACAGAGCATCGTCGCAGGATATCCTGCCCTGATTACGGCTATATCCGAGTCAAGCCTACGCATGATCAACTATTCTTCAATGCCAATCCGGCTTGCTTCCCTATGGAAGATATCTTGATAAATTTTAAGACAGCGGAGCGTCATCCCGTGTGGGGTCCCCAGAAAATAGTTATATATATCCGGCCCGAAGCCTCCGATTATCCCTTGACTGAAGAGTCTTATATTAAATTCAACCATTGACCTATCTTACGAAGATAGTTGCTGACGATCTGCAAATTTAACACGATATTGAAGGGTTGTCCGGGCACAAGGATGTTCAAGGGACCTCATTCTACCAAGATACTACCAAATCATGGATGATTCCGGCAATATGGGAGTCGTTTCCATTAGTTCTTATCCATATTTATGTATATAGGCCGAGTGGTTCTGAAGATAACTTAAGCCAGCTCTAGTTATTCTTTTGCATCACAATTGTTTATATCCAGAGCAAAAGTTGTCATAATGTTTCTAAAAGCCCTCATCGCCACGGTTGGAGTCTTTACAACTTCAGTAAACGCTACTATATACTATGCAGGGGTAGCTGAAAGTGGTGGAGAGTTTGGAGTTTGGAGTGCGTGTTTCTACCATCCTTTCCATCTTTCAGAGTCAATAATAGCTAAAATTATGTGAGGGGATTTGAGTTGAATAGAAACTAACATAAAGATAGGTGCCACAGGTACTGTAGGAACAGGATTACCAGGGACGTTTGGCCGGGAATATTCATTCATTGACAAATCTGCAATTGATATTTATGTGGATCAGAACAAGGTAAGTTCAAAGACAAGGCCGATGTCCACGAGATCACCACGAGAAGAGATTGAGGTGAATTAAAAGTACCTACTGACAGCTTTGTAGGTCAACCTGTTCCGTGTAGCATTCCTAATGGAACGTATGTGCCCTCTCGCTACCGGCTTAGGCTCTAAATTCAATGAGACTGTATGTTTGTCAACAAATCCTCCTTCATCGTTAACCGAGCTAATATCTAGAGCAGCATTTCTCCTATTATGAGGATGCCATAAACTATATCACCCGCACCAAATCATCCTATGCTATACTAGATCCACATAACTACATGCGCTACAATGATCCATCTTCTCAGCCATTTTCTGGATCTGTGATAGGTGACACCACTGATCCAAAAGCTGCGACCACGGCACAATTTGGAGCATTTTGGGGAGAGTTAGCAAAGAGATTTAAAAACAACCAGAATGTTATCTTTGCATTAATGAACGAAGTCAGTCATATCCTCACCTTATTATTTTCAAAGTACAAGGAAGAAGGGAATCAAGACTGATGAAAGTATTAGCCCCACGATATGACCACAAGCTTGGTAGTAGCAAACAATCAAGCTGCTATTACCGCGATTCGCAAGGCAGGGGCTAAAAATTTGTAAGTAGTACAACTATTATCTCAAGAATTGAGATCACAGCTAATGAAAGCAGAATCTTAGCACCAGGAAACGCATGGACAGGAGGACATTCCTGGACCGAAGGCCCCGACCCCTCCAGCGCCCAAATGCAAAACCTACGCGACCCCATCAATAATACCGCAATCGATATCCACGAATACCTCGATGTCGATTTCTCTGGCGGGCATTCTGTCTGCGCATCCCCAGCCCCAGAACTTCTCGCTCCTCTTACCACTTGGCTTCAAACTCACAATCTCAAAGCTATGATCACTGAATTTGGAGGCGCTAACGGCACAGAATGCGCTCCATATATCAAAGGAATGATTGATTATATGGCGCAGAACGACGAGTACATAGGATGGACGGCTTGGGCTGCTGGACCGTTTTGGGGTACTAATTCGCCGTGTTGTACTGATTCGTCGCTGTGGGGTAGTCTGGAACCGGGAAGTGTTGCTTCTGATGGAAGTCCTGGGTGAGTTTATTGGTCTTTTATCTTTAGTTTTTTGGGTGAAGTGTGATATTCTAATTGATGATAGATTGTATACGACAGTTTGGTTAAAAACTATTCAACCATTGTTGCCGAAGACATTGCAGCGGTGGGGTCCAGCGACTGTGCATGGAAATTAGGAGATGGTTGAAGTTTCGGGATTGCATTAGTACACTCACTGCACCGTGCAATATTTGAGTGACGACTCAGGGGAAGCCACTCGTCGTTGGTCCACTGACATGAGCTCTTTGCGCACGATCAGTAAGCCGATAGACTTATTCCAGATCTCCGGTCTTCAATATCCTACTAAACATCCAAACCTTTCCTCATATCTACTCGAGTATCTACATAGACATACATTAAGAATTTGACATACCTCGGGTATTTGCTTTACAATATACCAACAGCATATATTTATCATCTTATCGAGATATTTGTCCATTTACGAATTTTGTTTCTGCCATTTCTAGCCTGCTTTTGCTACCGCTTCTCGTGAATTCCGACAATCAGAGCTAAGTAGCCCTGCCAATTGCGAAACCAAGTGGAAGGTTACCAACAGATCACTCCTGGGGTACAGCCGCTGCACTGCAAGATTCACTGCAACTTCACCTGCAAGATGACATCGTCGGCCCAAAACAGGGTCGCATCCCTGTACACTACAATATATACATCCATGATATTAGCAAGCCTTTATGTATATTGTTGTATTCTTTTCTATTATCGATCGCAAATCTTTCCAGACCGGTATAAGTGACCGTCTCTCTCTATCTTCTGAATAGAAACCGTGGTTCCCTTATCAATCTTGGACTTTCTAAACCTGTGATCCTTTCACAATTCCACCAATTCTTCAATTTATGGAGTAACAAATAAAAATTGAGAAACATATCTTCAAAATGGCTCAGCAAGGCCCGTCACAGCCTTCACCAGCGTCTTCGACAACAAACAACCCAATAGTAGCAGTTGGCAGGAAAGTAAAGTCGGTTTTGAGCACACAAGAACGTCCTACCATTCGAATTTACCGCGACTCTTCATCGACTCCAGACCCACGAAATGTGCCCGTAACTAGAGATTTTTCGGAGAAACCTACATCTACCTCGTTACCTTATGGAAGTACACAGCAAAGTCGCACAGGAAATTCTGAGCAATCTGCCACTCAAGCAGCATCCCAACCTCTTCCATCTCAAGGAAATGCATTTACAAATCGTTTCAGATCATTATTCTGTCGTCATGAACACTCTACCGAACCCGATTCGTATGATCATGAATACGATCCTGATATGGTGGATTTGTTAGATGTAGTAGGCATGTGTGACCGGACCAGGTTTTAAGCCAATGAACTAATCCCTGGCAGATCCCGAAATATCTACCCTCTCCACCCTTACCAATGTTCAAAACTCCCTTTTCGTGCCTCAAATGGGAAGGATTATCAATCGTCAGCCTACATACAGACTTTCGGATCGCCCTGGAGAAGTACGCACCATTGATAAGATCAAAGCAAAGTTGAAGAGTTTACGAAGTCCAGAAAATCGATCGGATGATGATACATGGAAGCAGCCGAACTTGGAATATGCTGTTTTACCTGATGGAGAAAGACTCGGTGGTTGGTCACCTGCGGAAGTAGAAGAACTAGATGACCTTGTTAGGCATCAACTTCATTCTCGACGAGCAAAATTCAAACGTTCAATGAAAGGTTTTGGACAGTATGTTCGAAGACGTAAGTTAACCATTTCATCTATATTTGGGACTTCAGTTGACCATAATTTCGCAGCTCTCGGGTTGTTCATTACGGTCTACACAACCTTAATCACCCTATTTGGTGCAGCCTGGGTCCTCTTCCTCATCGGTTGGATATCATTAGGTTCTCAAAAGGCTTACATAGTGAACGTTGTCGATAACGTCCTCGTAGCTCTCTTCGCAATTATCGGTGATGGTCTAGCCCCTTTCCGCGCAGTCGATACCTATCATATGGCCTACATAGCACACTACCACCGCAAAACTTGGAAACGTCGTGAAAAGCTCGGTCTCCCAGAACTATGGGATCACAATGATCTTCCCGAACAACGCAAGGAAGAAATCGCTCCACCCCCTCAACTCGATCTCGAGAGTCTATGCGCCCGCCGAATGCCCAAAAGTCTCGCACGCAGAATCGCTCCACGGATACCAAAGAAATATGCCGATAGAATGCTCTCTCGCAATCAAACAGAAGTAGAACCAACTTATGAATACACTGTCCTCACCCCAGAAGAACAAACCATTCTCGAATTCCACGAGCGAAAATTCTCTAAAAGCCATACCTTCTACAAACTTCATGAAACAGAAACCCACTACGCGTTCCCTCTCAAACTACTTTTCACCGTCGTCTTATTGCTTGATCTACATTCTTGTCTTCAAATCACCTTGGGAGCATGTACATGGGGAATACCCTATGAACATCGACCGTTCGCCCTCACAACCGTAATTTTATGCTGCAGTATAACCTGCAACATCATGGGCGGAGTCCTAATATCCATGGGCGACAAACGCACGCGCAAACACGAAGTGATTGAGAAAATGATGAAACAAGAACTCACATCCGAAGCCATCGAATCCATAAACACAAGGAGAGTTACAGAAGCGGAAGAAAGAGGGGAAATCGATCCGGAAATTCGGAAAAAGAGAGAGGAAGAAAGGAACAGGGAGGAAAATGAAGAGATCAAGAAGAGTTGGAAGAGCGTACCGAGTTTGCCGAAGAAATTGTTGGGGAAGGGCGAGGATCATAGACAGCCGAGTTTACCGGTGGAGGCGAGGAGTTCGAGTTCGAGTATGCATGTGGATTCGTCGAAGAGATTGGGTGCGGGTTCGGGTTCTTCGGGAGATAAGATGGCGAGTAGGAGTGTTAGCGCGACGTTGAAATCTGTGCAGGAAAATCCTACGGTAGCTCAGCCGACGTATCCGCAACCGGCAGTGGTGAAGCAGGAGGGGGTGACACCGCCGAAAAAAGGGGTGGGACAGAGGGTTTTGGCGGGGTTTAGAAAGGCGGATTTGGATAGGAGCTAACTTTAAACGGTATTTCCGATTTCGCTCAAAGAAAGTGGCATGTCTAGAAAGAAGAAAGAGGGGAATCAGAGGATTAGAAAAGGATCGCATCTAACGAAGAGAAGACAAGAAACATAAATATTTCATACACTACGAAATTAGCGAGGCGTTCTATGGAAGATTGGAATGGGTGGATACCCAGGGTACACTTTAGGGAATGAGATAGTGCGAAATAGTAACGATTGTAATGTAATGAATGTAAGTGATCCAATCCTGCATGCGGTATACCGTGATCCAAACTATGCGTTTCTCACACTCGAACACTAGTCTCAATATCAAGCGATTCCTTATACATACATTGCGAGGCTCGTTTTGAAAGCTACACTATCTTTTGACAACGATGTCGACCATGAGTGAACTTCCTCCGAACATTAAGATAAGTTTTCACAGTGGAGTCTTGATATTGCCACATAATGCATATACCATACAGACTGATTTCTGTTCTGAAATTCATCTCTATTAGGTCCTTGATCATCTACTCCTTCTCAGATTTTCCAAATCTAATACCACATCCGCCAATAGTTCCGCAAACTCATCTATCTCCTTTTTATCGTCCATTTTACTCACTATGGTCTCCAACTGCTCCGCAAGTTTGTCCAGAACCTTTTGTTCATCCGCGTAACGCTTCTGCATCCCCTCTCCTGCTTTTGATAATAAAGCTGTGGATAATTGCAGCATGGCAATATGTAGCTCAATGATTATTGAGGGCGACGTAGAGGCAGGAAGATTCATGGTAGATGTAGTTGAGATTGCGCTTAACCATTCCTGTTTGATATATGATGTTGATTCCTCATCGATGACTGAAAGAAGAACGCGTACAATTTGAAGACCTCTTGCGGATTCTGCGATCATGAGAGAATGGCTGTCGACGGTTGAGGTATCGGTGGTTTTGCCGAGGATACTCGCGAGGTCTTCGGAGACGACTTGCCATCCATCTTGATTCAAGAAAGCTTCTACGCCATCCTCGGTAGTCATGATACCCTCAAGTGCCAGTAATATGGGAAATCTGAAGTCAGGTTCGTCCTTGTTACTTATTTTGTACAGTTCGATGAACATATCCATCATACCAGCACTTTCTTTTCGCAAATTTTCGTTCTCGTCCTCGCGGATCCATATGGCCAATCCTCTGATACTAGCGAGGATTAGAGGGTCCGTAGTAACATTATCTTCAATAGAATCCCATGTTAGAGTAAGTCTTGTTCCTTCTGATGTAGCAGTTGTTCCAGCTCGCGCGGAGGGATGGAGTCCAGAAGCACCGGCAACAGATGCATCCCATCTATCTCGTAGATACTCGATTGATAAAGACATTGTCTCGGCAACATCCTTGCGTAATTTCAACATCAAATCCGGGGGCATGGCGAAAGAACTGGAATTTTCGTCATCGAGACTTCGGACAAGATACCCTATGAAACTTGAGATGACATCGAATGCGGCTGCCAATCGTTGTGAAATATTTGAATAATCACTATTATTCAATTTGGCCAATAGTGTTGGAAAAGAGGATCGCAAGTCAATCAATAAAAGATTCACGAATAAATAAGAAAACGGCTTGCTGTTCCTTGGCAATTTGTCCAAGGTATTGGAAGTATCATCTTTAAATAACAACGACGGACAAGTCGCAGGGTATGCTTGGAGTAGTGCCGCTGCTGCCTGAGTATATGCTACTCTACCAACAAGCGTAGGTCTCCTATTGATCAAGGCGCGAAGTAAGATAGTTATAGGTTGAAGCCATTTCGGACTGCGTGGAAGTGCCTAAGATACATCATTAAGACCGGTAGTTAGGAGGGGGCGAAGTGGGATGGTATGATGCATACCTCCGAAGACAACTTTGGAATAAAGCTTGCAATGAATGATAAAAATGTGACAGCGTCAGTTCCTTTGAATACCACAAGCAGATTTGGGATCACTTTGTTGATACTTCTATGAACTGCTTGTACCTCGGTATTGATTGTAGATCCATTTGCCCAAGTATAATTCAGGATATCCAGGACAAGAGGATATTGTGGCGCTATTTCTATCAACGGGGAAAGATCCTCGATCTTTAAAAATTCTAGGGAGCCATCTACTTGACTGACTATAGTCAACAGCGTTTGAAGAATGAGCTGTGTAGTTTCAGGGGAGCTGGCTGGTATTAACACGTGATTTAAAGATAACTAGTTGGATGCTTACCTTTGGACAAGTGCCTTGACTAGTGTTCCTGTCCTTCCAGTGAGCTGTGATTCCCTTCTTATATTTTCTGGTAATAGTATAGAGAATGTGTGTATTACAGCTACTGCGAGATCTACCATATCCTTCGCTTGGCTTTTGTCAACTTTTCCACTAAGTTGAGATCTTAGGAGTCGATCCAAGAACTTTGGAGATATGGATTCCCAAAGTATTTGTAGGCGTTCTGGATTTTTGACGAGCTGTTGTTCGTTGTCAAGAACGGATTTAAGAAGAGCAAGTCCTACGAACCTAGAAGTATCGTCTTTTGCCTTTAGGAGGTCTTTCATTTTTTCGAAGGTTTCACCAGGGTTGGTGAGACCTGTTGGCTCAGCATTTGAGCCACCAGAATTTTGTGATTCCGCCATATTGAATCCAAAGTATATCTTAAATTATTCTTAACTTCGACATTGAAATCCGAAGAATTTGATAATTTAGAAAGAGCAAACAAACCAGGATTAGGTATTGATAGTTTAGCCGGAGATCGGCGAAATATTAATCCGAAGGATGAGAGCTCACAAAGCATGAATTCAATAGCAAAGCTATAACGACTGTATGACTACCGCGAAAGATGCACAGATATTTATCGAATGTATAAGCATGGCGAGTTCATCTGCGGATTATTTCGCAACTCGGCGATACCCCAATTCATCGTCGAGTCGCAGTCCACCACATCACCCTTCAGCTGAAGATGATAGCGATGACGATGATCTCCAAGCTGTACTTGCAGACGATCCACTTCACGACGAAGATGATCCGAACAGATTGTCTTTTAAGCGCAAGCAGAAACAACCTGCGAGCTCGAATTTCCTATCTGCTTTTGCGAGACCTGGTAGCGGACCTCAGTCGCGACATAATACACCATCGCCCAAAGGTAGCATCCCAAGCCCAGGGAATGGTCGAGCATACCCGTCAAATATACCAGTAGGAAGTAGTCAACAACAAAGTTCTACGCCTAAGGATGGAGCGCCATTGGATTGGTACGTTGAAGGGCCAGGTCGACGGGTTGGATATGAGGATATGACAGCTATTGATTGGATCTTCGAATACACAAAAGAACGACAAAGGCTACGGATATTGTACTCTAGCGCAACAGGATTGATTGGATATGTGCAACAGCTTTTGGATGCAAGTCAGATATGGATAGTCCTTATTCTGACGGGATTGGCGGCGGGCGCATTTGCAGCTGGGATAGATATCGTCACGGATTTCCTGGCAGATTTAAAGACAGGCTATTGTCGAGCTGGAGAAGATGGAGGTCATTTCTACCTAAACAAATTCTTTTGCTGCTTCGGCTATGACAGTGTCGCGCAGTGTCGCGATTGGGTGCCGTGGAGTGTTGCGTCAAATATTGGTTCTGTGGGTGGGAAATGGTTCATAGAGTATTTCTTTTTTATATTATTCTCAGTACGTTCAGCCCATGTACCATCTCAG
Source organism: Sclerotinia borealis F-4128 (assembly GCA_000503235.1). NCBI lineage: Eukaryota > Fungi > Ascomycota > Leotiomycetes > Helotiales > Sclerotiniaceae > Sclerotinia > Sclerotinia borealis. The sequence goes on from KI628558.1 coordinate 50,377, forward strand.
GTGTAATTGCTGATGTGTGATAGTTATCTTTTGCTTTTATTTCCAGTGTTTTGGTGCAGGAATATGCTCTATATGCGAAGCATAGTGGTATCCCTGAGATCAAAACTATATTGGGAGGCTTTGTAATTCGACGTTTCATGGGGATCTGGACATTGGTCATAAAATCCATTGGACTGGTAAGCTTCGTTCAATATATATATCTCCAATTATATACTGACCTGAGTAGTGTCTATCGGTCGCATCTGGGATGTGGCTTGGCAAAGAAGGTCCGCTTGTACATGTAGCATGTTGCTGTGCCAATGTGTTCATGAAATTGTTTGTTAACATCAATGGCAACGAAGGTATGTGCGATTCTAGTGAAAAGGGGCTCGATTGGTGTCTAATTGTATTTTCAGCCAGAAAACGTGAGGTACTCTCGGCTGCTGCCGCTGCTGGTATATCAGTCGCCTTTGGATCTCCAATTGGTGGTGTGCTCTTCAGTCTAGAGGTAGGTTTTGGCGAATCTTTTCACGTTCATTAACTAATGGAGCCTAGCAACTCTCATATTACTTTCCTGATAAAACCATGTGGCAAAGTTTTGTCTGTGCCATGACAGCTGCCGTAACTTTACAAGCATTCGATCCTTTTAGAAGTGGAAAGCTTGTTTTATATCAGGTTACTTATAGCACCGGTTGGCATGGATTTGAGATGATTCCATATGCTTTTCTGGGTGTTTTAGGTGTAAGTCTTCTATAGCGGAAGTCCTGGCTGCATGATCTAACATCAATCAGGGTATCTACGGTGGCCTCTTCATTAAAGTCAATACAAGTATTTTTCAATGGAAGAAGACTGCTACTTGGCTTCCAGGTCCAATAACACAGGTCATGATTGTTGCCACTTTGACCGCTCTAATCAACTATCCAAATCTTTACATGCGAGCTCAATCGTCTGAGCTAGTTTTCTCCTTGTTTGCCGAGTGTTCAAAGCTTACCGATGACCAATTCGGATTATGCAAAACAGGAGCTGCTACTATTGGAACAATATTTTTATTACTATTTGCAGCTGTACTTGGTTTCTTCTTATCATCAATGACATTTGGGTTACAAGTCCCAGCAGGAATCATATTACCTTCAATGGCAGTCGGAGCGCTCTTTGGTCGCGCCGTAGGTATTCTTGTGGAAATATGGGTTCACAATTTCCCAAACTTTTTCGCATTCTCATCTTGCGAGCCAGACTTTCCATGTGTTACTCCTGGTACATATGCGATCATTGGAGCTGCTGCTGCTTTAGGTGGTGTAACCAGAATGACGGTTTCGATCGTTGTTATCATGTTCGAGCTTACCGGAGCTCTAACATATGTTTTACCCATCATGATTGCTGTCATGATCAGCAAATGGGTGGGTGATGCTTTCGGAAAGCGTGGCATATACGAAAGTTGGATCCATCTGAATGAATATCCATTCTTGGATAATAGTGATGAGACACCAATACCTGATGTATCCGTTCGACAAATTATGACTCGGATTGAAGATCTTGTTGTGCTCACCGCTACCGGTCATACAATTGAATCTTTGAACAACGTTTTGGCAAATCATCCATATCGTGGCTTTCCTGTGATCTCAGATCCTAGGGAAGCTATACTGCTAGGATATATATCTCGAGCAGAACTTCAATATAACCTCAAAATATCCACACAACCACCTCGATCACTCCCATCCGAAACAGAAGCATTCTTCTCACATCAACCATTTGCAGATCCACGAACAACACTTGATCTTCGACCATGGATGGATCAGACACCTATTACTTTACCTTCACGTTCAAACCTTCTTCTCACCGCCAACTATTTTCAGAAACTGGGTGTTCGTTATGTTCTCTTCTGCGATCGAGGTATATTGCAAGGACTTTTAACAAAGAAAGACGTATGGTACGTGTTGAATGGCGCAGAAGAGACCAGGAGGACGAATGGACATGATGATATGGGTATGGAGACGGAACTAGAAGGAAGAGGAGAAAATAGAGGGTTATTGCATGGTGATGAAGATGATTTGGTACCACTCACACCTGCTCGTGATGATGCACCAATGTTATGATAGAATGATACTTTATAGATTTTTGTTCCCTAGTAAAAAAGTACTGTGGCGTTTGAATGTGTAGAAGAATTCGTGATTGGCCTTATCATATTTTGATCCCATACCTATCTACTAAACTGATGTGATGGATGGGCTTTCCACAAGGTCAATATTGGGCTGTGCTGCATTGTTACACTGCTTATGGGGGGTAGCTTCCACATAATCATGTTATCTATGCTTCATTCAATTCACCGAGCAGGAATCGAATAATCATAACCATTTGAAGTCTTCTAGATAGAACATGAGCAATTCGTACGACTCTGTCTTATGAAATTGTTTTAAATAGACAACGAAGCAAATCTTTATTATTTGATTATGCCAATATAAATACTGGAGTCTTTCGCAACGATCGGCTGAGAAACAAAGCCTAAACCCCACTATTAGCTCGGCATCTTCAAGCGTATTGACCCCTCTCCATATATTGAAGCCGTGAGCATCCGACGGTGTACGAAAACTCTCAAATGTACTGTAAGGAGTACAACTCGAATGTGAGGTCTTGCATACCGGTAACTATGCTTTTCATACGATTAATATTTCCGGATAGCTCGTATCGTACATCAGCCTCCATATGCTCATATATACTTGTATTGCATCACATATCAGAGTTGACCCCAATGTAAGGTACGATATTAGCATAGCCTACCTCCACGAAACATGTGGCAAGCATAGTAAGCATGGCAAAGGCAAGAAAAACGCCTATGAGGCTATGAGTAAGAGAATGCCAAGCCGCAATGGTTCCTTGAGAAAGATATGAATGGCCCAATTAATTCACTTATTACAGTAAGTGACAAGGCTATGTATGAATCCCTGCGTGCGTCATCAACAGCAATATTTATCACCCCACCATACTTTTAAGCTACACAACCCATCCCTCTATTACTTGTTTATTACCCAAACATCCGCAGCGACCCTTTTACAAAACCTTTCATAATCTACTTAAACACCTCACGAATCCTTCTCTTCTACGAATATTTTCTAAAAACAACTCAAAAGACACTTAAAACTTACTTCAAAAGAATGGGGGTAAGCTTTTAAGTCTTTTAAATTAATATATAAAATCAAAATGTACGGAAGACCAAATACTAATACGTATCCGGGGGGACAGCTAGCTTCAAAGATGGCAGCTGCACAGCAGTCTCAAATGGGAGGAGCACCTCAAGCTGGTGGTCAACCACCATATGTATGTTTGTTTTACTTGCATGTTCCTGTTGTCTATTTGAAAGTGAGTGTTTGCTGACAATAAATGAAGCCAACTGGTGGTCAACCTCAATATGGTCAAGGTCAGCAAGGTCAGATTTCCTCACCTGTGCATCCATCCCCATCCCCCCATCCGCAATATCCTTCGCATGGTCATTCGTCACCGTCGCCTTATGGTCAAACTCCGCCATCTCCATATGGTGGTCAGCCTTCACCATCTTATGGACAAGCTCCGCCATCTCCACATCATCAGTCATATGGGCACCCTCCACCTCCTCCACCTCCACCTCCACAACAACAACAACATCAATATAATCAGTATAATCCATCTTATGGTCAGCCTCCACCCCCTCAACAACAATATCAACAACATGGGCAACAAGGGCAATACGGGCAATCTCAGCCGCCACCACAACAATATCAATCGAATCAGTCATATCAACAATACCCACCGAACCCACGAGACCAGCCTCCTACACCGACGCAATCATATGCTCCTTCGCAGTATGGACAAGATGCTGGAAACCCACTAACACAGTCTCAAATAGGTCAGCAATATCAAGCCTACCCGGGCCAGCAAGGAGGTGCTCCACCTCGTTCCGGCCCCTTGGGCTATGCACCGGGTGGAAGCTCGATCCCACCACAAGCGGTTAAACAATCTCTTATGCAGACTATACAGGAAAAGAACTTGGGCAACATGTTCAGAAATCCTCAAATCCTTGACCAGATCTGTGCCATTGCTCCTCAGAAAATCGATCAACTATGCCAAACCTGGAATGTTCCTAAGGAATTGGGCGCCGATATTGTAAAGCTTGCGCTATTCGATATCATCCTTTTCGTTGGTGAGTTTATAGAATTCTCTAGGTGCTACATATACTAACCCTATGAAGATGACAGTGGTTCCATGATTTTCCAGGAGAATGGTTCCCGTATTGATGATATGAAGCTCGTATTAGGAAGAGCTGCTTATGCCGGATCCTTATTCGACGCCGACGGAATCGAAGTACGCTTCATCAACAGTGACGTACAAGGCAACAACATCCGTTCTGAGGCAGAAGTCGAGGCTTTAGTCAAACGCGTCAATTTCAAGGGATTGACACCTTTGGGCCAACAACTCAAGAACAAGGTTGTGGAGCCACTGATCATGAACAAGGCGAGAGCCAATGCGCTTCAAAAGCCAGTCTTGGTGATCGTTATTACCGATGGACAGCCAGATAACCAAGATGAAGTTTTCCAAGTCGTCAAGAACTCCTCAGCCGAGCTCGCACGTACTCAATATGGAAAACAAGCTATTTCCTATCAATTCGCACAAGTCGGTAATGACAAGCAGGCTACGGAATTTTTGAAGAAGCTTGATGATGATAGGAGCATCGGAGATTTGATTGATTGTACATCAAACTTCGAAGCCGAACAAGATGAAATGGCCCGAACCAACCCAGGAACCGAATTGACTCCCGATTTGTGGTTGTTGAAGCTTTTGGTTGGTGCCGTTGATGCTTCCTATGATACCAAGGATGAAACTGGAAGCCGTCCTCAACCACCCCCAGGTCAATATGGACAACCGCAACAAGGATCTCAACAACCTGGCGGGTATGCGCCACCACCTGGTCCACCGGGTCAGCAATATGGTGGATATCCTCCTCAACAACAGGGTCAATATCCTCCACAACAACAACAAGGTCAATATCCTCCTCAACAACCTCCTCAACAACCTCCTCAACAACAGCAACAACAAGGCCAATATGGTGCTCCTCCTCCAGGTGGTTCTTATCCTGGTCAACAACAATACAGACCAGGTGGAGCTCCACCTGCTCCTCCAGTAAGACATCCTCTTCAATCTTTGAACCGAAACGTACTAACAAACATCTAGCGTTACTAATTTGCGCGCATAATATTGGGCATTAATGTCTCGAGGAAGTTTGCAGGGAAATTGTAATGGAGAAATAACATGAAAATATTTATTAGGTAACAGGAATGAAATTATGATCTTCTGGAACTCTAGGGGCTTTTCAAATGACACGTTGGTTTTAGTAGGAAGTTATCGTTGGTTTACAAATTGCGTCTTGAGCTTCTCCATAGTGATGTGATATATGACAAGTCTATTCGGAGTTGTGAGCCTTTGGAATATGTTAAAAGTCAAGGTTTTGTGTCTAAGAATCTTATATATCTTGTATGAATTCAACCTCTCAAATAAATGCAGCATCTCGAATAGATTCAAACGATTTGTTTTTGCATACGAAATAGCAGATTTGCAAGGTTTAGGTTTATACCGAAATCGGATTTAAAAAATGCAGCAGACCATGGTTTGGGGGGTAGCAATGGCTAAATTGGTACGACATAAGTACGTGATCTGGGACAGCATGCCACAGCGACATGATAATCCACTTGGAAGAGAATCTCTGTATGAGTAAAGACATGTACTGTATTAATGGTATCTTCGATGCAGCTCGCAACTTTATGCAAAATCAAACTTCCCTTCATATTTCTTCGTCACGACATTGTGCATGTATGTCCTATAACAAGATATCTTTATCTATCTTCTCGACTCTCATCTTCCTCATTTTACGGAGATCAGGAGATTTTTCAATCCCCAACCTGCGACGCAACTCATCCATAGGCGTCCCCAACTCCTCTTCCCAGTAGACATTTATCAGAGGTTTAGCGTGTACCCCATTCTTACAAGCCCAGGGTAGATACGTATTAAAAAAGCGACTTCTTTCTTCAGGCTTCAGCTTCATCACCGCAACCAAACTCAAGCCCGTCATTGGTAATCCCGTATTTAGAAACTCGAAGGCTTTCAAGGCAACTTCTCCTTCGACAAAGGCGGCGGGGAGTCCGGTTAGTATGTGCCCACAATCATGGCCTTCGCGGTACCGTTGCATTACATATGCGAGTTCTTCGTCGTCGATGTATTTGACATCATCTCGCATGTCTAGCGTCATCTTGTGTTGATCCAGATAGTCGACCCAGCTGCGCGCAAATGTGTTTGCGGGATAACTCCTTAAATGGTCGATGGGTACGGTCTTTGAATTGATTCGAGGTCGATCTCGAAGTATACGACGTCCGGTTTCATCGGCTAACATGACATCGCGTAGATTTTTGATAAAGGGACCAGCGGTCATCTCGGCGACGGTTCCGACCATATCTACGGCATTGAAATTAGTTGCGAAGGGAAAAGATTGGGAGTTAGGTTAGGTTGTTGAATAGTATAATACCTCCGCGTCTGGGATTCCATAGGGAGATCAGGGCAGAGCCAATGCCAAGAGCAAGTTTCTCAGGGATTTTGAGAGGAACATGGCCTTCGTATTTGGGGGGCGGTCTGTTCAGTACAGAGAAATTACTGGAACTGTTTGATAGTAAGGGAATAGCATTGCGAAAGTGTGTTCTTGAGCTAGTTGGACCGATAATTGAACATCGCTTTGGAATAGATCGTAACATAGCTATCAAGTAACGCACAGCCAATTTGTGGGTTATCTAACCTTATATTTCTTTAGTGATAAGCTCGCTTCGGATCGGGTAAACTTTAGTGCGTTGACATGGCGGGGGCGGGGAAAGCTCATAAATATTATTTTATTGAAAAATCAAGATCTAACCCTTTCATTTTCATACCATACTCATACTACTTATCCCACTATTCGGAATCGATATCATATATATGCCAAGCAAGAAAGTACCCAAGCCTGTCCACCAGTACTCCTTCCTATTATCAGAAAGCACGTACTTGCTCGCTCTAAGAAAACCGCTGCTTCTTCCAATTTGCCCAATTCCCGGCTGATATCACATTGAGAGAAGTCAATGATCATAGACAAAAAGCCGGTGACGACATCCTTACAAAGTTGTACGGGCTCTCGAACATTCTCCCAGAGGTTGTAAGCCTCGTCATAATGATGCATAAGATACGAGGTTAAAGCTCGTCCGATACAAGTTTGTATATAGTTCATTTCGGAAGCCCAGCTAGCACCTCTTTCCTGTTTGCTCAGTTCATATTCCGTTTTCAGCAAATCAAAAATGCCTTCAGCCTCCCTTAGCTTTTGTACATTTTCATGGGTAAATGGAACACCATCAGCTCTTTTTACCATAGCCCTGCAAACTAGTGTCTCTGCAAGTGAGAGTTGCAAAGACTTAAATGTCATCGAAGTTCGTCTTCTTGCAGCATGCTTATCCAAGGACTCCAAGTGTCGGACATGTTGACGAGCAGTCGATTCGGCTTGTCCTAGGTAACGACGTTCGCAAAGCACCCCTACAAGATGACCAACGACATTGCAGCCAGTTTCATCTGATTGGAAATGAGGCGACGATATCACATTATAAAAGATATTGCTCGCCATATCAAACCTGGCTAGCCAACGATAGATCTTACCTTTCAAGAAATCCATATGATATCTTTCGACCTCTTCTATCTCTGTTGGACGATTGAAGTAGAACTCAAATTTTGCCGTTTCTTGTAACGAATTAGGTAGATTACAATTTCTCATTATGAGATCTTGCGAATTGGACCGTAGATGTCGCCCATAGAGAGCGTTTGTTCTCGGATCTATGGGTGGGAGCTCTTCGCAAAGGCTTTGAATAGATAAGTTTGGTATTCTTCGTGAAATTTCTCGCTCTCGTTGTCCTTTGAGCATCTCGAGGTACCTTGTTCCACTTCCAAACTGTGGATTGTGGGATAGTATAAAACCCACTGAGTTGAGAGCATAAATCTTCCAATCATTTTTAGCTTTATATGAAGATAGCAGAAGCGTTAATGTTATGCCATAGCCGATTGTTGGATGATGAAAGATCTTGTCGACAAAGCCACGACAATGAAAGAAGGCATGGTGGACTTGTGGTAGCAAACTCCTTGGTAAATCTCCAAACCTGTTGATCATGGATCAGTATATTTATCACAAATTTATCACCGAAATGCGTACAGCACATCTTCATGTCTCCCGGGAATGGCATGACAAACAATGACCAAACACAACCATTCAAGATGCTCTTGTTCTTGATCGCATGTTACTCTTTCTACACATCCTCGAACCGTTTGCTTAATTTTGAAACTTCTCTCGCCAAACGTTCCATGTCCTGATTCTATGAGCCCAGCGGATTCCAGGCATTGAAGACTACTGTCGAAGCAACCTTCATTGGAAAGGATATCCATCAGGGGATCGGATACATGAAAGATCATAAGCTCGATTGCACCATCGGCTCCCCAGGATTCTCGTGGCATGCGTAGTCGACAAAATCAGATCTCGGATATACTGTCTGCGTCCAAAATGCACAATAGGGCCAAAAGTTTGGCGGCTAGTGGTGAGTTTTGTTCAACCAGCCGAAGCATTTCATCATCCGAAGATCTCGGTACAGAAATCTGCGCACCACCAAGCAATTGAGCCTTGCGCGTAGAAGAAGAGGATATAAGTGATTTTTTGAGCATGCTAGTTCGTGATTCGCCCGTCCATGGGAAGTCTTGAACTGCTTGGGGCATATGCTACACTGTAAGAGTTTATCGGCGTATGGTGCATGTGCAACGTCTACCCATGCCAAGATATGTGCGTTGACTTTTCCCTTGCTTGTCCGTTTGAATTTGCAGGCAGGACATTGAAAAGCCTTCATCGCGAGAAGTTTTCTAAATAAATTAGAATGCGAGGGAACGAACTGGGGTAATTTACAGGAAAGGAATGCGGGGGAATTGTTAGAATGTTATTCCTTATCCTAGTTCGTTCACTCGCATAGTACCTCATTCGTTGCCTAAAACGCCATATTCCATACCCTAGTTCGTTTCCTCGCATAGTTATATCAAAGTGCAACGATAACATTCCTTTTTCTTAAAACATCATATTTTCAAGACAATTGTTAGAAGCAAACGATGTCCACTGGAGACTAGCGCAATCTAATGGGCTTTGTGCGTATTGGATCAGCCTCACATCACCCACATGCAATGCTACTCTATGTGAAGAGGAATCATCGGTTTGAAAACCACGGTATGCTATGTTTGCTCATGCTAGAATCGACCGTAGCCGTTTCGATTACGTGGCAATCGCTCACCACAGCATCTACCTCTTATTGATAAATGTCTGCTTGAAATTCACACAAATTCTACTTCGGATGATACAGTCCTCACAAGAAGCATACATTAAAAAGACCTTATACATCCTTACTTTAAAACGGCGATGAGTTCTGGAGATCCTCTACATCATCCCTTCCAAGCAACAACAAGAGAATCGGAACAATCAATGAAAAGTGTTCAAGACTTCCTTCGCTGTAAGGTTTACGGGAGAAATATAACTAACAATGTCCGAAGATGAAACTCGATCGTGGCTGCATAAGTGGTTCTCAGTTGAAATACTGTAGAAACCGTGTAGTATGGCTAGACGCGGATGGCGAATCCTTCAAGGTTTCAACCCCAGGTATGTAAAGCCCAGTCCAATCTAGTGGCACAAAGTAACCTGACGACATCAGACTCGGATGAAATCATGAAACTTCAGGACATGCCCATACAACAAGAGGGCTTAGAACCACAGAGCTCAGAAATATTAATAGAGGAAGACAGGCCGATGAAGCAGGTCTTGGGGAAGCGCAAGTATACCGGTGCTGAAGAAGCAGCTCGGTTGAGCCTTGGATATTCTAAGAAGTGCGTCGCTTGTGAAGAACAGATCAGTGGATTGGCATTCCGTTGTGAGTGTGTAAAGAGCGGGAGATCTTAGCTCCTGACCTATGTTGAATGTGGCATGCAAGTCTAATTAATACAAAGCTACAGTGTCTATGGAAACATTGTCACACAGCATAACTGTCAACAAGACAACATACTGGAAGCTAAGTAAATTATATTAATGCTATTAATTATCTCCAAACATCACACAGTGCAAACACCGAAAGAGAAAGACCGAAAAGGAAACTGGCTATACATAGAAACCAAAGAAACAACCAAAGAAACCAAACATCGAATAGATACATCCCCTCGACTTTCCCCCTCGCATCCTCCGAACCATTACCCTTCATCTTCCCCTAAAACAAGTCAAACACTTCTTCTCTCCCTCTCATGACTATGACTATGACCCGAGAAACCCCAAATGCTACTACTCTTCCTCAACATATTCGAATGTTGTCTCTTCCCCTCTTCTGCCTTCATAAATTCAAAACTCGCTGGTCTCTTCCAAACCCCAACCCCATCATCCTTCTCACCTTTCTCGCCCTTCTTGACAGGCCACTTATCAATACTAATTACCCCCTTCACCGTCTCTTTCCACGTCTGTTCATTCTCAAGCTCCTGTTCTATCTGATGCCACAGATCAACATATACATTTACATCCTTATCCCACGATCCTTTTCTCCAATAAACTCTATTCAGTAACTCCAACTGCGCCATCGCAATACCGCATACTTCATATCTGGGTAATTCATCACCGGCATCGGAGACGATACTACGAAGTATATCTTCATGAATGCGCATGGCTTTTGTGAGATTAGGAGTAGGAGATGAGGTGTAGAATGCAGATAGCAAGTTTTGCATTTCGAGGGTTGTGGGATCGAGAGGTCCCCAGACCCGACGGACGTTGTAGCACATGTCTTCGAGGAGATTGATGGCTTGCTCTTGATGGTTGCTCGAGAATTGCGTTTCGAAGAGGAGACGGCCGATATGCACAATGGTGGAGGAGGACCAGGAGGGTTGTGAGTGACGGGAGTTCCACAATTGAGCGAGGAGCCACTGTGATTTATTTATTAGCATACGGACAGAGATTTGATGGGGATGATGCTTACCTCCAGTGCTTCTAGATCTTGAATTTCTCCAAGCAAGGCACATGCACTGTTCAGCTGTTCAATTGGTAAATCGACAATCTGGAGTTTACCGGTGCGGAATCGTTGGATGATTTGTTTGATGATAGATCCAGATAAAGCCACCGAAGAGGCACGAAGTTGAGCATCACTGATGGGCTTAGTTTTGTTACCAGTCAAAACAAGTGCTAGACGTAGACCCATATCTATTTTGGCTAAAGTATCATAGCCCCCGTAGAACTTTTGGAATCGATCAACATATTCAGCAAGTTCTTGCGCCTCTGCAAACTTTCCTTTGCTCATGTAAACACTTATTGCATCGAGACCTGCTCGTAATATGTAAATTTCAGCTTCGCCCTCATTGAGGTTGACAAGAACGATGTGTAGAAATTCGCGAAGAATGTGGCTACCCAGGTTCTTCTTTACTCCCAAGTTAGCTGAGAATTATTCCAAGACTGATTTATCGGCAATCTCTAGTCCAGCATCATCCTCTACATCTCCCAAGAATGTGAGAAGCCTGGAAGCATAGGAGAGGACTGTTGCGAAAAACATCTTCTGCGTGATCGATCGTTGATACATTTGGTACAAGAAGACCTCCATGAATAGATCGGCCATGATCGAAGAGTAGAGTTCCTTTCTTCCGGTGACAGTTGACTCAAAAGCAATCAAGAAGACCCAAGTATAGCTCTCGAGCTTGATTTTGGGGCCAAATTTCAGATCGGAGTGGGCGAAGACTGCTTGTGAACGAAGTTGCTTAATCAATCTCAATGCTTCAGATTCTAACCCTGCGTTCTTGTAAAGTGTTGCAAATGTCACAGCTGAGTCCGATAAAATTTGGGAATTCTTCTCGGTCTTGAGAACTTCCAAGATCGAAGCTTGAAGGGTTTGTTGGGCCTCGGAGATCGCTTCCGCCTTGTCTTGCTTTGCTAACGCTTTGGTTAAATGGCCAAGCCATAGCAGCGTATCACGATGTGCGTATCCTTTCTCCGTTTGAAACCTGCTGAACTCTTGCTTGTACAAGGTAATAGCTTTCGTCGACGTGTAGAGCTTGGAGATGGAGTAGAGATGTGGTAGACGCTTCTTGGCAGCAAGTACGGCCGTTAGAGTCGTCTCAGTAATCTTCCCCTTTGGAGCTTCATGAGCCTTAGACTCTGCGTCCTCATACATGTATATAGCCTCTTCACGATACTGCTCACTATCCTCGTCAAGCTCGGCAAGTTGAAGTGTGGCCTTGATCGTGACCTCGTGATGAACACCGTAGAAGGTCACACATGCTTTGCGGAAGTCAACAGCTAGCTCACGCAAAAGATCGTGGTGCGTCTCTGACGCTTGTCTGATGACGCGGGCATATCGTTGATACAAGTCTTCTGCAAAATCTGGCTTGATGTCATGTTCTTTCCCATGCTTTACGAGCATTTGCCAAAGAGAGCTGCATATCTTTTGAGCAGGCACATACTGGCGTTGTTGTTCATAAATAACGCATAGTGCTAAAGCTGCTTGTATCGAATTTTTGTGACAGACTTCTGTATTTTCTTTGCCCAAGTTGATATGTATGGTGCGATAGGCAGTTTCTGCTTCCGTGATATTGTAGATTTGTATGCTTAAGTCACCAAGCAAATACAAAGTCTTGATCGTCCATGTATGTGTCTTGCCATGTCTCTTTTCGATTTCATGGTAAAGATCTCGGTAAATAATGATTAGTTTTGCAGTCATAGAATGTGACTCGTATAAGTCAATCAGGGTTTTGGATATAGATTCCAAGAGCTCGTCTGGAGTAGTTGGAGTGGCCATGACAGCGTAAAATGTCTTTCGGTAAGTAATTTCTGCCAATTCGAACTGGCGCAACTTGAAGTATGCGAAGGCGAGACGATTGAGCAACTCCAAGATATCTGCAGTGAAATTGGATGGTAGGGGCACATTGACGTTATCTCCTGAGAATGATGGCCAGATTCGAAGCAGAGTTGAATTTGTCACCTGAATCACCTCAGACCATCGTTGCTCTGAGTAGTATGTAGCACATAACGATGTAGCTTGGCTTATCGTGGCGGTATCAATAGTCTTGGTAGTCTTGTTGACAATAGTTCTTTCGAACACCTCACGAACCGTTGTGACATCCCAAGTCGTTTCTTCTGTCTTCGTCTCGGTTATCTGTGTCAGACTGTTGGAGACAGATTTGGCTTCCGTTGATTCTTGCCTGCCGGTCCTAACATAGTATTCCCAGAGATTACCAAACACAAGACGAGCTGCTGCTACCGACCCGATGCTTTGCAACTGCTCACCAACCGTCTTCGTGTGCTTGATCAAGGTGGTAGATTGAATGTCACTATGTTCGAGGTCGATATGAATACCTCGGAGTATACTTTCGGCCTCAGCTGTCCTCTGTTCTCGTCTCAAAAACTCAACATAACGGAGAGCGACTTCAATTTTCTTTTCTTGAATAGAGACGTCATAAGTATGTGTCAAAGTTGTCAAGCTTTGCCACAAATTGATCAGTACTTCCTCGGTTTTGACGACATTTTTCTCTTGTTCAAACTTCTCAATCATAGCCCATGACAATTCAACACGTCTTGAATCTGCTGCATTCGTTCTTCGAAGACTGACCTCATATTCCTGCTGTAGGGTACTGGTCCTCGTCTCAACTTTGGTAATTTCAGTTGAGGTCCTTGAAACTATCTCCAATGATTTAATTGTCTGTGAAGCCGAATGTCCATAAATAGCGACATTCAACTCATAGATATACCTTTGCCATTCGAAAAGCTTGATTGTTTCCCCGATAGTAATATAAATCTCAACGAAAGTCTGCGCATATGTGATCGTTTCTTCGTGGGTGGAATTGGTGGATCTTTGCACATTGATGACATACTCAAGAAGCTCAATTTTGCGCGTAACAAAATCAGTCTTACTGGTAAACGTAACTGAAGATGTTATTTCAATGTATTGCTGGGCACATTTGAAGGCAATTGATGGAATATGGAGTACTTCTGCGAGCTTCCATGCATCGTAATAATACTCGACGTTTGATGAACTATTGATGTGCCCCAACCGCGCAACATTAAGGAGGGTCTGAAGTACAGACTCCGAAGTCTCACCAAGGACAGATTTGCGTATCGAAAGAGCCAGCTGCAGTCCGGCCAGGGAGTCTTGAAGTGGATATTGATTTTCCCAGCAGGATCCTTCTATCAATGACAACAGTATAGAGTCAGAAAAGCAGGTTTTGAAACCAGACGTAACCTTGTGCTGTGTTCCTTCATTCATGGGAGATACAGCGAAGTGCATTATCCAATACCTGGAGGCATATTGGATGAAATCATGCTTTTTGAATAGCTCGTCCAAGTTCTCTTCAGGCATGGTGCCAAGCGTCAATTGAGCTGAGCGTGAGGTAAGAGTGGCCTTTATATAGGCCAATGATCTGAGTGTTAAGTCGTAATGGGCTTCTTTGACGTGAAACGGAAAGGCTCCAGTATTCTTGAAATCGACGACTAACGTTGACCTATGCAGTATGTTCTGCTTCACAATATCATGAGAGAATCGGACAAAACCGTCATTCATGTTAATCAACGGTCCAACGGAAGTGGAAATGATATCCTCAACGCGAGTTGCTCTAGGAACATGCTGACAAGATGCAGTATCGATTTCCAATAGTTGTTTGACCTCACCGATTAGCAAAGGTCTCTCGCTTGCCAAGAGCCAGGCAAGCACAGATTTTGTGTCTCGGTCCTTGAGGTCAATTGAGGATAGAGTGATGTCAAGTAATTGTCCTAAGTCTTTGGGAAGACTATCCAGACGCTTGATTGTGGACTCTGGTGTCGGTTCTTTCTTGAGGATTGCAATTGCATTTTGAGTCCATACGAATGAACCGTTGGCGGCTTGGACAAGCTTTGATGTGATTAAAGAGAAATCCTTGTGGCCCAGATTCATTGGTGATGATAACAGCGACTCGATAAAGTATTGTACATCTTGAGTTGTATGTTGAGCGGTAATGGAGAACTGAGAACAGTCTCCGGAGATCGGTTTGGTGAGTGGCCGAGAGAAAATAATGCATTTGGTGTTTTGGTGTTTGGAAGCAACAGCCCGCAATCTCTCGAGTAGGACAAATCCATTACTCTCGCCACCATAAACTTGGTCAAATCCATCAATAACAATAGTTTGACCACGATCAGTTCGAAGACTTTGGCCTAAAGCAGCCCATAGCGAGTCCTCTACTTTGGTGTTCGAAGTTCCTTGGATATGCAACTCATATGCGTGAAACAATTCCTTGTATTCTCACGGCCTCCACGGAATCATCTGTTGATTGTCAGTCATTAATTCAGGCCTGATTTTAGCTCCCGCTTACCTCCAGGCTCAGCTAGACGTTCGAGTCTCGTTGACCAAATTTTATCCACAAAACGATCGCTGTGCAAGAAAAATTCATCGATGCTTTTGCCAAACAATTCGTCGAAGGTGCGAATACTGAAAACTGGATCTATGCGCCCAATTAGCTTCATTATCGTTTTATATAATTAGGAACAGCTCACCATGTTGTCGTCTGGTGTAATATATCGTGACTTCAGTCACAAGTTTCAGTAGATCTGCGTAACAGGCCACCAAAATAGTTTGTAGCTCTTCGATTGTATGTAGCAGTTCATGATGACGGACAAGGAAGCCAAGTGTAATGCTACAATTGTAAAGCACGCCAAATATCTTTTCGAGGACAGGAACAAATTTCGGATCCATCTGTAAAGAAACGGTCAGTGATTGGCTTTTCATATGTGAAGAACATCAAGACAAACCTCCAGTAATATTTTACAGCTTGCGTATATAATCTTCGTCACCTGCTCACTCTGCGTTGTGAACGAAGCGACCTCCTCACTGTACGTAGAAACCTGACCAGTAAAGAATTCTGCCCATTTCAATATCTTATCCCAACGACTGCCATGATGTGGCATCTGCGACAACCGAATGGTAGCGACAAAGTCGAAGAAGCCCTCTACAGATTTGCAGCTCTGAAGAAACTTCTCGGAGCTTTGTCCGAGCTCGGATCGGTACATTTTGATGATCTTTTGGGCTGTATCAAGAAGTAGAGGTGTTTGGAAGTAATCACTTCCGTTCATACTGCGTTGGTCGAAGCTTGGTGATGGCATTATGTCATGATAGCCATTAGTCTTTTGAAGATGATGACCATTGGATAATTGACGATGTTTGAGGGGGGATGTGGCCCCGTTGTGTATCGCTGATGGAGCCATGTTGGCGGGTTTCGGTCTTGAGAAAGTAGATAGACTTGAAATACTTTTCTCGTTGTTTTTGACTGGAAAAACATATCTTTATGGACCGAGGTTGAAGATAATCTTGACGTAAACTGGGATTTCTAGACCAATGGAAGTTCTTATTCAATTCGCATTCCAATGTTCTCATGCGAAGTAAGGTGGCGCCTCAAAATCGAAACTGTCTCACGGGTAGAAAGAATTATGGCGTGTGCATTCCACTTATGAAGATCAATGACGCCCAAGGGAAAAGTAAAGTTTGAAAGGCACTATATGTAGGTGATGGTATCAGGGCTCCCAAATTTAATGCCCCTTATAATCTTGGAACCGCCGAATCTCTATGATATCTAAACATTCTCTTATATCCCAGCAATTCAGAAAGCATTCTTGAGAACGCAAACTGAACAAAAGCAGAGTACCTTGGCAAGACCCTAGGGGCAAATGTGATAGGTTTTCTGTTTGTGATTGGCGAGCCTGTTGGCAATAGAGCTCCATGCCACTTCAGCTTCCAAAAGATACGTCTAAAATGTGACTGTCTCTACACGGCGAGATCATAATACTGGGGTAAACAGAAGGAAGAGCCCATGGAATACTAGCAGCAGCTCATAAACGGAATTCCGATATTCCCGATGATAATATCCGGTAGAATGAACACCAGTGAGAATAGAGATACAAGGCTGAGCATCCCCAATTCTTGGTCGAATTGAGATATACTGTAGTATCAACTTCGACTATTGAAAACATGCAATACGCGCAAGGTAGCAACGGTAGTTATTATCAAGTTACAGTGATCGATCGACCGTCAGCCAGCCACCCGTCTGCAAGGTAGATTTGTGGCGTTCCGAAAGCATCGAAAGTCTGTTATTAACTCGTATATTGCATCAATGAGATTCCAATTGAAAGCACTCCCAGTATAATATATTGTACTACGGAACTATCCGAATGGACAATGATGTTGTGAATTGGGCTGATTGGTTTTCTTTCAATTGGCTTCATATGGCTTCATATGAGTCGTTTGAAAGAGAAAGCGTTGCTCCTGGTTGTAATGACCGAGTCATCTACTCAGTAGTTACTTGAGCTTCATATAATGCCATTGCAACGTGTGTGTGCCGTCAGGAAAGTGGGGGGTATGAAAGAAGAAAGGGACCAAGTGAGTAAAAATTTGAGACTAGAATTAATATACCCCTGCTACTATACCAAAGGTAGCTAAAGCTTCGGCCTGCCTGCTAAATCTATCTAATCACATTGAAGATTAGTGGCATATTATTTTTATCTTATCAATCGGACACGCCTAAAATAATATGAATCATATTTGTACAGGCGCAGCTTCACATGGAAGCCATGCAAAGTGATCTATCTGCATAACTTCGGCATTAAACATCCGGTTCACAGTGCCCTTTTCAGACTATGGATTGGACACTGAATGGGTCGCTTCGGGTGAGTGTATGAATCATTATGGTTATCTTTGATTTGTAAGTTTTGGGACTAGGAGTAGTCAAGGATAGATAGACCCTGGACAGAAAACATGACCTCCATTGCTTTCTACGTTATAAGCGACCTAATCTACTCTCCGAATTTAAGAAAGACCTAATTGGTTCTCGTCTGTTGATCATCTGCAGACACTTAACGTCTAACGCCTATTCGTCTGATCTTGAGCCCATTGCATCACCTTCGGCTTTATCCATCCACTTATTCAGCTCTACAAAGATATTCGATGACTATCATGTGGTCAAATAAACAGCAAAATCATTCTAGACTTGCCAACCACTCATACCGTAGCGAGATTGAGAAGCGACGTTATTCCAACCAAGATACGCCAATTCTCATCCTCCTCTCTTTCCATACACCCCACCTACCCCAAAATCATATTCTTCCCCGCCCCCACCGGCAATCTGCACCTCAGCATAACCCCAGGTCTTACCCTCCCATCTATCCCTCCATTCCAATCCGGCTGATATGGCAACTGATTAATATTCCAATAAAGATACCCATCAAACCCAACATTTGCACTATCGGGCCAGACGATCCGCGGATCTCTTACAAAGGGTACTACTTGAGATATTGTGCTGTTCCAGATGTAGATTGCGTTTGAGGAGGGCATCAGCATGTAGATATTACCGAGCGAATCTGCAGCGAAGCCATTGGCGTTACCGCCGCGTTGGCCGAGGTTGTGTACGTTATCCATTGCGAGTTTGGGGGCGAGAGCGTTGGTAGAGGGATTGGTGAGGAGGTAGGAGGTGGGGATGCTGTAGAGAGTGTTGGAGGTTAGGGGGGAGTAGTAGAGGATCTGATTAGTTTATTAGCAATAATCCACACGCAGGAAAGTATACAAAAGCAGTGAAAGAATCCTCATACATCACCCCACAACCCCAACTCCAACCCATCCAAACCCTCCTGCTGAAATCCCACACCCATTCCTGTCTCTCTCAAATAGAATGGTATCCCATTATAACTAGGCACATCTTCCTGCACTTTTAAAACACTCTTATGTTGACTTAACATCCTCCAGCTCTCTCCAGTGCCCAAATCCAATATGATAAATCCATTTCTTCCCTCATTACTCGAATCAACTAAATACGCAACCCCGCCTCCAAATTCTGTAATATTACTTCGCTGATCAAATCTCAAGTCATTCAGATAAGAATCTGGAAAATGGACATTGGAAGGAAACGTATACGTGCGTATAATCGAATCATTAGACAAATTAATCGCGACGAGTTTTGGTCCACCAGGCACTGCATATGGCATACTGGGAGCCTGACTCTCATTGATTGTAGGACGACCAGTATCCAGAACCCAAAGGGTATCATCCGGCGTGACGAACAGTGCTTGAACCGAAATAAAATAATCTTGCAGGGAAGATCCAAATTGTATGCCATTTGATTCGCTGTAGAGGCCTCCTGGCGGAGTATTGAGTTGTAGGGATGGGTATGCTGCTTCGGCGGTTTGATTCACCACTTCGCCAAGTGTGTAGGCATATGTACCGCGTGTATAGCAGGTGAAGACTCGACCGGTTTTGGAGATGGCAAGGCCGATAGGCCATTGATCGTAGAAGTAGTGGAATTCCTCGACGGGAGGTCCATAGCTACCGGTGTCGTATCGTAGATTGTGGGGCCCGGCATAGTCAAATGTCCCATTCAAAGTAGCATAACCGGGACTAGTAGTGCTTTGGGCAGTGCCACCGCTCAGTAGGCTTACTGCAGTGAGAATCGTAGAGAGTTTCATCGTGCTGAAGCAGTCATAGAATATTAAAGTTACGGAATGAAGTCCTTGTTGTCC
The DNA here is from genome assembly GCA_000503235.1 of Sclerotinia borealis F-4128. Classification (NCBI taxonomy): domain Eukaryota; kingdom Fungi; phylum Ascomycota; class Leotiomycetes; order Helotiales; family Sclerotiniaceae; genus Sclerotinia; species Sclerotinia borealis. The sequence continues at coordinate 69,953 of KI628558.1, forward strand.
CACCAAGATTTCTCAGTCGAAAGAGATCAAGCATATTTGCAATTCATGATTCAGTACACTTGTAGGGAACAATAACTCTTCCGATACAGGAGTAGCTTGGCGGATTTCTCAACATGGCGAGCAAATAGTCCATCCGACGTCGGTTTGGTACATCGATGGAGCAAGCTATCGCTCCAATGATCTCTCGAAATTATGACGTATGGAGACGGGACCTATGGAGGAATTAGCCGATTAGTGTGAATTTCCCCTCATTGCAACTAGCATGATGGTGGGGCAAAGTTGAGATACGGTAATATTGATCATCTACCCCAAGGAATGAAAACGAGCGCATTCATGATATGTGACTGCGTTGAGATATCAAAAACAGAGACATTGTAGGAAAGATAGCATGCAAACAGATAGATTGTGATAATTTATTAAATTCTGCCTCAACCTACAACGGCAGCTAGCCCTGTATACATCCCATCGCTTGTCCAAGAACTAAACTCCAAAACATCCTGTACTCCAACTCAAAATATTCAATAAGATCAAGCCCACATACATTTTGCCGAGTCCAAATAGCTATTTCTAACACCATAGAGACTACTTAGATCATCGGCATAAGTCTCATTGTGGTACTTCTGCTTCAACAATGCGGATTCATGTCTCTTCAACATCACATTCCACGAGAATAATGAATGTCCTACACCGGCAAAATATTCTCCTCGCAAAACGACAAGGTAGTCGATCAAAGCTCTCTGGTCCCATCTAAGATGAGAGAGCTCTTCTCGCTCATGATCCTTCAAGAGATCCTCTTTGTGCGTAACCTCAATACCCTGACTCTTGGCTTCACTCGCGAACTTGTGAGTAGAATCAATATCACCAGAGGCAGCATAGATGAGTGGGTTTTTCATTGATTTAGCCAGTGCAATATATGCTTCGGCCTGACCATCGTAGTGCGTGAATGGAGCAGGAGTAGTATGTCGCTTATCAATTTCTTCCGGTTCGGTTTTCAAATGTACGCCCAAGAATGAAGGGGTGACAATTATTGAGCTGACATTGAGCGATACGTCATACCAGCTTGAAATCTGGCGTAAGGTCGATGTTGCGAGTCGACGGACATCGGGTCGAAATTTCATGATCTGTCCGAACTCATGAGCGAAGATATGGCCATCGGCATGGGTTGGGTATTTGAGATTTGATTGTTCGAGATCAACCACAATTGGTATCGATTGTGGCGTAGGTGACATATACTTCTCGGTCCAAACATTTAACTTTTCCTGCCATTCCTCTGGATGTTCCAATCCACTTGTTGGCCGGTTGAGAAATAAGCTCTCAGGCAAAAGCCCGCGTCTTCTCCCATTCACCGTTTGTTCCATATGATCGATGACATTCAATTCAGGACATGACATCTTCAACGATCTCTTGAAATGGTGCGCATCAAACATGTAATCCATCCCCTTCCAACCAAGCCCATGTCGTTTTCCCATATGTGATTCCCCCTCTTCTTCGTTCGGCATCATATTCAATTCATGGATATCTTCCCTCAGCTTAATATTTGGCATAACCAAGCTACCACCTGCACCAATCGCATATCGCACACAATTCAGTATCGAATTTCGCACATGTCCAACTCCTCCTACGTTGCTATCACATGTAAATATGATGCTCGAGTTCCATGTTTGCGTAGCACAAACTGCTTTCATAACCTCGGAATTGACGTGCGGGAAATCGAATACATCTTGCTGGTCTAAAGTAGGAGGGGGTATATTTTTTTGCGGGTTATCGGAATTGGCATTCCAGATAATATATGTAGGTATAACACGAGGGCGATCGAAAGCAAACCAAAGCCAGGCCAGTCCTAGAGCAAAGCCTGCTAAGGCGGCATATTTGCGATTGACACCAGTTGGAAGCTGCATTTTTCTCGCAGATTGTATAGCGAAATTCGAGTAAGAAAATGAAAGGAAAACATCTCGGAGGTCGACATTTTGTATAAGTCTGAAGATGTGCTTTGATCTTGGTGGCTCGGGGTGACTGTGCGAAGTGTGTTTTAAGAAAGCATGTTTGGACTGGGTGATGACCAATCACGAGTAGGCCCGCTCTAGTTTGAAACGTCAATTAGACGTCGAGACCGCGCTGATGAGTGTAAATTTCTTTTTTGCTTACATTGTCTGAGTTTCAGAATGATCAGGCTATGTACCAGTGGCAGCATCTAACTATTCGATAGAGTGTGTGAAGTTTGTGGGTTGCCAAGGGAATTGATCATAGCTCCCGGTGAGGGATGGGTTCATTTGTGGAAAAACTGCTGGTAAGTTTTGACTCTTCGACTGCTCGCTTTATCTTGGATGAAGTAATATCAATGAACCGCGAAGTGTTGCCATACATAAATAACATATATTGTTTGGTATATTTGAACCTCAATGTATATACCTCCTGGGTCCTTGGGCCTTTTTGTGTATACAAACCCATATTCCATATATCGTCAACGCCATCTAGCTCTCAAAATCTAAATTATAGTATCACAGGAATCAGACCGTGACGATTATGTACTCTTGCATCAAAGCTCTTCATCTTCTACCCCATGGATATCGTCGTTAGTATTATCATCCTTCTTTACACTGACAGACAAAGTTAGAATCCCAGCAGCAGCGTATGCAATTCCAGCGACCAGAAATCCTCCTCCGCTCCACAACCCTCCCTTCTTTAAACCCTCACTAAACGCTCCTGCAACTAAGGGGCTACTAATCATTCCGCCAATCGTGTCCATAACTGCGAGAATACCGTACAATCGACTGACTTGTGTGGGGTGCACTAAGTCGGTGAGGAGAGATCGAATGGCTGGAAACAAACCTAATCCAAGAGAAAACAGTACCGTTGCTACGCTTGTTAGTTATCATATTCGACAATTTTGAGTTTCAAATTTGGCTTGTGACTCAAAGCAATAGAATAGTAACAACTTACACATAACAAACAGGCCTCGAGCGGCAGATAGAGCAAGTCCGAATGACCCCAGGGTCATAAACATAGCAGAACCTCGACTAACCAATAAGTCCTTAACAGCGGCTTGCAAGTGAAACCTCGATAAGATAGCGTAAATAGCAGGAAGAACGAATACCAATTGAGCGAAATTCGTGATCGAGGCAAGAGGTATGAGGAAACTTGCCTATGTAATAACGTTAGTTTTCGAAAGTCATAGCAACAGGTAGTACATACATCAACAAGTGTCCAATTAAGTCTTTTCGAAGCAAGCTGAAGAAGAAATTGGGTCATATTTCCATGTAAAGATTGGACAAAGAATGTAACGGAGAGTGCGAGCAATTTTGAATTTGTGAAGACAAACCGAGATTCCTCGAACTTCTCCAGAAGCATTCTCCAATTCTTCTTTGAGAAGATCAGAGCTCCTTCATCATCAGTGGAGCTATCCCCGTCTTCCGCTGCTTCTGCTCGTGCCGGACCAGCGTTTGTCGAAGAAACAATCTGATGTTCCCTGAGATGCAAAGTTTCCGGAAGAACCAAAATCAGGGAGGCTCCTAAGAGCATGAACAAAACCGCTAACATCATGGGAACTCGTAGATTCGAGATGTTTGTCAGCCACCAAGCTAAAGGCACACCAGCTAAGGTGGCTGTCAGAGAAGCTGCTGTAATTTGGAAGAAAACTGTAGCTCTGTATGACTTTCATTAGTATGGAATTTTCCATAGAAGAAAGGATGATCGGATCAATGGTACCTTTTCTCTTCGGCCACCACATCCGCAATGATCGTGTAAAACATAGTTCTCGCAACCGCAGTACCACCTCCGAGAAAAAGAAATATGTTTGCGGACCAGATCCATCGTATATCAAAAAATGAGTCAAAATAGCCTATGTGACGTATAATCCATCATTAGTATCGTGGGACCTAACTGAACAACCAAGCCCCGTTCATTTCAGCCGCCATGCTCTAATCCCTTCTTCTTTTCTTAACTCTTCAAGATTCCAAAAAGAGGACTCACAAATAACCTGAATCCAAACCAAACTAAAAGTAATCCCCATCAAACTCGTAAACAGCACCGCTTTCCTCCCCACTTTATCCGCCAACACCCCAAACGGCACCGACATAATCAATCCCGGAATACAACTCAAAGTTTGATCCCAGCCCTTCAACAGCGCCAACTTCCCTTGAATAACATCATTCTTACAATGACTTTCGGGAATTGAAAGCGGAGGTGCTGCGGTAAACTTAGAGAGAGGAGCTGATGAATAATACGCTCGACATATTACATCTTCAAGAGTACGAGCCAACGGTGCTTGAATTAAATAATCGCCTATCTCAACAACCAATACTGAAAGAATACAGATGATAGAAACGCGAATCGCTATATTTTGGCGCCCGAGTAGTGCATCATGATCATGATCATGATCCGTAGTGGAGCGAACCGATCGGGTAGATATTTGGCGCAGTAAAGGGGTTGACTCTTCGGAACTCGGCTCGGAAGACATATTATATTGTAGGACTAATTACACGTATGAAAATGCTCCGATAATTGAAGCCACGAAGGCTTGGGAGCACAAGGCCGGATACAATATATATAGGTATTGCATTGCAAACATGACATCGGAGTTCGGTGTAACATACCAACAATTCCCGCCCCTTTATCTTACCATACTAATATCCCGAATTGTGGGTACGTGTCGATAAGCACCTTAATCTATACCGACCTGCTTATTTGATGTTCCAGGTATGAATGGGGCGTATCAGAGCATTGGGATTTGACAGCCGTCAACCGTTGGAAGACAAGAAACTGTTTTCATCAATCGTACATGTCACGGAACTGCTAATGAACACATTGGAGGCGCAATTGCATAAAATCTTAGGGAGAAATAAATGTCTTTGAACAGCGATGCTCAAACCATTCAAGCATCGGAGAGCTTTAGAATTTCACAAATTTCCCCCAAGGAAAGCAAAGGATCCCTTTCAGTGCTTTTCAGTGACTACTTATCACTTACAAGCACCCCTTTCAAAATATCACTTCGCTTCATATATCATTCACATAGCTAGTCATCTTCAAGTTGGGTCACATATGCGAACCTTCTATCAACAACTCCTAGATATGGTACGATAATAACTATCGAGCATCTTGCAAATTCCAGCCAATTTTAACAACCTGATTACATGGGTATCTGTGTATCTACTCAACAACCCATCCCTTTCCTCTAACCTTCTTCTGCACTACTTTCCTAGCCGGTAACGGCCATCCTAAACCACCTGACCCTTCCGCCCTCAAATAAGGCACCACCCAACACTCTCTCATTTCTCCATCCTCTCCTTCCTTGCCATTCTTTCCCGCCTTCTTTTCCTTAACAAGCACCTCCTTAATTGGCTTCCCATAGTCCAACAAACTAGTTCCCTTCGCCAATCCCGCCAATTGCCCCCCGCTAATATCAGTCAAACTATGCATTCTAGTTTTCTGTCTCTTTCTCGATCCATCCGCATTAACATCTTCAGCCGGTTTCTGTAAATAGGAGTAGATGATGTATTCGGGACATTCATGTGGAGAAAGGCGAGAGAGAGGAGAGGCGGGGTGGATATATACTGCCTTATCTTGTTCTTGTTCTTCGTCGTCGTTTTTGTTGGATGTGCGGAGATGAGAGGGGAAGAGCGTCAGGTAAGGGACATCGATTGCTCTCTTCGGTTTTCTGTATGCCTCGGGTTGTGTTGGGGATAGATCCGCTCGGATGGCTACATGATCGATGAATCCTGCCGCAACCATTTGTTTGAGGGCTTTAACTTGTAAAGCAGATGGCGGCGCCAATTTCTCTTCGTATTTCAATGCTGCAAATGCCGGAATATTGCTACGCAAGAGATCCGTGATTTGACGACGCAATTGCAAGATTTCCTTGAGGGTCTTATAGCGCACATAGTGGGATGCACACCAGGACTCTGTAGGTGCGTGGGCAAATTCTCCGACGGCTTGAAGGAGCTTAATGGCATCGGATCTATCGTCAAGGAAACAAAACGATTGGTGAACTTTGTTGAATTGACGGCGGAGATTGGCGCGGGCGTCTTGCTCGATCTTCTCAGCAGTGGTAAGGTAGGCCTCTTCATCTTCGCGTGGAGTAAGAGCGGGAATGACTTGGTTTTCAGGGATGAAAATATCGGCAGCGGAGAGGCCTGCTACAAGGGCGATGGTATATGGGAGACAATCGTGTAAATGACCGACCAAAAGTATACGAGCAAATCGTGGTGAAAGTGGGAAAATAGACATGGTGGAACCAGTTGGGGTGATTTGACCAGATGGCGAAAGTGCCGAGAGGTACGTAAGAAGTTTCTCGGAACTCGCAAGACTTTGTCGATCTGGTGGAGTCGGGAATGGGAAATTGACGACGTGTTGCAGATTCATTGATTTAAGTTGTAATACCACACCTTCGATGGGCATTCGTAATATCTCTGGCTCTGCAAACTCCTCAAAATCTCGCTCATAAACGGCGGATGAATACAATCGATAACAATGTCCAGGGCCAGTACGTCCAGCACGACCTGCACGTTGGCTTGCACTGGCTTTACTTATCCATCCGACTTCGAAACTTTGTACACCAGTCGTCTTGTCGTATTTACGTTCTTTTGATCTGCCACAATCGAACACATATTGAATGCCGGGTATCGTGAGAGACGTTTCGGCAACATTGGTAGCCAGTACAATCAAACGTGAACCATCGGGCGGAGGCTCAAAAACTCTCAATTGTTCTTTCGTGGATAGCAATGAATATAAGGGTAATATGTGCATCTTTGAAGGTCCAGTATCCGCTTCTTCTCCGATATCAAAATCTTCATCATCATTAAACGTAACTTCGTCATCATCATCGACATAATCATCAGTGGCCGTGTCCATAGTTTCACCGAATTCAATATCTTCGGCTTCGATAGGTGCATCTTTCCCTGATATGCGAACTTGTGGTCCTGTTGTGGTAGAGCCTATATTAAATGCTTCTTTTAATTTCTTGCTGAGATGTGTGATTTCATTCTGACCAGTCAAGAATACCAAGATTCCTCCAGGTGGAAGTTTGCGATGACCTTTGCTAATCTTTCTGAATGCTTCTTCAACATAATCATGGTGTGTCTTTCGTGCAAAATGAGAAGTGACTGGATATTGTCTACCCTCTGCTTGTAGTACCGGTGGTGGAGTAGAAAATAATGTTTTGTTCTCCGTGAAATCTGTGATTCGCAGAGTAGCAGACATGATGATAAGTTTCAATGGTTTGACAGACGAGTCTTCTAAAGCCATTTCCTCTCTCAGTCTCACCACTCGACTCAGCATGCCGATTAAGATATCGGTGTTCACGCTTCTCTCGTGAGCTTCATCAATAACGACGGCGGAGTACTTTCGCAGAGCAATATCCTGTGCTACTTCTCTCAAGAGTACACCGTCCGTCATAAATTTGATAGCAGTGTCTGAACTTACTGTTCCCTCGAATCGAATCTGGTAGGCAACCCGCTTACCATGATCAGCGAGCTCATCCCCTACACGTTTTGCCATACTAACAGCTGCAACTCTTCGAGGTTGTGTAACACCAATCATTCCGGGGTTGGGTGAGTCTTTAGCACCATACCCAGCTTCGTATAAAAATTGAGGTACTTGAGTAGTTTTTCCAGAACCAGTAGCACCATACACAACCACTAGATTGTTATTATGAATTGCTTCCATGATCTTTTGTTCTTCAGCTACGACTGGAAGTTTAAGTCTGACATCTTGGATATGTGAAGGCCTTTCTACAGAAACACTAAACGCCTTCCGTGATAGATTGGTAGTAGGTTGTAGTTCCATTGGTAAAGGATCTTGCTCCATAGGTCGAGGTTCGAAGCCTTCTATTTTTGGTGTTTCTGTCGCATTTGGAATATTTGTCGTTGGCTCATAGCCATAAGCTTCATTTACTTGTTGAGTTGCCCATGCTTTGAATGCAGATGAGCGTTCCTGTTTTTTTGAGGTCTTATCGTCTTCGTCTCCCTCACTACTCTCTTCGCTATCTTCTTCATCGCTGTCATCTGACGACCCTTCTTCGATGTCATTTCCAAGCTTCGATTGAAGAGCCTCCTCCTTACTTTCTCCGAAAAGGGACATGACAGTCTTTAGTAATTGGGCATGTTCTGGGTCGCTTGCCTCATCGCTTGCCTCATCGCTGTCTTCATTGCTGTCTTCGTCTGATGGTTCTTCCTCACTGCTGTCTTCTGACTCGTCCCCAACCATTGATTTGAGAGCTCCCTCCTTACTTTCGGCGAAAATACCCGTAAGACGTTTCAGTAACTCGGCTTTTTTTGGGTCGCTCGTCTCATCCGGTGTACTCGAATCGTTGGAATCTTCATCTGTCTTCATCTCATCATCACTATCTTCGACTTCTGAACCTGAAGAAAATCCGTCCCAGGCTGATTCTGTGGCGGGGGCTTGCGGCTTCAATGATATTTTCGATTGAACACCTCCTCGCCTTTGTCGCTTTTGTATCACTGGCTTTCCGTCATCGTCCACCTCAAGTGGTCTCTTCAAACCTGTGCCTGCTCCAAATTGTAGTGTTTGCGCGGGTGTCTTTGAAGCTGGGGTCGAAGCCGGCGTGGTCGCTGTCGTATTACCTTGGAGAAGCCCGCCTTCTTTCTTATGTTTGATTTCGTCGTCTTCCTCTTCGCTACTCTCACTCTCACTCTCCATCTCTCTAACCGTCCTCTTTTCGAAGAGTAGCTCCTCTCCATTTCCATCAATATCAACTCCCCTCTCCCTTTCCTTCAGCGCTCTCGCCAATCTTTCTCTCCTCGTCAATGCGCCCTGACCCAATTTCTTACTGCTCTCATATAATCCTCCCTCCTCTTTGCTCTTCGATAATTTCTCAATCAATATCCTATTCTCATCCTTCCTCAACTTCGTCTCAATGTATTTCTCTAACCTCTTTGCTTTCTTTCCACTGATCTTAGTTTCTCCAGCTAATTCCTTTTTTAATTTCTGCTTCTTTTCTTCGTGTGCGGATTTCGAGGAGGGAATGATTTCTGTCGCATTAGAATCAATGGGGTTCTCAGAATCGTTGGTCTTATTTCTCGCAAGCACTTTATGCTTTCGCAGTCGGGGTGTGAATATGGGAGGCATCTTTGGTATTCTTCAATCCACGGATCGAATGTAGACGATTTGATGTGGTGATTCCACTTTTTGACTTTTGCGATTCTGATCGGGAACTTTTTTTTCTGCCGGATTGTTCACCGTCTTTCGAATCAGTCTTCAATCAACGAAATGCGGGGCTGCCCCAAGCTTACCTAGTAGTTACCAGGACGACCTGACAATACAAATAGCTCACTAGACGACAACTCAAAGTATTAATTGTCACGGGGTACGGAGTGGAAAACGTAGAATCTCAGGAATCGAATAGTTGAAATTGTAGTAAACTATGAAGAGAAGAGGTTCAAGCTGAAAAATGAAGTTGCTTAAGTGCCCCCCTTAGCCCTTAGCCTAGCCTAGCTGCCTCAGGCAGCACACCTGATATATATCATCTTATAGACTTATATTATACGAACGTAATTATTATAATCCATTATATAAGTCTAATGTTTTATATTTATCGATATCTCTACTATACACTCGACTTTTCTTAATATATTAATAATAGATATTCTAGATAGACTATATCTAATTGTGACCAAAAGGGTATAAACAGGACTCCGATTGTATACTTAGAATCTACAAGTGAAGAGCTATATAGAGTACTAAAAGGAGGACTATATATTACAGATATTGGGAGCTCTAATGGCTAGGTCCAAAGGAGTGAAAGAAAGACTAGAGATATGTATTGTACGATGCCTAGATCTAGAGCTATAGAGCTAGGGCTCTAAGCTGTGAAAGGAAGATCCAAGAGAACCCGTCTTATCATACTATGAACCAGTGGACGGAAGAGAGCCATCTATTCTGTTATATAAAGTCGAAAATAATATCTAAAATTAATAGATCTATTTGTTTTCTAACTTTAAATTCAAAAATAAATAATAGTAGAATTTAGTATTATTTTGATAATTTAATATTATTTGTACTTCAAATCAAGAGTACTTCAATACTCGAGTGTATTTCAATGTTCTATCTAAAAGAGTAGATGATATCGACGTCATGGAGTTGACACTAGCGGCCGCTAGCTTTCCTTCTGCTTTTCGGTTCGTTCCGTCATTTTTGTTATCTTTACTCAATTCCTACTTGCCAGTTAAGTTCTTCCTACAGTTCCATCAACAACTATTTGTAACCTTCACATACGGTAGATCTTTCAATTCTCGAGACTTAAGTCGAATCGAAGCGTTGGGTTTTGCACTATTCTACTACTTTTATAAGCGGCAGATCTTCCAATTCTCAAGATCTAAGTAGAACTGAGTCGTCGACCTTTGCATTGTTCTACCACTTCTCATATATACTCACCATCATCCACGGTCATCCTGTTGCTTCGCAACCATGGCATCACAAGATCCCCCCCTCGACGAAATACAATGGAGAGATCCACAATGGCTCGCGGCCAATGGAGGTATTCATGAAAATACCATCCTTCACTACTTTGCGCAGTCGCCATTCTTTGATCGAACATCAAATAATAGCATCGTGACAACACAAGCTACTTTTAATAATAATTTGTGGTACCTCCTGGGAACCCGTGGCGCGTTTGAGGGACGACTCAAAACTATGTCTGGATTGGAGTTTATAATTGCGCAAGAACCTGCAGCGATGGGGCCGGGTACTGGTACTGGAGTATGGGTAATTAGAAAACAAACAAGAAGAAAGAGAGCTCCAGAGGATGACGAAATTATAATCCATTCATCGTATTTTGTGGTGGGAGAGAACATTTATATGGCTCCTACTGTTGCGGATGTGCTAGGCAGTAGAATGGTATATTTACTTTCTCTTCAATCTAATATTACTTTCCCTAATAGCAATGCAGTTATCAATCTTTACCTCCCTCACCAATGCTATTTCGAAAGTCTCCGAATTACCTAATTTCTCTCCCTCTCTCGGCCATACATACATGCCACCAGTCCCTCCACGAACAAAAGCTGTTACCTCCACTTTCTCTCAAACCGAAGAAAACACACCAATGCCCGATTCTCTAGCGACCGAAGCCAAAAATCCTTCCGTCAGCACCTCCACCAACGTTCTGGCACATCATCTTCTTGAAGAAACCCTCAATATCACACTCAAATACGGCGATGAATATATGGACGAAAATCCTATCACCGGAACCCCAGGCGATTTCCATTTCAGTACAACAGGTCGAAAGGAAAAGGAAAGGCTTATGGTACCACCAACATCGAAACCAGCAGGCTTTGGTCTAAGTGGTAAACCTGCGGCTCCTACACCATTAAAAACAGATCTGGGAATTCAAAAGAAAGGAAGTAAGGGGGAGAAGAGTCCTAGAACTCCGGGAACAGGCAAACCAAAAAGAAGAAAAAGTAAAGTGATGAATGGTGGGGTGAGTCCTACATAGGATGGATAAAGGTTTCAAGTGCAGAATCTGTTGTACAGTACATAGCTTGCATGTAATAATTTCAAGGCGTTGCAGAGGATATACCAGTACCGGACGGACTTAGTACAGCCGGCAAAATATATACTATAATGACAATACAAATAATAAATCATCACATATACATATCTAGCTCTCCTAAATACCTCAAAAGCAAAACACAACTGCAACCCCCATGTAACCTCACAACCAAACTAAAATCTAGATGTGCAACAAATAGTTTCATCCCCATCTAATCAATGCAAGTTATTTAATCCGCGAAGACAAGTCGAGTTTAGTTTAGTTTATAGTAGTGATCGGAAAGGCCCTAGAGGAAGAAGGATGTCCGATGCTTACAAGTGTGAATTTGTGAGGCACAATTACCATTTACCCTGTCTAGTTGGGTTTTTTTTAGTATGTAGAAGTTAGTTTTGTGTTATGATGGGTGGGATCATGGGAGATGATGTTTATGCCGTATTGCCGTGGTGGCTATGGATGGTGCTAGTAATACGGTGGTGGTACCGTGGTGCACTATGGTGATGTTGTATGTAATGTGATGTTGTGATTGACTAGGAAGGGTTGGGTTTAGTTTGTAGGTTAGCTACCTAGTAACCTTTAGTAATTTATGCGCATGAACTTGAGGTGGTGGGTATGGATAGAGATAATATAATTTGGGTGGATGGACGGGATTGATGTAGTGGATTTTTGATGTTGATGTTGTTGATAAGGCTAGTACTCAGTATGGGGAAATGAAATGAACTAGATGAGGTGAGGGGGGGGTAGGGTGTGAGATATGATCTGAGTTGTATTGTATTATATTAGATCCTTGGATTTCTTAATGAATAAATAATAAAATATATAGAATTATATCAAGATTGAGTTGATACTCGAGTATATCTAATTTGATTTAGGCTATACATTAGTCCTTCATTAGTCCTTACTATAAAAGAGTTCTCTAACTTGAAGGTTCTATTGATTGATGATATCATTAGATTTCCTAGATTGACTCTATACGTCATTAATCATTTCGCCCAAGTACTCGAGTATTAAATCCTATCTGTAAGCAAAACATATATTAGACAATAAACCAAACTTCTGAATAAACAAAAGCCTTCTTGTTTTACTCGAGTATCTCTTTTCAAACTTGAATTCATTTGTTTGTCTTTAGAACTCTTTTCAAAATGTCAGCAGAGTACGAGTAAGGTCTTTCCATCTATCAGATGATGTCTTATTGTCTTGTCTTCTACTAACTCTTCATGAACAGTATGTGGGACAAATTTATTGAAGCCCAATTGAATTTGGTTTTGTTTCTTAATTCAGAGGCCGATATTATCGAGGAAGAACAAAAGAAAAAACAAAAAGAACAAGATGCACAGAGGTTAAAAGCTTCAAAACTTTGGTTTGAAGAGTTCATGACCAAGTTTGAGTTTGCCGAGGAACAATCAATCCTACACTGTACCTTACCAGAAGACAAGAAAGACAAGAAAGACAAATCACTTTGATCCAGTTAAGCTTCTCAGATTGGGAGTCAACGGACACACAATATGGTTAATTCGCGGATAATGGAGGAGGTTGTAGAGCGAGTACCGTATATGGCTGTTGTTGGCTTCTTCGAGAAACACTTCGAAGGAAAGCCCTGGACAAACAACACTAGAGATATCTACAAAGAGAGTTGAAGGCCTATTATGCAGAAAACCGTTGGAGTCGGTGGGCATCTAATTCAAAAACAATTTTCTTTATGGTTCGAGGAATTAATGGACGAATTGATCCGTGGATCTGACTACGAATATAACACATCGACGAACGGAGCCCTTGAAGGGCTCGGAGGCTCTTCTCAAACTTGACACATTTCTCTTCCTTCCCATCGACACCGTCCTACCGGTAGAAGGGCCCACAGGTCACTTCTTGAGGATGGAAATATTCTTCATCAAGACATTTCTGCAAACAATGTCATAGTCACAGAAGCTGCCACTAAGGGAGATCCGATAGGGATGAGGTTGAACAGTCCCCCGAGCAGAGCGATTCATCGGATGGGTACTGTGTGGTTTATGGTGATCGATGTGCTTCTGGGACTACGCCATACATACTAGCATGATCTCGAGTTTTTTATATGTCTTCAGATGGATTGGATATGTATTCGCTAAAGTAACGAAGGTGTTGGGGAAACTTCTTAATCTGGAGCTATGCTATTGTATTATTTCGTAGCTACTAGCTCCAAACTAACCAGCCGGCCAGCATGTAGCACAGCGCGTCTAGTGCGTTTGACCTTTGATCCATGTATTCCTTCCATCCCACCCTCCAATCTGATTTTGAATAGGTTGCAAACAACCGTTCCTTTCGTTACAATAAACCAAACGTTTCCTGCTGCGAGCCTGCGGCACGACCCAGAATTTGCAAGCGCCCATCCCTATCCATCTATATTTAGCACAATGCCTATCCTATGCTAATACTGTATGCTGTATGATGTATGCTGTGTGTTGCGTGCATAGGCGTTAATTAGCATTGCTACTACTGAATGCAAAAGTGTCTGTATGCAATTTTTTACAAGAGCCAGGAATACATTTTAATATACTCGAGTATAGATAAACTTCTATTTACAACTGAATACCATTTAATAGCTTACTCGATAGCTAAAAGCTCAGCTCAGAGTAGAAATTAACACCTAGGACAATCTACCCTTTTCAACAAAATCCATCCTCGTCTCGCTTTGCTTCCCTCTCTACATACCCGTAGTAGCCGCAAGTCCCACCACGGTACAGCGTCTCGCATTCACATTCACATTCACATTTGGAGCTACTCGCTCACCCACTCACTACACTACACAAAAAACCTAGATCAATGACTGTCATACTAATACATTTGTTGCACATCTAAATTTCTAGTGGCGTCCATCAGTCACCATCAAACCTAAATCCCAACTACCTGAACAGAACACCAAAATCAAGTACCGTGACCATAAGTCCTACTACAGTATAAAATACGGCGTCTCGCATATATGCATGCATGCATATGAAGGATTGCGTATCCATAGCCTCTAATCCATTACACTACACTACACTGCTGGTGTTCCTTTGATGTTGGTGTTTACTATGGTACCGGGACTTGTATTGCAAGTTTGCTGTTAGGCTAGAGAAGTGCATGGTATTGCATTGTATTGTATTGAATTATATTGTATTGTGATATATTGTGTGTTTGTTGCATATCTGTATTTCTAGTGGCGTTTTGTTTTGCTATTTTGTTACTTTATGATGGTTGTGATTGTGTTTACTCCATCTTAACCCAGCCTTCTCACAATACTCCGTAAACCAACGTACATCTCGCATCCCATACGCATACGCATTCGCAATTCATGCATTCATCCACTATCCAATTCCAACCTCACTTACTCTTACTTTTATCTAAACAGGAAATCTAACCTAACCCAACCCAACCTAACCTAACCTAACCATCTAACCTACCCGCAACACATATCAACATCACCAGAAAGAATGCTAGGAAAATGAATACTGGTAAAACTAGAGACTAGAGACTAGTGCTAGAGAAAGAAAGCTTCTGTTGTATACGAGTATCTAATTCTTTAGTAGTATTTCTAACTTCTTACTTCTAACTTCTAACTTCTATTTTATATATATACATAGAGTATAGATGGGTATTAAGTTTCGATATCTTGTATCATGAGTATAGTATAGTCACGGTTGGCTACTCGAGTACTTATCATATATATATTGATCAATGATCATCACAAACCTCAATGGGATTTCCACTCCTGTACTCCTACTAGACTTCTATACTCTATTGGTAGCCGGGGAGGATATCTGCTACAGTGCTACCTACTACCTACTCTACTACCTACCGCTAGATACAGTCTATTCCGTTCCAATCTAGTTCAATCGAATCCAATCGAGTCCAATCCTTTAATAAACTACTTATCACTTAACAATAAACACTCATCAATAAACACTCACCTCAATATAAACACCCCTGACCAAAACAACTAACTAAAACAACCAACCAACCAATTAACCAGCCAACCGATTTACCGATTCTAAAAAGTATTTAGGAATATATTTACTATACTTACTATAATTACTATACTTATCATAAGCTACACTCGTACTCACTATAATTACAATACATATACATACACCAATACACCGATAGTATACTATACTATACTACACTATATTATATTATATTATATTTCCCTTGCCAGTGATTAATTTCAAGATATTAGTTTCAAGATATTAGTATAGTATAGTATAGGGTTATACTTAGACTTATAGTAATTATACTTGTAGTAAAAAGAATATATTATAAAAATATAATAGAGAAAAGGTTTTTGCCATGAAATGTGAGGTACTCGAATACAGTGAAGTGAGATACTAACTAGTATGATGATTTGTGAGCATGAAATTGAGGTTGAGGTTGAAGATAAATATGAGAATAAGATTATAGTATGGATTTGGATTTGGGTAAGGTTGAGGTTGAGGTTGAAATTTGAGATCTTTTGGAGTGTAGATGGGGATATGTTTATCAGAAAAAGGAAAGCAGGAATCGGGATGAGGATTTGGAAAACGAATTACAGTAGATTAGATAAACGTTACACATAATATGTTACATCTTTGAGAGAGAGAGAGAGAGAGAGAGACTGTTTAATATGTACGGAGCGCTGAAGAAATAACTATACATATAGCATATAGCGTATAGCATAACGCCCCAACCTACCTCGCTACAACCGTTGTCTCTGATCCACGATTTCTTACACCAGCTTCCTCTTCTCCTCCAGGTGGCACATCCAAATCATTCTTCTCATCTTCGACCTCACCCTTCTCACCCACCAATTCCGCCTCCGCCTCCGCCTGCCCCTCTTCTTCTCCACTAACCATACTCCCCCATCCGCTTCCCACTCTCTCTCCCCTCTCCTCCTCCCTCACATAATCCTTTACCTCCATCCACTCTCCCAACGAATACTGAACCTTCACCGGCCACTTCCAACACACCCCCCAATAAACCATAAAACTCACAAAAAGTCCTATCGGATATGCAAAATAATATGCCCTCGTAATTCCTATTGGTGCCCGGACCCCCATATTATTCAAAAAGCCCCAAAAATTCGGCACAATACCAATCACATACGCCGCATAGGCGCGCCAATTCCAGCCACCGGTATAATGATATGCGGCTTTTTTATCCGAGGTATAGAGATCTGGGATCTTGAGGAATCCACGGGCGATGATGAAATAATGGCAGAGAAGCACACCGGTAATGGCTGAGAGGAAGATTTGATAGGAGGCGAGAAAGGAAATGAAGATGCTGGCGGATTTGAGGAGGTACCAGGGTTGGATTGCGATGCTGAGTACCGCACAGATGAAGAATCCGGTGCGAATGGATATGTATTTTGGGACTTGTTGTGATATTAGTGATAGGTTGGGGATTGTGGGACTTGCATAAAATAAGGGAGGACTTACAGAGCGCAGCGATATCGTTTCCAGCCGGAATAGAGTTTTCGAAAATTGAAGAAAAGATTGCGGAATAAGCGAAGCAGCCGGCGATGAAAAAACATCCAGCTCGAGTTGGGGCGTCGTATGTTCGTTCGAGGATTCGATCGAGGTAGGTGAGGGGGGACCAAATAATCTCACCAAAGAGAACTTGACTTGAGGAGCTTACTAGATTACCGATAATTGCTACGATTAACTATTTTGTGTGTTAATGGAGTACAATAATAAATGCATGTGTGTGTGAGGATACGAACATTAGAGATGGGAAATCCGACCAAGTTTCCCCAAATAACATCTTTTGGTTTGTGGGCATAGCGTTGAAAATCGGCTGCATTGGAAGCAAATGTTGCACAATTAGCAGCACCAAGAAGTACAAATCGTACGAGAAGCCATGTTCGTTTGGTGCCCTTGACTGTACCTGGTTGACGAGCAACTGGTCCAATGCCACCAGCCATAGTCAAAGTCCAGGCACACATAGCGATGGCGGAAATGATAAAGACGATAAGTTTGGCGTATACAAGACCTTTCATCTGTTCTTGCGTTAGTCTTGAATGTCAAGAAACAGCTGTATGAAACCAACCTTTGGGACAGGGATAATGAGAAAACAACAAGTTAGAATCCAAAAGATTCCAAGTCCAAGCATACCACCAGAATCGAGAGCGGAACCTTCACCCATAACATTCTTGAAATCGGCAACATGTGGACTGAGTGTATGAAGCATGACATAAATACATTCACCTCCTTGGACTGCATTGACACCATTCCAAACAATAGCCATCACAGCACGATTGAATGTAGGCCACCATGCTCCGAAGACACCAAACGCAGCTCTGTTGAGTATAGGATAGCCACTATATATGTAGTTAGCATTGTCAGCAGGTAAACTGCGACAGGATCTTGTTATGTTCTAGAAGCGACTGAGATAATTGAATACATTCATCCGAAGTGAGAAGAAGGAAGTGGGGTATGTTCGAGTAAGAGTGAAATGATTGAAAGGACTCATTTCATGTATAAGAAATCCAAGTAAAAACACCAAAAACTCACATGTGATATACAGCCCCCGATCTACCATTGAACACAATCACAATAGCAATCAAACATTGACCACCAAAAGCACACAGAACCGATTCCCACATACTCAAGCCCAAAGCCTGCGCACTCGATGCCGCATACCATGTTGAAACCGTGGAAGCTATTCAATTCAATCAGTATCATCAAATATATATATATACACAAGATAAATTATCGCCAACATACTTGCAGAGAACCAAAATGTAAGATAAGTCCAAACATTCCAAGTGCGATCCGCCAATTTCAAAGGTCTGATATCGTCATTATCTAACCAATTATCCTTCCCATGAACATTCGCTGTGCCTTTTGCTTCAAAATGTGGATTTCGTAGTTTTTGGCGTAGGACACCAAATAGACCAGAAATCATTATAATAAATGTTTCCGCAATGAATGCGATTAATTGAAACAAGAGTGGTGCTGATGATAATGATGTTGAGTTTGGTGGATAAGAGGGGAGAGGAAAAGCAGAGAGTGCCAAGTAGTGGGTGGTGAGGGGGGAAAAGTTGGCATATCATCTGCTAGACTAGACCGTAGGTGATTTATAGATTCCTATAATAAATCAACACAACCAAACCTCCCCCCGTCTCAAAAAGATATAAATATGCACTGTAACATAATAACCATCCTAATCTAGTATTTGACAGGATGAGGCAGGTGCAGTTCCCCGCTATTCAGATTATATGTAACGCCCTTCGAATTCCAATTCTCTACAAGGCCGATATCGATGCATCCAAGATCATCCAAGAACCCAATTAAGAATCCCAGTGCCCATCCCAGTAATTCATATAACACGCTTGTACGTAGTACATACCCAGGGATATTTATTGTCAAACTTGTCATCAGACATTTTGATCTTTAGACTTGTCATCCAGGAATCATATCATGCACGAGAAAACGAGGTTTTTGACATTTTGGTGAGAGGTGAGATCTTATGAATGTGAGATGCCGTGGGAAATTTAAATGAGGGAAGATGTTGATGTTGTGATACAAACGGATAGATACAGATGTTGAAACGTTCATGTTCATGTTGTGTGAGTGAGTCGAGTGAGTAGTCGAGTGAGTTGAGTAGTACCTACACGTGATTGATTATATTGTGTCTCTTTTGATCGGTGCAGGGATTGATTATGAGTGAAGGCTGTGCGTCGACATTAATTAGAGTGGAGTGGATAGAGTGGAGTGGAGTGCTGATAGGAGAGGGGTGGAGCGACAAGAGGAGAGGGATAATCGGATAAGAGTATATTTTGTCCTTTCTTATCAATACCCCAGATATCACTGGATAAGTAATCAAAATATACATACAGAAAGTGAATACTAGAATTTCTTTTATTCATATAAAATTTCTATTGGATACACATCAAAACACATATTCACCACCCTCAATTGACTCCCTCTATCGGAACCCACCGATTCACTTCTCGCATATGACCGTTGGCGGGGTATAGTTAGATCAGCCACCATTTATTATTAGTTACGGCCACATCTCGTTCAACCACCCCCAAGCTTCATTCACTTAAATCTCCAATTCTCAATCCCCAACTCCAACTCCAACTCCAAACCCGAGTACCAAACATTTACCATCCGCCCTTATCCTTCCCCTCATCTTCCCCTCACCAACCTCACCTACCTCACCTCACCATGTCTCCTCCCCCTCCCATCCCAACCCCCACACCCACAACCAGCAAACTCGAGCTCCGCACCGCCTACGGTCCCGTCTACCGCGACGTACTCAACACGCCCCCACGCCCCTGCACCGATACCGAAATACCCATCATCGACCTCTCACTCATAGGATCACCTAATTTAACCGATCGACAAGCGTTGGCAGCAGAAGTACGCGCTGCGGCTGTGGGAACTGGATTTTTCTATGTCAAGAATCATGGGATTGAGGAGGGGGTTATTGCAAAGGCGCGGGAGCAGGCTTTGAGGTGAGTTTTATTTTTATTGGAGGGAGGTGAGGGGAGTGGAGGAGAGGATGAGGGAGGGAGAAGGGCAGAGAAAAAGTGGATGGATGGATGGATGGATGGATGGATGGATGATTGGATGCTAATGTAGTATTTATGGAGGATAGTTTCTTCAGACAGCCATATGAAGAAAAAGCCAAGATTGATAAGAGTAATTCTCGCTATTTCAACGGATACATGGGCTTAAAAAGTTCCAACATAAGTCCCGGAGAAAGTGTCGATGTCAAAGAATCTGTTCGTCTCTCCCCGAAACGAAATCCTCAATACTCCCCGTTCCTAAGTTCTAACATCCCACCCAGATCGCCTGGCGCTACTCACCCGAACACGACTCTGACCACCCCCAATCCCTCTCCTCCATCCCCTCAGAAGTAAAACCCTTTATCCGGGGCGAATCCTTCGTATGGGAAGGAACATCTCACCTCCCCAATTTCCAAACCGATACCCTCGCCTACTGGAAATCATGTCTAACCCTCGCTCGCAAACTCGTGCGCGTCTTCGCTCTCAGTCTTTCGCTCCCCGAAGACTATTTCGACAGTCGCGTGACGTACCCTGGTGCCGACGGCCTCTACAATTACTACCCACCCAGTACTGCGGAGGAGAAATCCAATAATAGTGTTGGGTTAGGCAGTCATACCGATTTACAACTATTTACCCTGTTGTGGCAGGATATGATAGGGGGGTTACAAGTCTTAAATAAGGAGGGTCAGTGGATTATGGCGGTACCCGTGGAAGGGACAATTGTGGTTAATATTGGGGATTTTATGATGAGGCTTTGTAATGATATGTATAAGAGCACGGTACATCGAGTGTATAATCGAGCGACGGTGGAGAGGATATCCATGCCGTTTTTCTTTGGTAAATTCTTATCCAGATTTTTCAATATTGAAACGCTAATGCAAAACTAGGACTCAATCTTAACTGTGTAGAGGGTGTAATACCTACATGCACCGATGCAAATAATCCACCAAAATACGAGCCAATATCCTGTGGCGATTGTAAGTATCCAACCTTGTACAATCCAACCATCCTCAAAACCTCCAAATCCCCCAACTAACTCACGAATGAATCTAGGGTGCCAACTCCGATTTAAACTAGAAAACGACGAGTATAAAAAGAAGAATGCACAGACACAGGGACAGACACAGGCACAAGCACCTAGTGCTGTAATAATCAAGGCTTGAATTTGCATATCTAATCATTTCAGTACTTTTGGCACATTGGGTAGTGCTAAAACTACATATTTCGTGGTGTGGTTTTACAGATCTTAGATTTGGTAGATTTGGTAGATTATGGATTGAAAAGGGGTTTGGATGTGGGTATACCTAGTAGGTATATCGTATGGAAACATACTCGAGTATACTCGGGTATACCATACGCATTGACTTCTTGAGAGTAGCGAGATATTTAGTAAAGGGGGGTTGGATATATGAAATGGAATGGAATGACGATTTATAATATGTTATACGAGTATATTATATCTCGTATCATGATATATGTCACGTCCTGTGGACAGTGGAGTATATTATAGAGAAACCCACGAGTAGAGTATCCTTAGTTTGTAAATAGCAATTCAATTCTCTCATCGACAACATGATGATTCTTGCATACCTAGCCATTCTAGGAAGAAGTATGCGCCATCATCAAAGGAACTCGATACCAGCCTGGATCTTCCTTGCGCTTGCATTCCTGTATTCCTGCGCTTTGTGATTGCCAATACGAGTACGGTATGCATGCATGCTGTACTCAAATTTCATTTCCACATAACACAGTACTTTCCCATCCTCACTCACCCTTCTACCTTTTTTTAAATCTCCTTTATGAATTCCCATCCCTACTTATTCACTCCCCCTCACAAAACCCCCACAATCAAATCCAACAAATCAAAATATCCCTCTCTCTCTCTCACCTTCACCCTCTCTCTTTCCCCCTCCCCATACCCATCCCCAACCGCACCCCCCTCCCCCCTTCCCCCCACCTTCTCCATCTCCAACCCCAACCCCACCAACACAGTCCTCCTCTCATCCGCATTCCCCCCCAAAATCATCGACCCAATCTGACTCGCATACAAATGACCTATTCTCTCTCTTGCTTCACCCCCTGCACCCAGTAACGTGCGCGGCGTTAGATGTTCGAGGGGTAATATCATATTTGAAGATTCATTCGAGGATGAAGGAAGAGGTATCGAATTATCGTAGCTGGTGGGCGAGGCGCTGGTTAGGGGGGTTTGTATCTATGGATGGGTGTGAGGTGTTAGTGAGCGCAGAGGGGCAGCCAAACACAGAATACCCAAGAGAGTGCAGTCAAAAAAAAAAAAAACAAACCCATTGACCCAGCCGACCCCCCTGACTAACAATAACCACAATTTTATCCGCAAAATACATGCACGAAACATGTGTATCTACGCCATTAATAATACCAGACGCAGCTTTTGAGCGCGCGGGAAAGGGTTGGGTGGAGAATTCTGAGGGGAGACGGAGATTTGGAGGGGGAGGAGTTGCTGTTGTTGTTGTTGTCATTGTGAAGAAAGTGTTGGTTGATTTGGTCGTGTTTATGAAGAGGGTGTTGGAGTTTGAGTTAAGAATCATTATCAGCCTTGCAGGAGCTTTGACTGATCCTGGTGTCCGAGCTTCAGCCTTACGGGGGAAACTCACCGGGAGCTCACTGGGACGAATTGCCGGTATCCTACCGGTATTCGATTTGGTTGCCCTCGCCCTCACAGTAGACCAATACGAGTGGATGAAGTAATTAATGATTGTCATAAAGCTATTCATTATTTATTATTTCTACTTCCTGATACTATCATCATCATTTATTAAACCATTGCAACAGCTCGGAATAAAAATGTCTCTTCATCCCATCAATTGCAACCTATGAAGCCAACATATACGATATATGTGCAAACGTGATATGTTCCCTATCATACTACAGAGACTCAGCTGTTTGAACATCCTGCAAAATATTAACCTCGCAAGTTATTAGAACAGAAGTCTCTTTTCCCCATATCTCCATCGTAATCGTACATAACAGACATAACGTTCCAGCGCCCACAGCTCTGCGAACCCAAAATCAGTGAGCCCTTTTACCAGCCACCATATATACTCGTGCCAGTGTTATTCCATCCACTGCTGCCAGGATTGTTATCAAGCCCAGTACTAACCGATTTGTTAGCTTTACCGCCCTTCCCACCCTTAATTGCATTACTAGCTTTACGACTTCTGCTAGTATATCCACCATTATCACCATTTTCGCTAGGTTCAGGTGAGGCCCAACTTCCAGCCAACGAAAGAGCAGTAGGAGTTCTTGTATGGCGGACTTTGTGACCACCGTTATAACTACCAATGTTGACAAAGCTTGCATATCCACCCTGATTGGTGTCGTTCCAGTTTTTCAAAATCTCACTGCCCGTAGGTGTGTGATCATGGAACTGGGGGTTGCCTTCGTTCCAATCATCATCTGTGTCTCCTCCCTTGCCGGAATTGTGTCCATCACCGCCCAATTGACTTCCTCGGTTATTGGAATTTCCTTTTCGGTTACCATTGTTCTGGTTATTCTTCTTATCGTTCCATCCCTTACCCTTGGTGCTTTGCGCTACATTATATCCTGTATTGGCTGGTGCACCCCACTCATTACCATTGTCTTGCTGGTTGTCTTGGTCATCTTCCTGGTCGTTGTTGTTGTAGGCAGTCCGTTCTGGATTATCGTGGCTCTTAGGTTTTTGGTTGTTTGACTTGTTATTCTGTGGCTTCTTTGAGTTGTTATTCGACTTGTGGTTTTGATTTCCCGAACCTACTCGAGAGCCCGAATTGGCATTGTTGTTTTGATTTCCAGAACCTACTTGAAAACCCGATTTCCCATTATTTTGTTGATTCCCAGAGCCTCCCCATCCTCCCGAATTGCTATTATCTTGTTGCTCATTGGACTTACTCCAGTTCCCCGAGTTGGTATTGTCTTGTTGCTCATTCGAATCTCCCCAGCCCCCTGAGGTAGTATTATTTTGGTTGCCTGAATCTCCTCCCCATCCACCGGAGTTGTCATTATTGGATTGGTCATTGGTGTCTTCCTGATCATTGTTGTCGTTGTTGTCCCAGCCTGAGGGTTGGTTGTTTGCATCATCATTGGCGTTCTGGGTAGCTCCTCCCCAGCCAGAGTTCTGATTGTTGGAGTTATCATTCGAGTCCTGATTGTTATCATTGCCCCAGCTCGAATCTTGGTTGTTCAAGTTATCATTCGATTCCTGATTGTTATCGTTACCCCAGCCGGAGTTCTGGTTGTTGGAATCATCATTCGAGCCCCCATTGTTATTGTTTCCCCAAGAGTCATTGTTCGGCGTGGCGTCTGCATTCTGCTTTTGGGCATCATTTTCCCCACCCGAATTTCCATTTGTATTATTGTTGGCACCGCAGTCATTCGATTTACCAGATTGATTCTTATTATTTGCACCCCATGCACCGGAATTGTTGGTAGACTGGTTATTCTGGTTTGCCTGACCATTTCCACCCTTTTTATTGTTCTTCTGGTTGTTGATGGTCTGCGTTTTGTTACTGCCTCCAGACGCAGCTCGTTCATTATTGTTTTGATCATTATTACTCCAACCACCTGAGTTTTGGTTATTGTTCGATTGGTCATTGTTATTCCAGCCTGAGCCAGCATTATCATTGCTCCCGCCCACACCGGAGTCTTCTTGGTTGTTTGTATTATCGACCCAGCTACCTGGCATATCGGTATTTTGCTGATAATTGTTATTATTGTTGTTACTGCCTTGCTGCTGGTGCTGATTGTTGGAAGAATTCCGGTTGAAATTGTTACTGGAGAAGTTGCGCTGACCATTCTGATTGGGAGTGCGTCGGACAGTGTTATTCGAAAAATTGCGGGGTAAGGTTTGTTGAGCGTGCTGTTGATCATAAGATACAGGTCCAGGCGAATTATGCATTGGAGGTGAGCCACCAAAGTGTGCTGAGTTTGGAGCAAAGGTGCCAATTGGCACTTGAGCTGGCGGAAGTAGGGTTGCGAAAGGATTGCCATAAACCCGGCCATGGTAAACACGAAGGACACCACTTTTCATATCCAAGAATGCGTTTGGGCGAGGATCAGAAGGATTTTCGATCACATCCTCGCGCAATATAACTTCAGCTCTCATCTCTTGAAGAATTCGTGTCTCCATTGTTTGACCGAGGTAGCCCGATGGATTTCGATTTTGTTGATTAATCCGGTTCTCAAATCGATCTGACTCGTCTGAACTATCTTGGTCGTATTGGCGATTGTTGTTTCTGGGTTGTTGATAATTGCCACCTTGCCTTGCATTTGTATCCCGTTGGTTTGTGTTTCCTTGGAGATTCTGGTTCTGCTTGATTTTTTGGTTTCGTGGTTGCGGATTTCTATTGTTGTTCGGTTGTTGTTTTTTGATAGGTTCAATTTCCACTTCAACTTCAGTCTCATCATCGGAGTCGCTTGAATTTTCCGCGCTGCTTTTATCTTTATTTTTCTCCCAAGCTCTGCATTGTGGGCATTCGCATGGTCGAGGCTCCGGTGGGTTCTTAGAAGTGTTCTTCTTCAATGCCGACTTAAGTTTTGGGGGTGGTTCTTGAAATTTGACTTTCTTATCAACTTCTTTCGTTGACTGGGATTTCTTGGCTTCTGGTTCCTTTACTTTTGGCTTCTTAGCTTCCTGAGTTGTTGGTTTCGTGGGGGGCGGTTTTGGGGGAGATGGGTCTGGGGTTTTTGGTTTTGGGAGAGGGTCTTCCTCGGAAGACGCTGCGGAAGTGTTGTCGTAGTCAGAAATTTCCACCTCGATTGCAACACGACGACGTATAAGTGGCTGGCTCGCTGTAACAATAGTGGGTTTAGCCATGGCGATAGCTCTATATGCAGATTTGGTTGGGGCAGGGCCAGCAATCCATTCTATCACACTTGCTGGGCGCTGAGGCATTTTGGAGATCCTCTCCAATACACAGATCGAGCCTCCGATGCCTGACTCTTTATCTGACACTCATCGGAAACCCAGGTCAAATGCTTGTGTGTGCCAGGGTAATCACTTGAGAAATAAGGACATCAAATGATTCAACTCTGTCTTACTTCAATCTTGGAAATAAAGAGAAAATCTAAGCATTTCCAAGGCGAAGGGCCTTACTCTTGGTATGCCAGTATGCGATTTTGATTACCAATGATGTAGAGTCCTAGGTGGATTGAAAAGAAGGGCTGCAGAATTGAGTATCGAACTAAAAATAGGAAGGAAGAGAGGATCATTCCACAGAGAAGGAGATGCGTTACTGGACTCTGGCGCCGACAAGCCTTCGCTGGGGAAATCAAAAATCTGACACGAAGAGCTGGGTAGCACCGCAGGAGTGAGGTGTGCAAGGTATCAAATTGAAGTTACTTTGAAAGGCACAGACTTTTCGATGAAGGAGTTCAGTGATTTTGTAGGATGAAGTTTGAAGGTAAATTCTTTTCGGTCGCGTTGATGACACTGGGTTGTAAAAATAGGTACCATAAGGTGTGTAAGACGAAACATAAAGATAGTAATAGAGAAATTTGAAGAGGATTTAGATTTAGACGTTGGATCGAAGGAAGAACAGTTCTTCCCTTATGATATTTGAGAGTAAAGGAGTTGAATTCCATGGGTGGTTGATCAAGATAACTTTGTCTCTTCCGGGTTGGGTTCCTTAGCGTGCCTTCCTCTTTGAGCTTCTAGTAACCCCCTCAGAATTTCAATCCCCCCGCGAGCGTACTAGATATTTTACAGACCAGACCAAAACAAACAATCATTTCGGACAATCCACGTTCTCAAATTTATTTGATATATGAGTTCCTTTAACTGACTTTCGAATACAGGAACAGATACAAGAATTTGGGGTAAAGGCTGAATATGGTAAAAGATTCATATCATCCTCTTGTATTTGAGGTTGGCCGTGAATATAGAGTACATCTATAACTCAACTTGCAACTTATGAGAGCTTACAACCAATGAATTCGTCCATATTACTTTGATATTCGCTACCCCTTTCTGATATCCAAATGAAGCTACTCTAGCGCTTAGCCAAAAAATATCATCTATTAATGGAAAAAGATGGATTTGTATTATGGTGAATTGACATCAGGCATTTGAATGTGACTTGAGAGGTGGTAACAATTTGCCCTTCCATACGTCACTGCACTTTGTGGAGGAACAGAATCGTTGGTCGAGCAAAAAGACGTCCCCTACCTCCACGCCGCATCTTGTGAGTTGTCATGAGAAAGTATAAAACCTTGTCTACTTTCCTCGGACTCCTAGAATGGTGTTGTGAGGGCTTTCCAGTACTAGATGCGAGAAACCATGTTCTGCAGTGCCAATACACTAAGTCCGATAGGCTTGTCTCCAAGTCTTTCCTTAGGAGGGGTCCTCCGTGATTCGGTCCATTGTTGAAGCTATATCCGCGGAACTTTTCACTCGGGATCCTCACAATTTGGCTTTGGCTTGTAGTTCTCCTCTCTTCCACTCTTTATTGATCGCAAGGTTTCTCCAATAGTTCCATATACCCGCAAGTCCAGCTAATGGTGGACACAATAGCAACAACCAAGCCCACCATCTAGGACTTTTGCTTCGTATAGTTCCCATGACCTTTTGAAGCTCCAACTTCAGTTCATCCTTTCCTTCATCATTCCAAACCACCAGTCCACGCCCCTCCCCCCTGGCTTGGCATCTCTTTGCTTTTTCTCTCACGTCCCCTTGGCTCTTTACCCTGTTCTCGGCATCTTCCTCCGTCAGGTGTGGATCTCTGTCTCTTAATCTCTGCATTTGTATCTTCGGATCCCTTACCGCCACCACAAGGACTGTGCCACAGATGACATCGATTCCACTCTCAAATAATAATGGCACATCAAGAACTACAGCCCGGCAGCCCCTCAGATAGCATCCAAGCAATTGTTTATACATCTCTCTCCTGACTGCCGGATGCACAATCCCATTCAACACCCCCCTATCTCTTTTCCTCTCCTGGCTATCCCCGAAAACTCTGCGACCTAGTGCTGGTCGATTCAATGGCGCACCTTTTGTATTATCATGGTCAGGATAGAGAGGAAGGAGGAGATCGGGGGTGGTTGATGAGAAATGTGCGACAATCTTTTCGTAACCTGGCGTCCCGGGCTCTACCACTTTACGCGCAAGTAAGTCGGCATCAATGACGGGAAGAGAATAAGGAGGTTGGGAAAGTATCGATGAAACCGTAGACTTTCCGGTTGCGATAGAACCAGTGAGGCCAATTAGTAGCATTTTATTGATTATGTTTGTTGATTTTGTTCGTTTGTATGGCTGAGGAAGAGGAAGGAAGGAAGTGAGGTTGAGTTACTAATTGCCGAGGCCTAAGTTGAGCTCAGACCACCTCACACCGCAAACACGACATCCATCAACTTCATACTCAGTAAGATCTTACAATCCACCATAACATACACACCGCTTCTACATCCATTACTTCGATATTCTAGAGAACAGGCAATGAATACTCACTCGGTCTCAAACGACATGGACCTCTGGCCAAGAACTTTGCAGCTGAAAGCAAAGGCACTTCTAAATGAACTGATATGACAACGAAATTCCCTTGACCTAGTGACCGCTTTTCACTTTCACACTTTTCTGGGCTTATATGTTAACTACCTTGTTTCATTTGAATGGTTCTGGCTGCTTGAGCAATCCCTCGCACCCAAAGAATGATCGATCAGACTTCAGATTCATATAAGCATAAAATCCCCGACATACAGGAGATCAAGAACCAAGCAAGCGTTGGTCTTCTTAGGAGTCTGAAATGAACAAAGTCGGAAGTCGTTCTCGACCACGTGTCTCCTCGCACATCGGTGATAATGGCAATCAACAAATTGAACAACAATTTTGTTACGGGACGTCGGAAGAAATTGCAATTCATGACCCCCTTTGTGGCGGATTTCCAGGTCAAATCTCAATCAATTGATGCTGGTTGATTCCGAAAGCATAGTGAATACCGGTGTAAGTCTACACCGACCGAGTAAAATCCAGGTCCTGTATTCCTCAGGGTCAAAGTTATCCAGATGGTGAAGATGTGACACCAATACATTCGCGAAAGTATAAGACTTTTATCATGAACGGTTGGACATTTCAATACGTTCAGATATTCAACTTTTAGCCAATAAACTATGGCCTCCATACTTTGTTCTCCTTTTTCAAAAATTGTATCCCAATATGTACAGTTAGAGCATCAAAAATAACGTTCTCCTGCAATCATCTCATTTCTTGTGCCATTGTCTGAGAGACCAGGCATTACTTCTTTTTCCAGGTAGGTAGGCCAAAAAGCACAGTATGGCGCTGCAATGGGGATTGTTGAGATCAAAGATTATCCCGTGGGTGTTTCAAAGATATCCCAAATAAGCGTGGACGGCCTTACTGAATCACCAGGGTAGACTTTAGACTTTGCAAGATTGAGGTGTTATACGAAGTCTAGTCTAAAGCAAAATTCCGATAATTAAAGAACAATGAAGAACCGGTAGCTGATTTTGTGTGACCTTGTTCCACTATGGAAGCAGCTCTTAGATTCATCTTAGTAAGCATGAGCATGCAATATCCCTCATCTCTAGAGATATCTGATTTTACCCCCAAATTTTCTTCAGATGAGAAATTGCTCTGCACTTTAGTCCTGAACTCGAAAACTATCTCAAACAAGACACTGCCTTATCGGGTCCTTTCTCGGCTGTAGACCTGTGTATTAATCAAGCAAAAAATATAGACTATCTTAAATCTGCACATCGAGACAGTAATCACTCACCGCGCAATTTCACATCGAAATCTTTACCCAAGTGATCGCTTAATGATTAAGTGGAGGATTACTGAAGAAGAACTATGCAACAATTGCCCAGACAAACCTCACAATGGTTGATAACTCACTTCATACTTTTGTACTCGTATAGTCGCTTTTCATCCGTCATCGGCATAAGTTTTTGTGTCTCTGGGAACATGAAACAGATGTAGCTTAAATCAATTTGATTGGGATAAAGATTCTGACCTTGAGCCAGCGTAATCATTCTCTCATAGAATTTATCGCAGATAACGAGTGGCCTTATGCGGTTGCCATGATTATATATTTTGCAGAGACCTGGGTAATATGGCAAGCTAAGTATATTCACCGGGACACGTTCTTCGAGTGTCTATTGATACAAAAATTCAAGTTCTTTTGATAAATTGTGTAGGAATACATATATGGGATGTGTATGGATGTGCCAGTCGAACGTGACATGGTTATTGGACTCAGCTGGGTATTTCTTACACCAATTTTATTCTTGTTTGTTTATTATTGGACATCTATTTCTAGTACATATACGTCATTAATGTTGTTTATAATGCAATACTTGCCATGGGAGGAATTTATGCTCTACCGGGCACTAGGTATAGACGCGGAATGAGAAAATATTGAATGGAGCTGAAGGGTTCGCAATTGGGCAGTGAAATAGGGTTTTAAGATTAAAGAGGTATGCCAGATATAGGCGAGGGGAGGATGGAGAATTTGAATATAATCCGATTGGACGGGGTACTGGGAGAGCAGAAGAGGACTCAGATTAGTGAAGGGGAAGTCATGGGACTTGAGGCATGGTCAGAACGATGAATGTAAGTGTGAGGAGGTATGATAATGATGGGGATTAGGATGGATAAAGTAAGGTTTGTGATTCGTGGTATAATATTAAGACGAATATGGAGAGGTTGTACGAGAAGGATTGAAATGGGATTGCGGTGCAGGAAAATGTATGGTTGCTTTATGGTATAGCGGTCTTTTATTTGGTTTGGTGAGTTTATGAAATGGAGGGCTGGATTCTTGGAATTCATATATGCATGATACATAGAAATTTGTATTCGATGGTGAGTGTACATCTTGCCGGTAACATCAAATGTATTAAGGTATTCGAGTACAGTGTAGTTCATACAGAGCTAGCTAACACCTCAACATATGGTTTAAATGGTTAAAACGTGTTACGAATATCATCCAACTAGTGTGGACTGATAATGGCGAATCTCTTGAGTTTGCATCGGGGTGTCCATTCAGTGAGAAAATTGGATAATGTGGACGCATCAAAGGGACAGGGTGAAGTTGGATTCAAAGCTACTGATGCAGGGGAAGAGAAAGCTCCACAGATTTGACGATGATCTACTGCGATTATGAAAATACATCAAACTCATTGGCTTCCATACTTCCACATCCCGTGATCGCCGTTACATGTCAATTCAACTATATAGAGTGTATGACGCATGCAAACAGTGAACTATACCATTTACGACACACAAATTGCCGACTTCGTTCAAGTTGAAGAGCTCTGATTGGGTGGATCGAAGCTAGCTACTTGGATTAGGTATAATGGGAAAACGTTGAACTCCGCTAATCGAGACTAACCCCTTAGTGCCGACTAGTTATAGTTCTAGTTGAAAAGGAAAATGTTTTATCTCACGCACAACTTCTTTTTATAGATATTCTGCTCACTCATTTTACCATATAATCATATCCAACACAATCACACAAACAAAATCACAAACACAATCACAATCGCAAAACGAGATTAAAAAGGTATTTCAACCTAGAGCCTCACACCCAGCTGAAGCAAAAATCAAAAGCTTACCAGCCAGAAATTAAACCAACCAGCATCATAAACCATGTCTCTCTCACGCCTTTTCAACAACTACCACCTCCGCGTTTCCTCCAACCAAGCACGCACCATCCGTCTCTTCTCTGCGCATCCCGCACCAATGAAGATCAATTTCATACTAGCCATGCAAATAACTGGAGGATACAAGGAGAGAAAGAAGCAG
Organism: Sclerotinia borealis F-4128; assembly: GCA_000503235.1. Lineage (NCBI taxonomy): Eukaryota > Fungi > Ascomycota > Leotiomycetes > Helotiales > Sclerotiniaceae > Sclerotinia > Sclerotinia borealis. The sequence goes on from KI628558.1 coordinate 101,732, forward strand.
GATCTCTTGACAGAGATGCGAGAAATGCGATTGGGATCCTCGGTCCCGATGAGCGAGCGAGCGGAGTTGGAGATGCACATCGCGAAGATGGGGATGAGTATCGAGGAGAAGGAGAAAATGCACATGGGATTTGTGGAGGAGATGGAGAGGGAAAGAATGAGATTGATGAGGTTGGAGGCGGAGAATTGTTTGCCGTTTGTTTTTATGAATCAGGGGATTTCTACTGGTCGTTAGGTCGTTAGGATTGGGTTGGGACTTGGAGGGAGATATGATGAGGGACTCGGATTTGATTTGTTTGTTGGATTTGGGGTAGGATGGTTTTGGAGTTTTGCGGGATGGGATGGGATGGGATGGATTGGAATTTGATTGGATACGGAGTACGTACGTCACGGTACTTGGAAAGTCACAATTCTATAACCTCATAGTTTCCTAGAAAGTTATGATCAGCATGTGAATATTGAAGAATACAACTATAATGTTGTACCTGATTGACCTCAATATTCATCGGTACCAAATTCTCTTTACAATGATAACACTCATAAAAATATAATCATCTCATAATATTAAGAGTCTCGACACAAAAGTCTAGATCTTCAAAGACTCTTTAATTACAGGGTTGCATCATACATGTGACAGGTACCGATATCTGGTATTAGCCCTATCGAAACAGGTAATTCAAGCTTTCTGACAGATTACCATGCTGACTGATTGATGAAGGGGGAAGATCGGCAAATACTACATTACTATTGATGACTTGGAAACAAATTTTTGCACAAACAATATTCATATGACGACGCAGTAGTTCATTCTTATATATAGATATGGACTTCGCACTGATTTGATCTGATATGGGTGTATCCATTGTGGATGGATGAGAGAAACCTTACCCTCAGCTGCCGTGACAAATCACAAATCTACAGAAGAGTTCACCAGGAACCATGATTATGATGGCGACGAAGCTAGCCGTAGTTATACATATAAGTCAAGAAAGGGAGGGGTCCTTAGTACTCACTTGTTTACAAAAATAAATTGATCAAGTGAGAAAAATGTTCATCTAGACTCAAAGACCGCTCCTAAGCTCGAGTCCTGGCCAACTTTGAAGCATTCTTATGATATAAAAACACAGCTAGTGAAGATAATCAAGATATACTTATTTTCTCAGGATCAGGCCTGTAACAAGAAACTCGAGACTTGCAACAAAAGTGTTTGAGAGGTTTTGATTGGAAAGTTTTGGGGGACTATTCGGACTAACTAGTCAATAGTCTCCAAAATACCTTGATAACATCACGAACTAACCAAGTCTTCAATGCCGGCGTAAACCCAAAACCTTTTTATGATACAAAAACACAGCTAATGAACTTTTAATCAAGAGACAATAATTATTTTGTCAGGATAAGGCCTGTAATTAAATACCAGAGATATGCAACAAAACTAGTTGAAAGCATATGATTGGAATGTTGTAAAAGACCACTTGTGTTTGAACTGCTAATAAATAGCTTCAAAATACTTATCTAGTATCCGGGTAGTGCTATGAAATATAGCCACAATAGGTAAGGTTTACTACTACCTAGTGGATGACTTACCGTACCAGAAGGTATATGACATAACGCGTGTGTGAAATTTGGGGAGGACTTTTGGTAAAGTGAGAGGTTGTGGAGATCCGTAGACAAGTAGAAGGTACAGGAACTGCCATCCGAAGTATAGATCACTTGAAACTTGCTCCCAAATGCACTTCTAGGGCTATGTAGACTCGAAACACAAAATCGATTTGATAAGTATGTAAGTAGAAATTGCGATCGACAGCAGGATGAATAAAAACTCCCCAAGAACCCCTTGTCATCTACCACATCTTTTGATGTCCGATGTATTAATATCACTTCTACCCTTTATACCCACTCACCTACTCCATTCATCTATTTCTTCCCCTGCCAGTTATAAACCAGCCTAATCTTCAATACCTCATCCCCCTTCCTAACCACTACTCTCCTCGTATAATATCTCTTCCCATCACTAATCGCAAATCCCCAAACCTGATCCGCCGTCCATCCCCTCTCCTCATTAACACTATAAGTCTGAACATGTCTCTCCCCACCCGGTCCACTATTTTCCTCCTCCCCTTCTAACCATTCCTCCTTCAAAAATATATCATCATCCACTTCTGCAACCTGCTCTATCGTACAAAATCGCGCTTTCCCGATAAGGTTTCCGAATAGATGATCTTCGTGCGCCCGGGGTTGCCAATCAAGTTGCCGCAATTCAGTGGTGCCTTTGATGCCGCCCGTGGCAGTTTGATCGATGTCGATGTGTGGGATGTGGTTTTCGTCTAGGTATTGTTTGACATGTAGTGTTACGGTTGCGAGAGAGATGGCTTTGCGTGTCCACCAGCCTACGCCTTGAAGGGCGAGGACGGGATCGGGATCATCGGAAAGAGTCTTGTTCTGGGGAAAAGGGAAGATATTAGTGAATAGAACATAACCATCAAGACATGCAGTATTGGATTCCGAGTGAGGTGATATGTTGATGGGATTATTGGCAGAGGCAGAGATAAAAAGGTGAGAGAGTAGCATATATCTTACCAGAACCCAATCTCCAGTCAATTCCTTTAACGAAACTTCGGGTCCAGCGGCCATTGTGTGATAAGGTCTATCTATCACCGTCTATGTCGCAAGTTTGTTGTTACTTGATGTCAAGGTTGATTGTAGGAGCTTTAGGTATCATGCGGGCGGGGTAGCTGTGTTTATTGATATTTTGAAGATGTCACGAATCGAGTTTGACGATAGGCAGGTTAGACAACAACGAAAGAAAGTGTAAGTAGGAGAAGATTGATGGAAAGAACAACTAAGAAGAAAAGCTCAATACTTATATCTAAAACTATTCAATGACACCATAACTTGTACCTGCAGAAAGTACAGAAAGTAAGATCTTACATGCCACAAAATGTCAATATCACAAGCACCAGAACCAAGATTTCGACATTTCTTATATCATCACCTCGGTGTACTTGCTGACATGACTTGTGTGGAGAAATCGGCTCACATGTGTTCTCGGCACCGATTGACCCCTTCGCGTGAACCATGCGAATGTTACCCTTGATGGAGCTTGATGGGAAGGGTTTGCGGTCTGATACGGGAAGAGGGCCCCGTTGATCCCGTTGATACAGCATTGATGGTGGAGTAACACTTGCTCCGAAATAGGAACTGTCATGTCGAACAATAGTATAGATTGAAAGCTTCAAGAGCTTGCATGGCATTCTGTTGTCATTCTCGACATGCATGTCATGTTATAGATGAGATGATGTGATTAATGAGCTTCAGGAAAACATATAAACAATACCCAGCATTGAAAAGGTGGTGGGTTAGAATTGGTGGTAGATTTATCAAGATATGGCTTATGTTTAGCTGATATTCAACCAATCAAAATTAGTTTAATCAGCAAAGCTGGGGTTTGTGGATTTTCCGTGCTCCGATATCGATTCCAACAAATAATTTCTTGTTCATACTCGAAGTTGCGGTGTTGGAAATTTAGAAGAGAGTCATTTGCTTCCCATTCTTTACTCATCTTTGTTTTGAAGAGAAACGCAGGGGATTTCTCAAACCTGTTCTTTAATCTTGAAGCTTTTGAGCATCGACAAAGACAAACGTTGAAGTAATTAACTTTACTTACAACATCCCTCAATATGCTCTCACAATTGAGAACGAGGGCAAATGCCTCTCTTCTTACCTCAAGAAGAGCTTCACAATATGTGTAAGTATCTGCAAAGTATTTGAATTTTCAATTAACTAATCATCAATCTAGACGCTCTTTATCTTCATCATCATCTTTCCGCGCATCCTCCAATGACTCAGAACCAAAACTCAATAGAGTCTCATCTGTTATCACACAACCAAAATCGCAAGGTGCTTCGCAGGCAATGTTATATGCCACTGGAATGACCGAAGAAAGATTGAATAAAGCACAAGTTGGTATTTCCTCAGTATGGTGGTCAGGGAACCCTTGTAACATGCACTTGTTGGAACTCAACCACAAAGTAAAGGAAGGAGTAGAGAGAGCTGGTTTGGTAGGATACCAATTCAACACAATTGGAGTTTCGGATGGTATTTCCATGGGTACAAAAGGCATGAGATATAGTCTTCAATCAAGAGATTTGATTGCGGATAGTATTGAAACTGTGATGGGTGGCCAATGGTATGATGCGAATATCTCGATTCCTGGATGCGACAAGAACATGCCGGGTGTCATGATGGGAATTGGGAGAATCAACAGACCATCTCTTATGGTTTATGGTGGTTCGATCAAACCAGGGTGTGCCGCAACACAAAAGAATGCAGATATCGATATCGTTTCCGCATTCCAAGCCTACGGACAGTTCATTACTGGAGAAATTACAGAAGAACAAAGATTTGATGTTATTCGTCACGCTTGCCCGGGTCAAGGAGCATGTGGTGGGATGTATACTGCAAATACGATGGCATCAGCCATTGAAATCATGGGAATGACTCTTCCAGGATCTTCCACCAACCCCGCAGATTCCAAGGCCAAATTACTTGAATGTTACGCAGCTGGTGGGGCTATCAAAAATCTTTTGAAAGAAGACATCAGGCCTTCAGATATCATGACCAGGAAAGCTTTCGAAAATGCTATGGTTCTTGTAACCATCACAGGTGGATCTACTAACGCTGTTCTTCATCTTATTGCTATGGCAGATGCTGTAGGAATCAAACTCACAATCGATGACTTCCAAGCTGTTTCTGACCGCACACCTTTCCTCGCAAACCTCAAACCATCCGGTAAATACGTCTTTAATGATCTTTATACCATCGGTGGGACCCCATCTCTCATTAAACTTCTCATCAAAGAAGGCGTTGTTGATGGATCTGGAATGACTGTAACTGGCAAAACTCTTGCCGAGAACGTCAAGGATGCTCGTGACTTCCCTTCCGACCAGGAAATTATACGTCCTTTCTCAAACCCAATCAAGGAGACTGGTCACATTCAAATTCTACGTGGTTCCCTTGCACCAGGCGGATCCGTCGGTAAGATTACCGGTAAAGAAGGATTACGATTTGTCGGAAAAGCCAAGGTTTATGATGCTGAAGATGAGTTCATCCAAGCCCTTGAACGTGGCGAAATCAAGAAGGGTGAGAAAACGGTGGTTGTCATTCGTTACGAAGGACCTAAGGGTGGACCGGGTATGCCAGAGATGTTAAAACCATCTTCGGCAATCATGGGTGCAGGTCTTGGACAAGACGTCGCACTTATTACAGATGGACGTTTCAGTGGAGGATCACATGGATTCTTAATTGGACATATTGTACCTGAGGCCCAAGAGGGAGGACCAATTGGATTGGTCAGAGATGGGGATAAGATTATTATTGATGCGGAGACGAGGTTGTTGGATTTGGAGGTCGAGGGTGGTGAGGAGGAATTAGAGAGGAGGAGAAAGGAGTTTGTGGCGCCACCGTTGAAATATACAAAGGGGACGTTAGCGAAATACTCCAGATTAGTGCAGGATGCTAGTCATGGGTGTATTACCGATTGAGGTACCGGTATTGTTGAGACGTGAGAGTGGGGTGATTCTATTTGGGGGGGATGATAACAGTGGATGAAAATAAAAATATATATTTTATGGGAGGTCAGATCGAATCTGGAATGATGGGGAGGGACTGGGGATTCACCATTAGGTGTTTTCCGATCTATGATATAGTTTTTGACGATGATGGAATCAAAAGCAAGCCAGCCTAATTTTCAAACTCAATTATATAAAGGTTAATCAAGTCTCGCAGTCAATGTGACTCACTGTGTAAGATTTTATACATACGTAAAGATATCATAGTAGCAGTTGTTGTAACTGTCAACCTTGACACTTGAGTAGGTATCTTTGCAGTGGCACAGGTGATCTGAGAAAGTAAGGGTTCCTTGGATAGCCATCATGCGCGTGCTGGTTAATCCGAGTTGAGCAGTCACACAAACTACTATAATTCTAGACGGGTATCTTCACAGCCCAGCCATCGACACGAGAGGGGGGTCAAATCAATGTATTGATATACTCGTATTGATGCTTTACAATTGGAATTGCTGTTCCCTCTATTTCTATTCTATTTCTATTTCTATTATAAAATCTTGATGTAAATAAGTGAAGAGTGAGATTGAACCAAGTAAGGTAAGTACTTGAGTAGAGTAGGCCATGAATAGAATACCGGTACTAGAGCAGAGTTTGAGAGAGTAAAGATGATTATGAATCTACTGGCGCAAATAACTCGGTGCTCATGAATGTAAGGCAAGTAATTAGGTGATGTAGGAATGTAGTGACGAGACGAGAAATTTGTATGAACGGTTGAATGGTTGAATGGGCGGATAAGAGAGGAGTGTGAAATAGGATTATAGGGGCTGGATTGTATGGTGTTGAGGATAGCGGGTTTACTATCTCAGAGTCTTCGTGCCTTGATTGTAGATATTGGTGTTGGGCAAATGATGAAGGGTGAAGGGTGAAGGGTGGAAGAGGGGGAGGGGGGGGGAGGGGGGAGCATAGTATTATAAGTCTTGTAGATAGCTAAGTTCTGCATACAGGTATCAGGAATTGCACTCGAACAAGTCTTTGATTCCGAATAATCCTGTGAAAATACATACCGGTACCTCAAAGAAAGATCTAAAAAAAACATCTAAAGATGCAACAAAAATAGAATGACTCTTCTACCCATGTATATGTGTCAATAAACTATCAAGACAGCTGCAATAAGAGTTTACATATAAAGTTACATGAATGAGTAGATAAAACAATAATCACAGACAGAATCCCTCAACTCAACCACAGAGAAACCTTTTGGAAGAATCAACAGAACAAATAAATACGATATGAAATTTTCATACTCATTCTGTTCTTTGGAAACTTCGAAGCTTTTCAAAGGATATTCTTAGATATTACTTTTGGTGGATGGAATGTCTGAGACAATGATGTATGAAGTATGAACTGAAATATCAAAATATCTCAAGAAAAGAAGCAAGAGATAAGAATATCTATCTGAGTCTCCACCAATCATAATCATCACCTGACATGACCTCAAAGAAGGGGCAGAAACCTTTTTCAATCCTCTCCGAACCCATACTCAAAGAAGAAGGTACCCAAAAACACTTTCCGATATGCAGTGTCTGTAAGAACTTTTACTGTACATGGATAGCTAGGGTATGTATGAATGAGTGGATGATATAAAAGAGAGAAGATATCGCAATTCCTGAGAATGTTTTGGAAGAAGAAGAAGAGAGCTTTGAAAGAAGGAATTGTTTGAATTGGATTCTTGAGGTCGGGTATGTACTTTATGTTACCTTCCCTATCATTATTCATAATTTCCCCGCCATCTTCAATTCGCTTCCCCTCCTTCTCAGATTGAGCTTCACTTGGAAATCTACTTTCAGCTACAACAGAGAAGGATGGATTTCTTGAAAGCCGGGAACGAATGGGAGTGATACAGTAATAACAACTGGTACAGTTCAACTGACACCATATGATAGGCCAACAAGGTGTTCTACCAAATTCTCGAGGACCAAGAACCTTCCAAGAACCTATCAAATACAATATCAAACCAAAAACAGTATCAAACAGCATGGTTTCCACACTCTATACCGTTTGTGCGATTCTCACATTCCTTCAATGTGTTTTCTCACATCAATTGTATCCCAATGGGCTTGATAGCAAACTAAGCGTAAGTTTCCCTTTCACCTCCTCTCCTCTCCACAACTTATCCAGTGCAATTGAAACATTCATACCCGCATTATTCCAAGACTAATTTCCACAATAGAGAACTACCATTCCCCGTCGAGAATTAGCACTATCCAAGCGTGACGACATCGATCCCTCCCTCCTCTACCCAACTTATACCCTCACCGTCCCAATTGATTATTTCCACAATGAATCCCGCTATGAACCCCACAGCAATGGAACATTCGCACTCCGATATTGGTTCGACGCTACCTATTACAAACCCGGCGGTCCAGTAATCGTTCTTCAATCCGGAGAAACGGATGCTACAGGTCGATTACCATTTCTACAAAAAGGTATATTGCATGAATTGGCAGTGGCGACAAATGGTATTGGTGTCGTACTTGAACATCGTTATTATGGTGCTAGTATCCCAACCCCAGATTTCTCGACGGAGAATCTAAGGTTCTTGACCACGGAACAGGCGTTAATGGATGAGGTTTATTTCGCTAGGAATATTGTGTTTCCAGGGTTGGAGGATCAGAATCTTACGGCGCCAAATGTGGCTTATATTGGGTATGGAGGTTCTTATGCTGGTGCTTTTAATGCTTTCTTGAGAAAATTATATCCAGAAACCTTCTGGGGTAAGTTACTTCCTTCTCCTTTATGTTTATAACGCGGTAATGTGACTAACATGTGATTAGGTGCAATTTCCTCCAGTGGAGTCGTGGAAGCCATCTATGATTACTGGGAATACTTTGAACCCATCCGAGTCTATGCTGATCCCAAATGTATCAAGAATACCCAACTAATCACCAATTCTATGGATAACATAATCATTGGACAAGAAAATAACACGGCGTTAGTCGACCAACTCAAGACGACTTGGGGACTTCCAAATATCACTTACTCCAATGATTTCATGGCGACAGTCATGTACGGAATGTGGGAATGGCAATCAAAGAATTGGGATCCGGAAGTTGCGGGAACGCCATATTTCGATTACTATTGTGGCAATGTTACGAGTAATAAACTTCTCTATCCAAGTTTGAGTGCCTCTACGACGGAGGTTCAGAAATTGCTTACGAAGGGTGGTTATGGTTCTCAACTTGATAGTTTGACCATTCCGTATCTTAATTGGATTGGTTGGTTGACTGGTAAGAATCCTCCTCCAACTCCCACTCATGCCGTCTACAAAACCGTTAACAATGACTAGATTACACCCTCGCCAACTTCGGCGACTGTTTCCCAAATCAAGATTCCTGCTACTCAACCCACAACACCACCTTCTTCGCCCAAGACGACTCCAGCCAATCATGGCGTCTCTGGCCTTACCAATACTGTACCGAATGGGGGTACCTCCAAAACGGCGGATCCGTCCCTTCAAACCAACTCCCCCTTTTATCCCGTACCATCGATCTCCCCTACCTCTCCCTCATCTGCGAATATTCCTTCAACATCACCACACCCCCTGATGTCGAAAGAATCAACCAATACGGCGGTTTCTCCCTCACCTACCCCCGTCTCGCATATATCGATGGCGAACAAGATGTCTGGCGACCCGCTACCCCGCACGCATCCCCATTTAATTCCACGGCAAATAATCGGACGTCGACGATTGATCAACCGTTTATTTTGATCGAGGGCGCGGTTCATCATTGGGATGAAAATGGAGTGTTTAAAAATGAGACGACGGGTAGTTTTCCTCCGAAGTCTATTGATAAGGTTCATAGTCAAGAAATTAAGTTTGTGAAACGGTGGATGGAGGACTGGAGGGATGATTGTAGGAGGACGGGACGAGGGCTTGTTTGAGTTTAGGGGGCAGGGGGAAAGGTGATGGGGATGGAGGTTATAGCTATTGTACATGTTCTTAGATATATACAAGTATTGATATATGAATGAATGAAGATTTTGAAAGTAAACAAGTGAGCGAGCGAGAAAGTGATCTAGTAATTAAGTAAATAAGTAAATTTGTTCATTTTATATATCAAATGTTTAATTGAATATAAAATATTATATAGAGGTTTATGTTTCAAGTATGACTATTCACAGGGTAGATGGGAAGCTTGTAGGGTAGAATCATAGGGTCTAAGGTAATTCTAATTTCACTAAGGAGTGAAGGAATCTATGAAGAGAGGAACTCCTGCTATCCCCAAATGGGACTAGCTCCCCCTGGTCACGTGCACCACGAGAACCATTCCTTCAACAAAATGAGCGTATTAGCGACACCCACCACCCCCCCTTACCCACAAGCATCGCGAATGATTCTCCCCCTTGAGCGATTAGAAGTAATGACTCGTAACCATGGGTCACGAAATCGCCTTCAAGTTTTCGTCAACTTGGAAGCAGAGAGAACCAATTATTAGTTTGGGCTCAACCTTTCATACCTGTTCTCATGTCTTCTCAAGCTTCGAATTTTTTCATCCTTGTTGGGTTGAAAGGACTCCAATAATCCTCTATAACGCGAGGTAATCTGAGTTGGCGATAAAGGGCCGACTCAAAACCTTCGACCTCAGCTTCCTGTTTTTCAAACGTGACCATTTCATAGTTTGGGTATTCTCCTTTCTGCTCCCCTTGATACGACAGCGCAGCGTCTGCCATTAATTGCCGCAAACAATTTCCATCTCTCGTGAGCGAGAAAACAGTTTCGATGAATTCGGGTTTAAAGGCAGACACACCATACTTCAACAAGGCTGGTCGAAGGGCGTCATATACAGAAGTACTGACATCACCAAGGTCGTATTGGTCCGCGTATTTTAAGAAAGAAATACAGCGTTCGGCAGTATTCTGACCACATTTCGAAACAGAGAGCTGATCACCAACGCTATGATGGAAGATGTACTCTATCAGAACCTCAAAATCTTCCACAGTATCTTCTGGTAATTCCATTCTCTGAGTCTGACTTTCTATAAACTTTCCAGCGAAGGACCGGTCGAAGACTGGAGAATAGTACGACAGAAGCTCTTTCGGTAATTCATAGGTCTTCTTATTGGGGCCGACAACTATCTTCACTTTTGGACCTACAATCATGCTGCAAAAGATTTAATTGGTTTATACAATCCATGATGTAAATGTGGGCTCAACACTAACTTGATATACAACTCGGTTGCAGGTCTCTGAGGACAATGTGGTGCCTTGGTTCTTGGGTCATCTCTCTTTGCCGCGTCAAAATTGCAAGTCTCAATTCTCTGAATGGATGTGCCGCCTTCATCACTTGGAGTTGGAGTAGAACCTTCAGTTAAATCGGACAAGAATGGTAAACTGTCGGAGCTTATCGTCGGAGGAGAATTTGGCGTTGCAAGGCTTGTGCAATGTCTTTGAGGAGGAGATGCTGCGAACATGTCGTCGGATGTATCTAACGCCGAGGTCTTACGTTTGACTCCGGAAGCAGTAGAAGCTGTCATCATACTGGATGGTATTGCAGACGTGGTGTGGGTTTCACGAAACACACGTAAAGGTCTCGAACCAATCAGATCGTCAGGTTCTTCTTGCTTTACTCCGGAAGATGAATCAGACTTCAAATCTATTGAGAATATCTGATCAGCTGCAAACTTCTGAAGTATAACTCACGAACAAGACAGTAACGAAGCCTGCACACTAGAGACTTTGGGATAACCAAATTCTGGAAGCGTGATTGAAAGGTGAGAATTGACTTATCAAAGGACCGAAAGATTCAGATGATATGAGTGAAGATGAGTTTCTCTGTGCGAAAAGGGAAAACAAAAGGAACGGTGAGGTATGAGAAGAGAAGATGAACTTTCGAATTGCTGTGATTGCGATGAGGAAAACGGACAGTATCGCTGAATGATATCAATAATAATATGGAGGATGTGTTCCTCAAGTCATGAAGAAGAAGTCAAAACTTTTGAAAAGAAATCGACTGAGGATAAATATCTAACTCTTACAACAAATTTGATGAAATGAGGAGAAAGTCGATGATATAAACCCAGAAATCCTGTGAGATCGATGGAATGAGGATACAATCCCTCAAGATGGAAGAGGAAGAGGAAGAAAAGAAAAGTCAGACGAGAAGTGAAGATGAAGGTTGTGCAACCACATTGTTGAAGGCGGCACATGGATTGGCCATCGGGTGATTTGATGCTGGGAGTTGTTGAGGGTTCTCAGGGTTAAGAGGATTTTGATGATGTGTTGGAATATATAGACCACGGTGATACTGGTTTTGTTTAAGTATAAGATGTTACTGTAGGTATTCCGTGATTCTCCTTTCAATCTCTAAGTGTTCTGTCACAACAACTTGATGGCTAGGACATGAATGACACTTGATCAATGGGTACAAGATTCATCTTGAATCCTTTTTATCTTTATTCTCAAATCCCAAGCAGGGTTTTATGACGATTTTCCAGTGTTACTTTGAACATTTACGTTTATATTCATTCTTTATATAAACAAAATGGTATGTTGGAGTATCCTACATGCTCCAAATGTACACAAATCCCACCGCTCTAACATAATCAGCAGTAGCGGGACATCTAAACACCGCAGAACAAGCTTTAATCGGCCTCAGATATCGAACAAACCTTTTGGACCTGAATGAAGTCGGCTGGAATAATTGAATTCCGTAAGGCAGCGATAACGCTAGTAACTTGCTTCTGCAACCGATAAGAGGTTTAGTGGTAACCATCATGAATAATATGGTAATCGACCATTGACATCTATCCCCAAAACATAACAATCAAAATCATCCTGCGTTATCATACAACCCCAAAACATGAAATTGATCACTAGGCCCCGATTTCCACCGGCTCAACCAAAGGCGACAGAATCTTAACATCCGTCTGGCGAATGGAAATGTTGTCCTGCTGTCCGATGAGAGCACAGCTGGAATTGTACAGAAGCAAAGTAGTTTTTGCTCGGGGGCTTGTCGGCAACGGGGTCGTTCATCAGGTTGGTGATGGTGCAGTAGCCGGCTTTCATGGGCTGGAAGGTTTTATCGCAGTAATGAGAGTGGATGGAGAGGTCTTGGAGGTCGGGCCATGTGTAGCTTTGTGACTTGCGAAGGGCTGCGGCGAGAGTGGATGGTGGGGATATGCTGGATAGGGCGAAGAGGACGGCGAGGGGGCCTAGGAGGCGGGTTGGTGGGAGTGTAAATTTTTTCTGTTGATGGCATTAGCTTATATGTATAGAGGGATGCAGATGGGATTTGCACTTACTTGGATGTGGAGATTTCGGGGTGTGTACGTGTATGTGATGTTTGTATGTCGAAGACTAGAAGGGTGAACGGTCTGTAACTTGTGGGGTATAGGGGACCATGTTCGATCTCCTTATTGACTCATCCCCTTTTCTGAAAACTTACAACTGGAGTTATATCACTGATCAAGATACTCGAAACCAACCTCTGAGTCAATGGTAAGGATGGTCATTTGAATATTGTTTAGGAGTAACAATGAATGCCATTGCCGAAATCAAAACAGAGAACCAAAACACTCCAGAGTTCGGCTTGAAGCGGAGGTTGCGCCTAAAGATAATAGGAAGGTCGAAGATCATTCTTAGTCACTTTCGAGCCTAACAATTGAGAGCAAGTAATCTGTGAAATGATAGTCATACTAACATATTTTGGATTTGGCTGTAAGTAAATACAACTACGGATATCAAAAATAGGCTAAAATTCATGAACATGACATGTTTTGCCTGTCGCAAACATCCACCCCAAACTGGATATCCCCTCCCCTCCGACACACCTGATTTCGCACTTAAAAGCTTGAAAATATTTAACCAGTGCAACCACCAAGTCTAACACTTCCAGCATACATCTCATAGGTGTCCGCATTATTAGCAGCATTAGCAGCCGACAAACCCTTAGCAGCAGCTGGTCCATAGGCCCAATCTTCAGTACCATACAAATGAGTCATCTCATGCAAGAGACTTCCTGCACGATCATAATCGAAATCCGCACAAGTGGAAGAATACTCAGGGAAGCCCCAGTATCCATTGTTTGGGCAAGGAACAATGACGTTGGCAGTGGGAACGGTGTAGAGTAATGCACTTCCGTCAGAGCAATCTCCATAAGTATCGGTGCAGGAAATCTTGGGAGATTTGGTTTGGACATTCTTGACGTCGGTGTAGATGCTGCGGACGAGGGTTTCCTCAGAGGTAGACTTGAACCAGGTGGTGAAGTAATCAGCAGCGGAACCAGCAGCGGTGTAAGCGTTGGTAGCGAGGGTGATGGCATCGGAGACGGTGGTTTTAAGGGAGCTGGTTTGTGCAGTGGAGCAACTGCTGTAGGTCACGGCACGCTTTTGGATGCGGGACATGGAAGCAGGTTCGCTTCTAGAGATGAGATCACTTGAAGAAAGAATTAGCTGGGAACAGTAATTTTGAATCGTGGAAATTAGAAAAAGGCTACACTTACGATGAAACCTTGCTTTGATCGGGAGTGATAGTAACAGTGTTGGATGTGATGTCGCCGCAGAGAGTAGTTTCGCCAATCGAGGCTGGCGCTACTTCTCCTGTTACGTATCTGAAACCTTGGATGGCAGTGATATCAACTGTCTCGAGGCCTTCAAGGTTATAGGTCTTAGCTGCGTTGACAGAAGCGGTAACTGTCTCGCCAGCTTGAATTACTTGAAACATAGAGGCATTGAGACCGGTACGTTTGTAGTTAACATAGGTTCCCTTGAATTCAAGATCCGCGGCATCTGTAAACCATTAGTCATGATGCTAAATGTAACAGAAAATAGGAGCTCAACATACTTGCGGAAGCTACGAGATCCAAAGTAGCATGGTCACTTAAGACCGTGTTACCCTTGAAGACAGTGATAGCCTCGGCACCGGTGTTTGTGACTGCGACTTGAGCAATGTGATCGGTGGTACCAGAAATCTCAACGGAAAGAGGGCAGGTGGAAGCAGCGATAGCTACACCAGCAAGGGCGGCGACGGGAAGGATCTTGGAAATCATGTTGACTTGACTTGAGACTTGTCTGTGTGGATGATCTTTCAACTGAGGGAGAGAACACAGGCCTATAAGTACTGGTTTACTTCTCACAACCAAGCGATAATAATATCCCAGAAGAGGCAGGTAGATTGAGAGCCCCTCTGTTTCATTAATTGTATCTATCCATCATCACGTTCTCGTCATGTAAGCTGGCGTAATCAACGATCCATTCACGTATATCTAGGTCGACTAGTCCTAGTTACATTACGAAGGAAGCAAAGCCAAGGCGGCTCAATGGAAAGCGTAGTACTCTCATCGCTTGGCAGCATGAATCTTGTCCATATATAGCAACTCGATCTCATCTAGATATCAGCGGCGCGGACAGTGTCAACAATGTTTTGTTGACTTAATGTAGATATGGAGTAAAATTCTTGAAGAAAGAAGTTGTGAGTGTTGTGAGTGGTAGAAAATATATTTGCCGAGGTGTGGATAAGCTCTTCCACTATGCCTCATTAGGCAGGGGAAACTTCAAAAGGGGGCTTGGCGAGAAGTGCCAATCTGGATAAGCATCAAAGTTTTGCCAAGCAATTGCTTGTATATTTCGTTCAAGGTTTTGCTTACATAGGAAGGTGGAGATGGCGCTGTGCCAATATGCGCCAATGGTATTGACGATGAGGTCCGTACAAATGCCGACGACCAAGTTATACTTTGCAGTGCCTTATCTCGCAATTTCATGTGATTAGGAGAATGTAACCAAAAACGGCAGCTCGAGGGACTGTGGATTCGTGTCTGTCTGTATCTTTGATCGGCGTTGATGCTAGTTGATGGATCCACGCGGAGTATGGGCGATATCTTCTGATATCACCCATTTCGATGACACATGAAATCGAGGGTATCTAGCATTTTATTATCTCTTTGGGTTCATCAACGAGAGACACAGAAGCGTAGCATTGAGAGTGAACAATGCCGTGCGTATATCTTGGTGGATGAGATATTAAGAAGAGAGACACCAATCTACTGTGATGGCTCTTGAGATTCATGGTAGCTGGCCTTTAGATGGGCTAAGCGCCGACAACAGTGATTATGTGGGGTAATTCACCTAAGGTCACCTATCATGAATTTACTAGATGAGCCCAACATCAATATACTCTCATGAATTCAATGCATTTCTAACGTTCTTAGCCAGATTCATACTGGCTGGTGGAGGTTTTGATTCTTCTCATATTCCTATGCTTCAATAATCACCGTTTTCCACACACGACTAAATTCAAATAACACCTCAAGGTATTTTCGTACTGCTAAATTGGGGATATTCTTGTGCGCATGTCATCTAGGAATGTTTGCTAGTTACATCGTGGTTGTAAACGTATGTTGGCGGCAACAATGGTATAGAGCTGATTGTTCTATCCAATCGTTCATGATAATACATCACGTTTAAGGCCGTCCAACAGTTTGGTTGTCAAATGTGTATGGTATTAGGAATCCTTTGACGACACAGTTACTTCGGTTGTAAGTAGTAATGTTAGTGTTTGGATATATTTCTACATGCAACATCCAACAGATATGCAGTTATGTATTAAATCATTTTCTCTTGTTGTTTTGTTTCATCTTGATCCTTATTGCATGGGCAAGTGGCAGCTTTGGTTTTGGCTTGCGAGGCTCAGTCTGTTGTTACTGTAGTTGCAACCTGTATATCTCCCCATATATGATGCCGCCCTTTTCCTTTTCCCCATGCATACTGCTCTAACTTACTTTCCTCTACATCTCCTTTGGCATCCTTGACCAGCGACAAACGAAATAAAGCTCTCGAATCTTTTCAACCTTTATATTTGCTTCAAATTCAACTGTGCTCTCCCTCTTATTGAATAGAACGTTACTGAAATTTATTATCATTGAATGGGTCGCTTTGTATTGAAAACTTTGTCCCTGTGGCTTTCGATATCAGCGCCAATGGTCGTTCGTTCAATCTCTTCCTCAGCTTAATCTATGAATATAACATGCTAACCACACTATCAGCAACAAACGGTACTATGACACTTGTGACGAAGGCAGCTCCGCCAAATGTGACGGATAAAATGGACAAAACATCATTGGAAACATTACGGTCACACCGTCCAATTTCAAATTTCCTATGTTCTGCACTTTTCCGGAACAGCCCATCAATGTAGACGGTGGGACAATTCAATCGGTTCATCAAACAGCTACATCCGGTCTCTGGAATGTTATTTCTCCATAACCAGCAGAAAGGGTTGACATCGAGTGCGGAACTGCTCTTAATGTGAACATAGCTTTTATTGGATCAATATCCAGGTACTTGCGAAGCGTTTTTGTAGGAGGGACCTATAATTTTGACACTACAGGTGAGTTATGATCGATCTCAGCATGGACTTCTGTCTTAGTATCATGGTTTTCATATCTTCGAGTGGACTAAGAACATCAATGTTTACTTAACATGGAATCAGACCTAGAAACAACAGTCCCTATCTCAGAAATCAGATCCGAATACCCCAATATTAACACTCGCACATTACAAAGTGTGGCTTTTGAACCTACGATGACAAAGGTAGCTTACGGAATATATTCGCAGGCGCCTCCTCAAGCTATGCTTAGTGTCATGTGTCTCTCAATTATTTCAAACTCGGTTTTCATACCTGCCATAGTTTTATGAACTTCGGAGGGGTAGCTGGTGTTGGATGGGAAATAGAAAGGGTACGAACATGGCCTTGTGATTTGGTACGTCGGATTTGGGGAATATCATTGCGCTTACTTGAACTCGGAGTTTTAGGTTTATTTTTCCTACATGCGCTTCGAGAGTTTTGTCGGCGCTTACTAGTTACTTCTTGATGTACTTTCCGATATTTAACCTGATTGGGGGAATACCTAAGGTCTGTTGTTCATTACTCCGAGGTAGACATTCTAAAAATCAAAGGAGTCGGACTAAAGATTGACTAGAGAATCATTCTGGTTGGAATTCACTGTCACACAACCTGAAGAAACCTTCTAGATATGTATATCACGAAATACGTCGATAATATCTTCATCAGGCCTCTTCGCGTTCAAAGCTCATAACGGCAATAGGTAGTGGAGCAAGAATCGGCAATGCATATCCATAAAGTCTTGGCAAACGCAAACCGTTCAGAATATATCACTATCACATCTTATATCTTTTTACAAGGCACACGACCTAAGTATAGAAGTGAATAAAAGTTATCTGACCATCGGCGTCTAATAAACCATACATGACAGGGCGCATGTTCGCGCCAACATCGCATATGGACGATTTGGATCCGACAGTTTGGTTCTGGCCATGGTAGGCTTATTATTACCAACTGTTGCCCAATTGTTAGCACAATCATTGGCGTCAATTCATTGGACATGGAATATATATATATATGAAACGGTTGGTTCTTGCGGTTGACTAATTTATTGCGCCTCTTTTCTGTCCTCAAAGTTTTTATCTTGTTATTATAATATCAATTTCATCTCCTTACTATTAAGCCCTCTACTAGATAAAATGCACCCTTCTAAATTCCTCGAATTCGCATCCTATCTTGGATTGACTCACGGTGCCTGTGATACAAATGTTACAATATCTGGGCTGGGTGCGGCTGCTGATGGACAACCTGCTATCGATCGTGAAATCGCTCTCTTCTCATTCGGTGGATCATCATGTAGTAAGTTTCGCCAGCATCTCCATTTCTCAAAATACCATTCTAATCAATCTTCACAGTACCCAATACCACAGTCCACAGTTCGTCATGACCGTCGCACCCATGTTATTTCTCACCCACTAACCTAATCATTTCAAGCTCAAGATATCACCTATAGCCACATCAGCATCCGTAGTTCCTCTCACTCAGACTGGTACAGTTACTACGGTTTCCCAACCTTCGACCTATCCTCCCACTGCGATATTCAAAGCTCCGGCGTCCCCCTCCGAGAATTCGTCCAAACGGGCCACTTCACCTGGGCCTTGATCCCCGAACAGAAAATCACAAACATCGTTTGCGAAATGACCCCGCATACCTTGGTCAATTTCATCGGTCGGGATAGAGATGGAACCCAGACTTTCCGTACGGAAAAGGTGCTGGGTAATTCGGAGCTGGCTTTTAGTTTCGGTGAGTAGCCTTTTGTCTTTAAGTGTCAGCAAGATGAATGGATATTCTAATGAAGAAAATAGATTCAGATACCGCATCTACAATCCATCAACTCGAATCCGTCTATCCTAATTTCAACACCTGCAAAATCTCAAACGGGAAAAATAAATTCTCCTTCACGAAAACGGATCGTGGAATTTATACTATTGATCCACCTCAGTCTAAACTGAAAGTTTCGTGTCCAGATTTGGCTTCTTATCCGTGGAAGGGAGCTTCGATGCCGAAGATGTATGTTCAGAGTTCGTCATGATTGTTGGGGAGAGAAAAATTGGTGTTTGGGTTTGGGATGGAGGGATTGTATTCTCATGCTCGTATATGAAGAGTATGTATATCGATAGGGTGTATTTATATGATAGAGATTTGGATAATATGAGTGGTAACTCGTTCATCTATTACTCTTATCAACAAATAAAAATTTAATCCATGGTTCTGATATCTTTCTTCCAGCATTTTCTACGATATTAGCATTTTCCATCATCATTTCCATCATCATCATCCTCATAATCCCCAACTCATATCCCCAACTCATAACCCCAACTCCCAAGAAGTGTTGCACAACTCACTTACCTCACATTCTTACCTTCTTTACCTACATCCCTTCCTACCATCGATATCCGCCGCATTCTCTCCCCAATACTTATCCCCCAACTATCCCCCAACTTTCCCCGAAGTATCCCCCAATCTACCCACCAATCTATCTACCCACTCACCAACCCTGTAAACCATAACCTCAATATTCATCCCCCTTCCCCCGAAGCCTGCACATGTACTCCATCATATCCATCATATCCATCACTCCAAAAAGTTTCTTTTGCATCAGCGCCTATGTACCCAGGTATCGTTACATCGGCAAAAGTACTAATTTCACAGTTATCCAATCACAAGTTGTAATTTACAGGGGTATTTGGGTGTTGGTTGGGGTGGTTGGTATTGGTTGGTTTGTGGAGGGATGGAGGGGTGGTATTGGTGGTATTGGTGGATTGGTGGAGGGAAAGGTATATACCGGGTTCTAATTGTTGGTTGCCGAGCCTAGACTGGACTACTGTAGATGTGATCAGGGATTGGCTTGGACTCTGGAGGCGCCTGGGGTAAGGTTTGACTGCAAACCTTAACCCACTTTATTTGTGAGCTCCAATTTCCCATTTCCAAACTATTGATAGATATGAAGATGTATATCATATATCATCAGAAGCCGGCCTTGTACTTGTATTTGTACTTGTACTAGCAGAAGGAACCGATTTTCATATATGGCGATCATATTTATACTCACTTATTAACACACTAGGTCAGTCAGCAGAATTACTCTCATTCAAATCCAACATCGCTTCGAAACCCCTGATTACAGTACTCGAGTAGTTGTCATTCGATCACCTACCCCAGAATAGCTTCTTGTGAAATGAACAGGATATTATTCTTATATTTCTTTGTTATTACCCTTTTCAATATAAGATACTATAGCTGCACCACGTTCCCTCTTACTCATGAGAGCTGTAGTTATAACTACATGGTTGTTTCTCGCCTCAAGTCTCACCTCAACGACAAAGCGATATCGAGGTTGGGTTGGGTTGTCGGGCCATCTTGTCAATGCTAACATTCAGATCCGTCATTTTCAGTTAGTGAACAGATATGTAAATGCGTGAGATTGTGATGCTCATATTCATTGCAATCTTTATTCCTATCACAGAATAGAAGGTAAGCTAAACTATACATTGTAGCTAGTAAGCAATTGCAAGAAACCCCGATTCCAGCCATCCAACCCCTCAATTTCATTTTCATTCCTGAAACACCAAGTACAAATTCCGGATTACCAGACAAGTTACAATCTCACCAGCTAATCCCACCCATACTGCTTATTTGAACGCTTCATAGCCATGTTGTGAATAAACTCAGAAAAACATATGCATTCCGTAGCCGTAACTCCTCGCTGCGCTGTTTGTTTTCCGTAAGCAAGAAAGAGATTCGTTTGACACCATCACTTCGAACTCCGTAGAAAAGTACTAGCGAGCTAGTTGATCACTACTCGCCTCGCATTCCTCAAAATCTAACTCCCACTTGTCAACTTCTTGGAATTTCTTTGCTGCCTTTTTCAATTCCTTTCCTACTCTCTTCTCGAGTTCGGGACTGTTTTCACTTCGGGGCTCTTCTGGTGCTGCTTCGTCTTGTAGAGATGCCAAACTATCATCTGGGTCGACTTCATTTTCCTTATCTGATGTTGTGGTTACCAGGGTCCTTCCGTAGGTTCTTTTTCCTTTACCTTTGGCAGTAGATTTAGTCTTTTGAGTACGTTTTGAAGATGGGACAGATGCTTTAGAAATAGGTCTAACGGAAGCTTGGCGACGAGAAGTTGGGGCGGCGGTTATGGTTAGTTCGTCATCGTGTTCGCCAAGACCGGTAACATCGACTTCACTATCCGAGGATTCCACATCTAAAGCGGACCGATTACGTTGACGACGCCTGGGAAGAAGAGCTTGAAGAGCTGCGGTAGAGAGGGTTGCAGGTTGAGGTTCGGCTTTACGAGTGGGTCTTTTGGAGGTAGAACGAGTGGGTATATCAGGGGAATGTGTGAGTGATGGTGGAGAAGATATGGGTGAAGATTGTGTTTCTGAATTTGTGGCACGCGTTGGAGTTCGAGGATTTATTATGCGTCGAGGTCGAATAATTGCTTGACGTGGATTTAAGACAGGTTGATGCGGGGGTGGAGGTGATGGTAAAGATTGAGCAGGTGAAAGAGGAGAACTACTACCACATGGAGGTGCCATAGTTTCACTCATAGGCTCGGGGGTTGAAACACGTTCGATTGATGACAACGGCGAATCCTCAAGCGAAGGCTCCTTTTCAAGTTCCGGTAAATCATCCTCCTCATCGCTTTCTATCGGCGCAGTCGCAGGGATTGTGTCTTCAGGCTCTGAGTCTTCTACAGGCAATTTAGAAGGACTTGGTTGGGCCTGCGCAGCCTCTTGTGAACGTGGGACTTGTACGCTGGATAGTTTCCGTTTCCTTGAACTCGAAGATGAAGGTACAGCTCTTGCTTTGGCAAAGTTCAAAGGCGTTGATTCATCTTCGGGCGCAAAATCATCCGAATCTGAGTCCGAACCAAATGTAGGTCTTGATTGCTGTGGTTTTCGCGCCGTTCCCAAAATACTAGGTTCCCGAGCTCTTCTTTTGAAGTTACCAAGTCGCAAAACTGATCCAATTTCTGGTCTATCCCGGCCTACGCTACTTGGTCTCCTTGATCCGGCACGTCCTCTGAATGATCCCAAGCCTAGCCCAGATGCATTCCTCTTGCCAACACTTGTAAGACCGTTCTCTTCTGCCAAGTCCGAATCTATACTACTGGATCGAGCTCGTGCGGTTTGCTGTCCTAGTATACTTGGTTCTCGAGCCCTCCTCCGAAAATTGCCAATCGCAAGCACAGAATTGTCCATGGCAGATGTAGGTCTACCTCTTCTTCCAGCCTCGATTCGAGGACTACTAGGTATCTGCATAGCATCCTCATCTGATTGTAATTCTGGCGCATTGTTCGGTTTCGCGGTATCCTTGGCTTTCCTAGGTTCTGTATCTTCAATGTTGCGTGAAGCATTGCGACCGCTACTTCGTATCGCAACAGTCTTTCCCTTGTTCAGCTTTTTCGCACTCGCAGATCTATTAAATTCCTCATCGCTAATATCATATAATTCATCGAATGGACGCGCCGCTGGTGTTGCATCTGGTACAGATTCTGTCTCGACTGGTTTCGTTGATTGTATGACGTGCAAAGTGGGCGCATTCGCAGCAGGACGAGTTATTTTTGTTCGTTTTGGACGTGGCATTTTGTATAAAGGTTGGGGAAATTATCTGTCACTGAATTGAGGATTAATTCGAGCTTATAGAAGGTCATTTATGGTATTTCGTGATATCGTGATATTGTGAATTATTTGGTAGCTGTGGTATTGTTGTGGGTTGACCGCGTCGCGTCTAGCCTTATTTATTTTCTTAGCGGCGAATGAGCTCTTTATACATGTTAAAAAAATATTATATTTACAAATCTTTCAAAATTTCAAAATTTCAAAATTTCAATCCTTTTTTTATTTAATTAAAGTTTTAAAATTATTTTATATAATATTTCAAATATTAATAAAAATAATCAATTATACATGTTCTACCGTGACCGGTACGTACTAAGTAGCTCACGAATTAGAATTTAATCATGACTTCCAATACAACATTTGAATTTATATCAAACCTATACTAATCCATGAACGAGCATCTTCCACATTTTAAAAGCACTGCCGGTCTCCATTGGGGCTTCGTGTATCACTTTCCTTGCGATAATATGATTTTGGGCCAGCGCCCACTCACTCATGGAGAGACTTTGAAATTTTTGTGTTGAGAATTATTTCCTGAGAAGTGTGGATAGTTCCCTGGGCTGACGATTTTGTACATGTTGTACTGTGTTGTGGCAGCATCTACATCCAGTCAAGTCGCGACTCAAGTGGACATTGCCCAGTTTGACACCACACGAAGCATCCATTGCAGAATGAATACATACGTTTTGGAGAGAAAGCTTGCCGGTCCCTTGGATTTACTTCCGAGGGGTGTCGACTGTTCCCGTTGGGCATAACTAAATAAAGTACGTATCGTCGTATCGTACCTCGGTACTGCCCAAGTCTTGCAGGTCAAATTCATACCAATCAGAAAAATGCGAACTTTGAGGGGGGGAGGGGAGGGGACTCCATCACTGTTGAAATTTAGGTTCTTTCTATTCCTTGACCAGTATACTTCGCTTCTCGACACCATCATCGTGGGTTTGACGTGTAGGTCTCCCAAGCTGGAAGCCTTTCTATGACTGTCATTTATTCCCGATTATTCGTGGCAGTGAGATTTAATACAAAATTGTTTTGATAAAGTAATGGAATTTATGGGTTATGGAAAAAATCACAAGTGCGAGTTTAGTAATATCTTAATATCATCAATGTCTCTATCAACAGACACAACACCCCGCAGTCATCTTCTGTTGAGAATAGCAACCACTCAATATTGAAGATGACAAAGGTCTGCAGGCTGTGCTTCCTGCCGGTCCACGACTTGTTACTCGATGACTTTCTAATCACTTTCCAACTCATAGCTGAAGAATATGAGTAAATGCAAGGAAGATTCCTTAGCCTCGTCTCATCTAAGCAATGGATGTGCGTTCACGCTCGTTCATAGTCTGTCCTGTTGATCGGGTTAGATTTTTTAGGGAAATGCTTTCAAATTAACGATCCTACAAGAATGCCTGCTAAAAGCATGCTACTGCGCAATCTATGAGGTTCATCTAGGTAAGCGAATAACTCCTGGCGTGGATACTTGGGACGAAAGTATAAGGGTCGTCAATCGGGATTCAGGTGTAAAGCTTGAATTCTCACCGACTTGATAGAAATATTTGGGTAGCGTGGGCTTTTAGACTTGTCAAAGGTCATGCGCATCTATATTTTGCAGATCAAGAATTGAACTAAGGCTTATGGCTGGGTGTCGCAAACCCCTGGGATTTTGTTCAAGTACTACTCAATCTAGCATTTGGAGCCCTACCAACTAAGCCAATTCCACAAAGGCCAATCATCTACGAGAACCACCCAGTCACATCCGCTGTCACGGGGCTCAAGCCTCAAACGACTTCAAAATGTTAGGTTTCAAATCGAAGAGAATTCATCAATATCATGGTAGCTACACAGAATCACTAATTTACCAGTGGATTGAAACAATTGGGCGTAGGAAGAGCACTGTCAAGCATGTTTGCTATAAGAGTCTGCCCCTCTTTCGCTAGAGGGGGGTCGCATATCGCAAAAGTCGACCCTCATCATAACGGTCTTCGGATTCCGGCAGCTCAATAAATTTTACGGTAGAGAAAGCACATCCTTTCTTTTTACAGCCAATGGAATGCAGGAAAATCACAGGTGCAGAAGACAGCGAATCCCTCCTTATATAATGCAGCTGCTCACTGGAATTTTCTTTTCACAATACAGTGCCATTTCACTCTTTTCTGACACTGACACACTGATACGGTATACCACTTCCCACATCAAAACAATGACGCGCGAATCACTAAATTACTACATCCTGCTACCTTACATTTATGGTAATCTACTTACCGCAATTCCAGCTGCCAGCTCATAATATAAAGGCCATGGAAAGACGAGTAGAGTACCGTTATACTTAAAATCATCATACCCGTCCCTAACCCAGCTTCTATTCATTCGTACTCCAAGCATGCGATCCTTGTCCGCGGAATCAGACAAAGTGGTCGTATGGTCTCCAATCCCATACGGCCAAATATTTCTTCTACGCATCCGTCTGATACTTCGGCTCAGATTTCACATGCACAATATTAAATATCCTTGTAATTGAAGTCAGGACGATGTTGGAGTTCTTTCATTCGAATATGTACTGTACTACCATTCACTCCAGTACAGTACTCAAAACGAGCTTGAGTAGTCTTGACTCTTTTGGATTGAATCTTTGCTTCATATCAATGATAGTTGTGATGTATGGAAAGGTCATTCAGTTGCGTAATGGTAAGTTAAGACGTAGGATCGCGCCGGGATACTCATTTGATATTTTTACATGGGTAGAGTGGAGTGTTGGGTTTTGATGTTCTGTTGCGGTGTTTTCTTTTGGATTCTGGATTTGGGAAATATTTACGTGGGATGGGATCTTCTTCTTGTTTTTGAGACAAAGAATTTGAAAAGGGAGGAACTGTAAAGTACAGAAATGAATGATAATAAATAGTCGGCGAATCGTGTACTTCAGGAGACGTCTTGTCTTGTGTAGAAAGCAATCTGGGAAAGAAAGAAAGAAAAAGTTGACACAAACTTAAGCGACATAGCTTCCTGATGTGAATCGGTACAAATGAGCTCCGATATTGAAGAGTTCGCTTTATGCTCACCATGTCAAGATCTAGAATGGTATACTGCCATTGCTTCCAGCCTCCAACCTCAAGGATATAACATCGTTCGTTCATCAACATACAATACCGGTAAGCATGTGACTAGCAATATTCCCCACTTCCCCAATTCAGGATCTGAGTATGCATCTATCTGTACGTACTTCATTTTTGTAAATCAAAACGGGCATTTAAGTACTGATGTGGTTGAATGGTCTAATCTTTAGATAATCATCATGTATTTCAGGTTCGCTGCTAAGTTCCGAACTTATGCCTGCAACTTATGATTGAGTTGCGGTAAAACCATCCATGGTATTCTCCTAGCGTAGAGCCCTTGTTTCTGCAGGAATTTAACAAATAACCGGGAGCATACCATCGAGCCACTTAGTGTTTGTCGATTATGAAGGTCGAAGCTTTACTTGAGTCGAATCTAACTGCTCCCATAACGTTGTAATTGTAGTAAAACTGTTAAGCGACTTCTTGATCATGTCTGGATATTCCACGAGGTGTTCCATCGAGGATAGATTCCTGAGGGTTTGAGTTTGGCTAGGAGCATTGGATACTTGGTGTGGAAAAGCTGATGGAATGTAATGAATTATGAGTTATGGCTTGTATTCCAGCTAATTTGTGCGAGACTTCTAAAAGCGACGTTGAATGAGGATTGAAGGAGGGGGATTTCGCCGTCGGTGCTTCGTGTCAATTTGTTTGCAATGAATGATGCGATAGCTTCTTTCGGTGCATTGTATGCTCGAAAAGGATTCTTAATCCAAATTATATGTGCATTGATCTAATCAACTCTATAACCACATCGAACGAGCTCCTCTCCCAACTAATCGGGAACGGCTATAAAATAAAAACTTTCTTATTTAGTTGAGCATAACATTCAGTGAGATAGATCGTAGGCAGTAAATCTGTATTCTCAATTCGTTTGTAGAGTGTAGACAATTGACTCCAAGTAAAGCTTCGTGGAACCCCACGGAGACATCTTGAGTTCCTCGAAGTTTGATCGAAGTATCTCCGCTTCGCGTCTGATGCCAGATATCTAGGAGATCATCTGACAATTTCCCATACCATTTTGAAGGTGGAAGACTTGAAATTTGTAGCGCAGTGTATTTTCCTGGAAACATCCAAAACCAATCCTGATTTTCTTCATCGCGAGGTGAAAAATCAACCAGATTATTATCTATCTGATCGAACACTTGCATCAGGAAATGAAAAGCCAAGCGGAGTAACAATATCTGCTGAAGTACATGTAGTTTGGCTTTTGTAATAAGTATACAATATTTGCGGAGGGGTTGAGTGGAGATTCTGGGTAGGCATTCTCAAATGATGCGAATGACGGAAATATACTAAAACATACTAAACCTCGAAGTATTATTCTCCCAACCCTCTGCGGATCTCGGCCATATCTACTTCATGTCCACCGCCCTTTTAAACACGACGAATCTACAAAGTCAAAAAAGCTCGTCGATAATAAGTCTTCTTTCCTCCCATTCTGCCGCATTCAATGCAGATGTGCGGAGACCAGTTCGCGCCTATTTTGAGGATGCGGAGGATTCTGTGAGAAACACATGTTTGAATGAAATGGTATCCGCTTCATTGCCGAATCCGGATCTCTAAACTCGTGTCGTGTCGTAAGGGAAATGATGAGATGATCCCAGTCTAGAATATAGAACTTTCGTGCACCTACCTTGAAAACAAACATATACATTCATGCTTTGAGCATTCTCAATCTCTAGATCCACACCAGCGACTAAATCGTGGCTTCGCACATAAAGACGTAAGATAGGTCTCACAACATCCCACACATGATCTGAAATGCCCAAAATGCAAGTAGCCAAGTGCAACGCTCACTCAGCCTATATCACAAGGGTGCTTGAAAATCGCATATCACATCCCGGACATTTCATGCCTCGTTTTCTTGGACAAATTCCTATTTCTGTCAGCTTTTATCTTTGCGTTCAGTTTCAGGTCATATGATGACATTGAAAAGTCTAGCATAACAGGAGATCCGAGTCGATATGAGATGATCCTCTTGAAACTTCCGGAACTTCTGAAAAACATGGTAATCATCTCGATTTTAATATTCTCGAATGAAATTAAGTGCTAGCTATTCGGTAACACGCCAGTAGAAAGATCATGTGACGAGACCCGAAAGTGACGCCAACCTCCCCATCAGAGCTTGAGCTCTTTCGCGAGTCAGACTTTAGTCTTCGTCATACATCGAAGAAGAGAGATACGTGATTGTCTAGAATGCCATTTCGTCTATTCTGACCGGATCATTCCCCGGTTTTAGTACTCCGCTCTTACTTAAGAAAGATTTTATAGCCCATGTAGACATCATCACTCAGCATCATTGTTGATTCAGGGCTATCAAACCATAAGATGTTACGAACATATAACATCTGAACGGGGAATGAATGTTGTGAAATCCGAAGCCCCAACCGAATGAAGAATTATTCAATGGCGCTACATCAATGATTTCTCTCATCAAGCCTTGCCTAGTGGGAATTGCATCAAGAAACACCTGTGAATGTTTCCAAAACGATTCATTTTCTTTATGCCAAAATTTTGTATCACAGTGGCCCAAACATGGCTTCGCATGCAAGAATGGTTTTCGCCATTATGCCTCATGTCTAATGCCTCATTCTTCCATGCCCGTTGATAGTGGCTGTGAGCATTGTATCGAGGCTTGACGTATGCTTAAAGTTGGATAGTATCGATATGAGCCCAATATTTTAATTCGGTCATACAATTAAATTAGTCTTGTTCAAAGATACGAATCTGCTCATCTGAAAACATTTCAACTGCCTTGAGAAAATGTGATGTTCAGAGACAAACAACTTATGCAGCATAGCACTGACTTTGGGAGGAATCTGAAGACGGATTTGAGAAATGCAGTCAGCCCAATCTTAGTCCTGTCCAACCGAAGATTATCAAAGCTTAATGCGATGAGGCCGATTTTGAGAGCTGAGGACTTAATAGATGTTGACAACTTGCAAACAATTCCTTCGAAGACTGCTCGGAGAAATGTTTGACTCCACGGGCGACTAGCCGATAGATGATATTTGGGCGGTTCCGGCGGATTAAAAGAAATAAGGATAACGTGACCATTCGACACTTGGAGTTTGACTTGTAGTAGTTGCCTGTATGTTTACTGTAAGACTATTAGATCAGAATCGGAATATACTCAGAATATAATTGGAATCATGCTTTGGCATGTGCTGGAAACACGAATCTGTATGTCCTCTCGGGATATCATTAGGATACGGTTGGTGATCACCATCACCCCAAGACATATATATTATGTTCGGGGTTACATGAGTGTTCTCTAGTAAAGTTTTGATTTTCGGACAATGATCAGTGGGCGGGAAAACAATGATAGTATTCCACAGTTGTCCCCGAATTCTCACTTTTGCCTTTACTCCGTAGTATTTTGGACCGATAAAAATATGGCCAACATACGATTTTCCTGCCTTTGCTACACAATGCATGGCCAACGCATTGCACCAGTGATCCCGTGAACTACATATTTGATGAACACTTCAATTTTCAGGTAGCCTCAGGAAGATACTAGTTCCTAGTGAATGGTAGGGCTGCGCGAATACGGATCCCAAACATAACTCGCAGATGAAAAAGAACAAAATCTTGTATGACCATTATGAGGCTAGGGGAATATAACCTGTGGTTCCGGGGAAAACATCCTATCATTCATGTAGTAAACAAGTAAATATTACACTTAGTAATACATGAATGATTCAACGAAGGATCAAGCTGTATGTAACATTTGACTTTCATTTGAAATCTAGGGCTCGAGGTTATCTTGAGCCCTGTGTCTTCTGTAGACAAGTGTAATGAGAACCCGATAAGAAATCTTATTGATGAATGGTTCACTCGAACTCGAGAGATAACGATAATGAAGTAGAATGGTTCATCACGTCGAGAACTTCCCGTGAGGGGTGTCGGAGAATATATCGTCCAATCGAGGCGATGAGACAAAACCTCGGTACGGACCTTTGCATATTGATGCCAAACACCAAAACATATCAAAATATATCTCGAAGGTTTGTTGATGTACCGGTATGCATTACTACCCTACTACCTTACTGCCCCATCCATCTGATATCGCGGGGACAATTTCTTTACCTACCTAAGTAGGCTCGGTAGAGTATTCTATTGTGAGGCTAATCGAGTTAGTATTGCCTTGCAAAAGTTTATTTTCGGGCAAACGGTATCTTTGCGTGAACATGACGATTGGGGGCGGTGATGACCTACCTCATGATTTGACGGGTTCAACTTGTACCTGGATATTGCATCAATATTCTGCAAGGTCTTTATCCTGCAGTAAGAGAGAAGTTGAAGCAAACTTATCTAGTGGTACTATTGAAATAGAAAGGGGGCGGAGTACCCTACGAATCAATAACTACTCAACGCGATACCATACCCCGGCAGAGGCTTGTATCTTCAAAGTCATAAATAACGGTTCTCTATCGTCAAAGTACTTATTCACCGAGCTGCCTGTTTACCACGATTGAACTGCGTTCAAAAGTACATTGTTCATTTCATGATCAAGGCGAACTACTTTTCCAATATCAATGCTTTTGTGGTAGAACCACTAGATAATGCTTAGAAGTGAGCGAATTAGCTTTACTACAGGGATTATAAGGTTATAAGCATTCATTATGGGGCTCTTTTGTAGATCAGAAAAGAAGAAAATACAGGCACCCAAGCCTCAATACGGGTACGGACCTTCTAATGAAACACAAAGACCACCACCGCATCCCTCGACAAGACCAAACTGGTATTATGTCGAGGAACGTCTGAATACATCGTATGGGTACCATCAAAGTCAACCAGCACCACAAGGATGGATAGTTGCTCAAATCGAACCTCCACCGCCGAGATATCAGCCTCAGCCACATACTATAATGGCGCCGCCTCCTCTCCCACCAAGACCACAACGATGTGGTGTTGCATTGATGAATTTCCGATCCGTCACAAACCTATTGGCAGAGACATCGATGAATGATTTGCCGGGTGTGGCTGCCTTCAATAATGGAGTCGCAGTCATGTCGCAACAGACTGTACATCATTATAATCAAACGACAGCTCTATACGATGCTTTATCCTCGAAACTATGCTCGGTTGTCACGTCGATTGATGAGGAAAGATTCAGTGGGGACGACAGAGATCTTACAGTGCCTCAGCATTACGATTCAGTATGGCAAGAAGAGAAGCAATTGGAGACAACAAGTCGAGACTTAACGCTGCGGAATAAAAAGTCAAAAGCCAATTTGAAGGATGGCAAATCATCTGAAACGAATTACTTCTCAAAGGTTCATGACTATGCCAACTCAAGATTACCGATGGATCTAAAGCCAATGAGATTGTAAGGTTCCAACATTCATTGAATCCAGAGTCAGAGCTAACATACTGCAGGTATTTCAATACATATCCCCTAATCTGCCTCGCATCTCTATATTCCGAACAAGTCTATTCGAAACCGACTGGGCAAGAAAAAGAAACAAGAGTGAATGCAGGAGGAAGGGCAGGAACTGTCATGAAGAGTGTACCAATTGATGATAGGGACATAATCGTGTTTGCGATACGAGGAACCACACATTCATTCACGGACTGGGCTGTCAATGTTAAAACGAAACCCACGTCGCCAGAAGGCTTCTTGGTAAGACCAAATTTGTATGATGGCTTACTTCAATGACTGATCCGTTTAATTCAGGATGACCCAGGCAACTTATGTCATTCTGGATTTTTAGGTGCTGCCAAAGACTGGATCAAACCAATTGCAGCTCGGCTCCGTAATCTCCTCCAAGAAAATCCCAATCGTACCTATTGCTCTCTACTAATTACTGGACATTCTGCCGGCGGGGCTATTGCCGCTCTATTATATTCCCACATGCTTTCGACGAGTCCCGAGGCCAAATCGGAGCTCAATGTCCTTACATCATATTTCAAGCGAATCCATTGCATCACATTCGGTGCTCCACCCATTTCCCTTCTACCATTACAGAAACCCAAAACCGAAGCTGCTTCCAAATCTATCTTCATATCCTTCGTCAACGAGGGTGATCTTGTCGCCCGAGCAGATTTTGCCTATGTGAGATCGCTACTCGATCTCTATTCCACACCCGCACCTGGAACCTCTGTTCTGCAGCCTTTAAAAACAGGTCTCAAGACCAAAAAATCCAGTAATGCATTTTCGGCCATGAAAAAGAAACATCCAAAATCAGATTCACACGTTTCTCTAGGCCCAGTGTGGCACGTTCCAGAAGCTACATTGAGTAATGCGGGAAGCATCGTGCTCCTACGAGGAGTCGATAGGTTGGGGAATGCAGAGGGATATAAGAAACTTCTGGAGCGAATGGATGATGGGGTGATTGCGCAAATCATCTCGGATGAATTGTTGAGGGGGGTTGTGTGGGGTGATCCCGTTAGTCATATGATGAAGCTTTATGCGAGGAGGATTGAAATATTGGCTACGAATGCGGTGATGGGTCGTACGTGAGTTTGGGGTGGCTAGTGCGGGATGGGATGGGACGGGTTGGGTTGGGTTTGGCGCGTTGGTTTTATACCCTTTTTATTCACGCTGTTTATGCGGGAGTTTCTTTGTGTGATGAGATACTTAACATATAATTTTCGAAATCCATTCTATTCTCATATTGCGATACCGATATCTCTGCTCTCCAAGCCTTTTCCTTTCCCCAATTTCTTCTCGTTCCGGGAAACCCCTCAGATTTGTCAATTTATCGACTTCATTATATCAGGAAGAGTGGATGGATGAAATATTATGGGATAGGATAGGATAGGATAGGATAGGATAGGTATGGTATGGTATGGTATGGTACGAAAGTAAGTTATTTGTATTGTTTTGTAAGATTATCATGTCACGATTTGTTAAATTTGAGGGAGAGGAGAGGAGATGAGAGGTGGTGTTTTGTTGAAAGACTATACGATCTTTTGTGTGGGGTTTGGAGTTTAGGGTTTTGATGGGTGTGAAGGGGATGAGTGAGAGCGAGAATGGTATTAGATGAGCAATTTAAAGGGGATGGGAGAATTCCGTATCTTGAGGCTTGATACTTGAGACTTGAGCAGAGCAGATATAAATCACAACAAGAGAGTCATACACACATATACACACACACACATACATATACACATCTTCATACTTCATTCAAACACCAACAATAATCATAGCCACCCGACAATCCCTCCTTCCCTACCCCCCCTCAAAAAAAGTAAAAGAAGACCTATAAACAACACAAACATCAGCTCGAATTCACAATATCAATTATATACCTATACATCCACAATGCAATGTCCAAACAAACAATCCTTCAGACAATTTGGTTTGGGTGTGATCATATCATATTTCGAAACATGAATCAGTTATATGATGAGAAAATATTCTTGGTCATCGTAGATTGCGATTGGGTTTTAGATGGGTGAGAAGAATGTGAGAGGGGGATTCAACTCACTAGGTATTGTTTTTGTATTGTGTTTGTGTTTGTCCTGTTTGTCCTGTTTGACGAGGTTGATGGAGAGATTTGATCTTATGTACGAGTAGAGGGATAGGATACTACTCGAGTAGGTATACCTAGGTGTATCTTTTGGATTTGGATTTGGAAGGAGTGAAGTGGAGTGGAGTGGAGTGGGGTGTGGAGATGTGGTTGAGAGTGAAGATGAATGGAAGATGGGAGTGGAAATTGTATATGAGAGATTCAAAGGAAGGAACAAACAAGGGAGAGAAGAGGAGAGGAGAGCAGAAGCCCCGCTGGTAAGAAGCATACCTAGTACCTATCTATGCATCGCCACACAGCACCGACACGATTTTTTGGGTCCACGAGAAGAGAAGATTAGATTAGATATTGGAATGTAAAACATACATAGAGCAGAGCAGAGTAGAGTAGATATCTGTATAGTTTATTATTCGCTATTCTTTGTTCGTCTCTGTTTTATTCCCTTACTCTTGAATGATCTAACAACCTTACTTTCCATACGGCCTGGAGATATCTCGTGCTCATACCATAAGATACACCTCCAGCTATAGTTTTACTCAGCAATATCTCGCTCTCCGAGTCGACATTCGCAGTTGCTTGTTGCTGATTTGCCAGCGAATTTTGAAGAGTATATGAAATACCCACACTGTGTTTGTGTCATAATATCCTCCATGTACATCCATCTCCGAATTATAAAATTTAGAACAGAAAAACCTGAAATACATCCCAAGCCCCAGAATACATACCATCTAAGACCACCGATAATGATTATTTCTACACATACATACCTGTACAAAACTTAACACAATAATATTCTCATCGTTCCCATATATATGTGCTCAATATCCACTCTTCAACCTTTTAAGATCCTTCTGTATCAATAATAAATCCCCCCAGATTCCCACCTCTCCACATCCACCTGATACAACGAGTTAAAAAACCACGCACTGCAAAAGCACCACGGGGCAGATACATTTTTATTCCAGACAGGCCAAGATCAAATATTCGCAGCGTTCGCAGGACAAGTGAACGAGTACCGTATCTCAATGCAGTCTTAGTAAAGACAATACATCTATCTATATTGAAAATAATACTTGAAAGAAAAGGGTAGCTCTAGCATATACTCGAGTATTCTATTCTTCAAGTTTAAGAAACCCATTTTTTCCTCATATCGAAATGAGGACAGGATGGGAGTTTTGAAACGCTGATTGTCTCGGAATCTTTCAAGGCTACTTGCGGTTCTGCCTCTGTAGTTTCTTTCTTCGGAGTGTCGTCCGCTAGCGAGACTGTTTCGGTGATCTCCTTAGATGAATCCGATGAGATAATGGTCTTCGAATCCTCCTTGTTTTTAGTTTCCGTTGCAACAACTGGAGGTATAGAGTCGATTCCAGTGGCATTAAATTTCGAATTTCCATCTTCCCCGTCGTTTTCCTTCTTCTTAGCATTATCGTCATCCCCACCATCTTCAACATCACCATCAGTTCCCGCCTCATTTTCCTCTTTTGGTGCAATAACTTCTTCTTCCATACCCTCCTCGCAAACCTTAAGAACCAATCCTTCATCCTTGCTATACACCCTGAATCCAACAATACAAACCGCATTCCACGGCTCTGGCTCATCATCTTCATCATCATCCCTTTCTTTTGGTGGTTTTGGTTCATTGGGCGGGTTTCGCGGCTTGAGAGTTGGATCATCGTCGCTATACATATCGTAATCAGAAATGGGACTTGCGCTTGACTCGCCTTCAGAAGTGACATATGGCCCTGGTCTTTGAGGAGGAGGTCCACGACCATAGTTTGGCGAATTGGTTGAACCTCTGCGGTGGCCATGATAACCTGAAGGTGGGGGCGATAATTCATGGTGACTTTCAGGAATCATCGTAAATGGCGAGTGAGGAGAGGAACCATTGCTTTTGGGAGTCATAGGAGTTGCTTGAGATTCGTTACAAGATGGTGTTAAATCCTCCGTTTGGACTGCTTTGTCCCTCTCATTTAGGGTTTGTGTATCTTCCACGATGCTCATCGAATCCTGAGGAGGGTCTTCGGTTTGCATTGACTTGTCTTGTTTCTCAA
Organism: Sclerotinia borealis F-4128; assembly: GCA_000503235.1. NCBI lineage: Eukaryota > Fungi > Ascomycota > Leotiomycetes > Helotiales > Sclerotiniaceae > Sclerotinia > Sclerotinia borealis. Next base: position 136,958 of record KI628558.1, read on the forward strand.
CTTGAACTTCTGCGATATCTTCCGTCTGAACACCTTGATCCTTTGGCTTGCGTGCTTTTTTATTCTTTGCTTCTTCAGCATCCTTTGCTTCTTTACCTTCACGCTTCTCACGATTCTTTTTATCTTGTTTCCTCACTATCTCTCGAGTGCTGTGTCTCTTCTCCCATAGAACTCTCCGTTGTGCAATCCTTGACTCTCGAGCTTTGGCCTTATCTCTCACTTTTCTGAACTGTACTCTTGCCTGCATGTGGGACAATCCTTTGGTATGAGCCAAATCATAGGCGGTCCCAACTTGAGCCAATTTCTCGTTATCTTCCTTGCGACGCAATTCATCCCTCACAACATCCTCAACGCTCGGACGACCTTTATCCCTTTCGGCTATAACCATCATGAACAATGAGTAAGATCCGGCTGGGAGGCTTTTCAGTTCAGTAACCACACTTCTGTTCATGAGATAATTCCCATGGCTTCGTACAACATAATCTTCCTCGTCAGGCGAGTCAATCTCATGAAGCCGAAACTGTAATCTGAAGGTGTATTGACCATGTAGACCCATGAAATACCTATCATCGAGTTGACTCATAACCAGTACTATCGGTGATTCATTTTTAAGTATTATCATAAACTTCTGTTCAAATTCAGACCTCCAAGGAACATCTACACTGATCCATTCCTGCGTCAACCGCCAATCGGGACTGTCCATGAATAACCGTGTGCGATTGAAGTGTTGATATTTTCGTAGTAAATCCTGATATGAAATCCAGAATACACTATCGTTTCCAAATTTATGGTTGAGCTCTTTCTGAGCTTCAGGAGTGAATTCCTTACTTCCATCTGACCATGGACCTTCCCAGTTACCCTTTTTTATGTTGCCCCAAGGATTCCTTTACATAAAGTTGTCAGTGATGCCGATCAAGTCCATGTGAGAAACAAACCTTAATTTGAGGAGGCGCTCGCCTGTCGACAACTCTCTAGCCTCCATAATAACATACGCATGACCTACGGATATACCATCTCTACTGCCATAACCACCATCGAGATGACCCGTGGAACAACCAAAGACGAATTCTTTGTTGACCTTAAGTATCTCATTATGCCAAAACTCATCAGTATCGAGAATATCTGAAGTGAGAAGTTCCGTAGTTACGCCTCCCGTTAAATCTTCAACGCCCTCCCTATGAAAAGTTAGTTGATGCTTAAGATGATAGAAGTAGAATTACCCCATCCATCCTCCGCTCAACGAATGAAAGTCCCCATGTGCTTTAGCATACGCCTTTTCGAGAAGAGGAAGCCATGTTTGATTTGGATCTTTGCAACGCGCGAAGAACAATGATTGAGACCCCGTTTGGTATGTTTTTCGATACTCTTTCTCGACGTCCTCACGATCCGTCTGCTCGAGTAATTCCCTGTGAACTGAGGGTGAATCCCAATCTGGTGATTTAAGGTAGAGTTTATCATCGATAATTGATATGATCCATTCACCGTCTAGTCCTGATTAGTAAATGAATGATACATTATGGCTTGACATTGTAATTTACCTCGATGAAACACGAAGCCATATATCCCAATTTCTGAAAGTACAATGTTAGGCCTAACCACAGTAAATGAGGTTTTCGATACTGACTAGTGTCCCATTCCACACATATCCTCTGAATGCCGTCCTCCATATTTGCTAATGCGGTCAAACTTCCCACCAACCAACAATTTGCAAGAGAGCCTTGTCTAACATCGGAAGGAGAAATTTTGTCTTCCAAAAATGTGGGTTTATCGAATATTTCGTGAACTCTCTTCACAGCCTTTGGCCCGCAGGACGTAGGGTTTACAATAGAGTGTTTGCAAACCTCAAATCTGGTTTCTCCAAGTGTATTCAAACAATTTCCTTTCTCCCATTTCAAGTCCCAGTCCACGTCGAAGCTTGGATCGCGATACCGCATATTAACTCTCCTACACTCCTTCACAAGTTTCTTGACCTTGGCTTTGCATTCTTGAACCGCTCTTTCGAAGTCGTTGGAAACAAGTTGATTCTGCGGTCCAGGTGAAGGGACAATAACCGTCTTCGCGGATGTGCCTCTTGCAAATGGTGCCGCATTTGGTAAAACTTTTGTAGCTTTGCTAAATTTCGATACGGAGAATCGAGACCATAGCTTATCGATCGTGTCTTGAGGGGCTACATATTTCTTCTTCTTTCTCGTTGACTTATTCTTGTTCGCTTGAAAAGCTGGAGGTGGTGGTGGACCTAGTCTACGTCGTCTTTTACTGTCGTCGGAATCACTTGAAGAAGTTGCAGATGACATCATGATCCCTTGATGGTTCCCAACTGTCTGCCAATGTCGAGATGAAAGAAAAGAGATGAAGCAAAAATCGACAAAAGCTATCAAATACCTTCTAAATCAGTGTGCTCTGATGATGGGCAAAGTGCAGCCTTGCGAATTCAGCTCAATCAGCTTACCGCATAGAGTAGGTAGACACTTGCCCGGACTCTTACTGTCGCCTCCACCGAAGAATGGCTCCTGTCGAACCATTTGTTCGGAAGAGAAGAGGTGCATAAGTTGGCTGCCGATAAGGAATTTTCCGTTGCTTGCTTATTTTTCAGCCGCAAAGCTTTGGAGCAGAAATGATATCCATTCGATATAGCTGCCTTGCAATAGAATGATGCATGAGCAGGATACATGTTCACTGATGGCAATTCCATATCAATATTGGTTGATTATTTGGTACAATTCATTTGAATGGATTCCAAAATGCTGAAGATTTAGCTGGAAGTCAAGAGCCTGGAGGTTACAGTATGCACAGACCTTTGTACGCTAGAGTATTACTTAAGCCATCTCCTTGATAACTTTCAATACAATAGGAACAATTAGCATTGCAATAAGCCTCATTTCGGACCGTATCTCTACAATTTTTCATCATATATACTCGAGTTATATCTTTATACACAATCTAAAGCACACCTGCAATAGCGATCCTATCTAGGCAAAAGTCTGCTATGAATCAAGCCCATACCCGTAAGAACCCCTTCATTTTCTTAGTAAGCGTCCAATGAATGGTACATTTAGAAATCAAGTTCCTCGCCTCCCCTATTATTAGATGATGATTACCTAGGTATTCATTCACTCGAATACAACACTTAAAATTCGATAATGACAAGCCAAACAAATTGCCTGGCATCTACTCAGGTACACTACCGGTTGTGCTCGCCCAACCTGCCATGCAAAGATTCAATACAGTGCTACCAAGGTATCTTAAAGAGAAAGCACAAAGTAAGCAAGCATCCGTTCGCCAAAACATCGGAAGACCAAATTCGGTATCTCGGTTTAATTCAGAACCGCGTTTGGTGGGGGTACAAGCATTGTTTGTTGAACCCCCTCGAAATGTTTCCAAGCTTCACTGTGTATGCGGCTTCATATCATCTCCTCATTTCCCCTTGCATGGTTTCTTATTTCCACTGATCTCTAGTCTTCAATATAGGTAGGTACCTTAGGAGGATACCACAGGGCTTGAAGTATTTCTATTACTCAAGTACTGGTACTCGTATTCTCTCGACTAAGTTACCTCATCCTACTTCCTACCTGTACCTAATCCTCAAAATGCCCGATCCCGGACTTGGTCTATGTAACCATAATCGTCTTAGTGTTGTGAATCCACCGCGGGGTACAATAATGAGCTGTTATTGATCCGATTGTCAATCGAATGTGGTGCACAGGCTAAACCCGCCAATTCGTCCACCACACTACAGCAAGAATCTTAAGTACCTATCATTGCATCGTGCATGCTTTCAAGTCCTGCAAGCTGTCACTACGGCAATGCATAGCAGTCAAACCTAGTGAACCACCAGCCAAAGATCAGACCTCTCATAGTTCCCCACAAATCCAGAAAGCTACTCCGCATATACAATCAAGTTCTTCCTTGTTGTATCGTTCCTACTTATAATACCTCATTCCCTAGAACATTTCTTGGTTCATTCGTTATTCAATTCGCTTTCTAGATACTCTTTTGTCGATAGACATACCTACATCAACACTTCTGTTACTCTCAAACATCACCATCTCTTCGAAAGAATATCACAAATTACCATTTAGTCCATCATGGAGCCCTCAAACTACGAACATATACCAGACAAGCCAAGATATATTGACTTTCCTCATCTAGAACATGGCACTGTTATAGATGGAAAGCTGGCCTTAAATCGATGGTCTCATACAATTACAAATGGACATGACTTTCCAGGAGCGCAGGTTAGAATGAAAATCTCAATGGAAGAGTACATATACTAATTCTGTTATTAGGCAATGCTCTACGCGGCAGGAGTGCCAAATCGAGAAATGATGAAATCTGCACCTCACGTTGGAATATCCACTGTATGGTGGGAAGGAAATCCATGCAAGTATGTTCTCTATCTACAATCTACTACGAAGACGATAATGAAATGAGCTGATTAAGTGTTGTAGTATGCATCGTAAGTGACACAAGATAAGGAGAACTTTTTAGACCTACGATTTAACGAATGTATGTAGTACACGACCTCGGGAAGCTTGTCAAAGAATCAGTACAGAAACAGGGTATGCTTGGATGGCAATTTAACACTGTGGGAGTTAGTGATGCAATTACTATGGGTGGAGAAGGTTTGTAACACGCTCCAATATTCTATCGGAATTGTATTTAACACACATCAGGCATGAGATTTTCTTTACAGACTCGAGAGATTATCGCAGATTCTATTGAGACTGTCACGTGTGCTCAACATCATGATGCCAACATCTCAATTCCTGGTTGTGATAAGAATATGCCAGGAGTAAGTATGATCTGGTGGTAGACAGAATGCCCATGTTTATTCAGACATATAAAAAGCTAGCTTTAACATTGAGATAGGTCATTATGGCTGCTGCGCGTCACAATAGACCATTCGTAATGATTTATGGAGGTCAGTCTACAAGCTACTGGTCATTCCTGAATTCTGACTTTCTCCAGGTTCAATCAAAAAGGGCTATTCCAAGTTAATGAAAAAGGAAATCAATATTAGTAGTTGTTATGAAGCAAGGTAAGCAGATGTGTTTCTATCCTCATCCATTCAACACAATTTTAACATGCCGGTGTCAATTAGTGGCGCATTTGCTTATGATAAACTTCACGCTGCTGTGGAAGGTGCAACTCCAAGCGATGTCATGGTAAGATCACGGCAACTTATAAGTGTGATTTTTGTTATTAATGAAACTTCAGGAAGATTATGAGCAAAACGCTTGCCCTGGTGCTGGTGCTTGTGGTGGAATGTATACAGCGAATACTATGTCAACCGCAATCGAAGCCATGGGACTATGTCTTCCAGGATCCTCTTCAAATCCGGCCGAGTCACCGGCTAAGATGAGAGAATGTGTGAAAGCAGCAGAAGCAATTAAGATTTGTATGGAGAAGAATATTCGACCACGAGATCTGTTAACGAAAGAATCTTTCGAGAATGCTTTGGTCATTACAATGGTCCTTGGAGGAAGTACTAATGCTACACTTCATTTCCTCGCAATGGCTGGTACAGCTGAAGTACCTCTCACTATTGATGATATTCAACGAGTGAGCGATAAGATCCCATTTTTGGCAGATTTACAACCTTCTGGAAGATTCTGTATGGAGGATCTCTATGATATTGGTGGAACTCCAGCCGTCATTAAGCTTCTCATCGCAGCGGGATTAATGAATGGTGATATTCCAACTGTCACAGGAAAGACTTTGAGGGAAAATGTTGAGAGCTGGCCATCATTACCACAAGAGCAGACCCTCATCAGACCATTGAGCAATCCCATTAAGCAGACTGGTCATTTACAAATTCTTCGTGGAAATATCTCGCCTGGTGGAGCAGTTGCAAAGATCACAGGAAAAGAAGGTCTGGTATTCACGGGAAAGGCAATGGTTTTCGATAAGGAACATGAACTTGATCATGCATTGAATAAGGGTCAGATTCCCGATGGAGAGAATCTCGTCTTGATTGTGAGATATGAGGGACCTAAGGGAGGGCCGTAAGTTATCCTATGGAAAATTATGCGTAGAAAGTGTCTAGGTGCTTTCACACCTTTCGGACAATTGGTAGCTGACTTCTATACAGTGGTATGCCAGAACAATTGAAAGCTAGTGCAGCTATCATGGGTGCCGGTCTCAAGAATGTTGCCCTCGTTACTGACGGTCGATATTCTGGTGCTAGTCACGGATTCATTGTAGGACAGTAAGTTTTCCCATCCTATATTCCTGAAATTCTTTGACTCAATTGCCATCCGTCACGAGGCCCGACTTTCTATACAAATACCGTGCTGATCAAACATAGCGTTGTTCCCGAAGCAGCAGTCGGAGGTCCTATCGCAGTAGTGAGAAATGGCGATATAGTCACCATATCCGCGAAGACTAATACTTTAAGCATGGATGTATCTGATGAAGAAATTGCGGAAAGACTCAAGTCTTGGAAAGCCCCTAAGAGTGCAGTTAATAGAGGCGTTTTGGCAAAATATGCTAGATTGGTGGGAGATGCATCTCATGGAGCTATGACGGATTTGTTTTAAGGAGAGACGAGGAGGACAAAATGTTTAGTTAAGAGGTAGAGTGGTAGATGAGGGTTTTATCGTTGTGAAGAATGAATGAATTCTAGATTTCATATACAGTACTCGTATTGATCTACTACTTATTGTCAGAGTGATACTCGAGTAGTGTTACACATATTGAAAGTCATCAGAAAAGTCCCCGTGATACAACAGTTTCTGGTTAGAGTGACCAGCTAGATTGATATAGAAAGTTTTTCTTCTTCTTCTTCTTCTTCTTATAATTCTCACAATCTCCCCCTGAGCCCGTTACACATTAGGAATTGAAAATCATGAAAATACCGCATCTAATAGTGTTTAGAAAATACTCATACTGTAGAGTTGTGTCGAGCGGGTGAAGTTCGGCAATAGAGAAGCTTTTTGATGACGTTCTAGACATCCGAGCTCTCAAGCTTTCAAGCTTCAAGCCTTCATTTCATCCCATTACAACCACACTCATAATCACAACCACGATAACTTCAGCATCGACGCTCTAGTATCGAAATCCACAGATACGATAAGCTTCAAAGATATAACAAATAATTTCGCTAGAGAAAATACCGGTATCATGTCTCACCTCCGAAGCACCTCTTTTCTCCGCCCCCGCCTCTTAGTCCACTCCCCGCGCTCAAATCTCTCATCGAGCTGTGCGAGTATGAAATATATCTCGAGGGAATCCAATCATCTAAGATCTGCATACACATATACATGCGCAACACCATCATCCTCCCAATCTCGCTCAATTCACATCCAGCATTCCCAATCCCGCACCTCTCTACAAAAACGCCCCTCCATCCCCATCTCCCCCAATCCCCAACCCTCCTCTCCCTACTCTTCAAATACATATTCGCACGCCCCCAAAACCCACGACCGAGGACCTGAATCGGAAGAAACCACACAAACAAATTTCGAGACTCTAGATGTGCTGGGTAATACGCCGAGTCCGAGTACGAGTATCGATGCGTGTTTGAGTGATGGGTTTCATTTGAATAGTGGGGTGAAGGTGGGTGGAGATGGGGTGTTTGTTAAGGGGAAAGGATGGATGAGGGGGAGTGGTGTGCTGCTTGTTGGGGGGGAGGCTTTTGGTTGGAGACCTTGGGTGGGTGAGGGAGAAGGGGAGGGTGAAAAGGGATTGGTTAATGAGAAGGGTCAGTTTGAGGTGGGGGATGAGGCTTGGGGTGTGTTGGGGTGTGTTTGGCCGAGGCCTGGTATGTTATCCATTTTTTTTGCTTTATTCGGAATTGTCCTTGAATCAACAATCTCTCAGATAACACAAGTACTAATACAATACTCAACCCAACAGATCTCCTAGTCCTAGGCCTAGGCAAAGAAATGCGACCCATCTCCCCGAAAACCCGCGCGTTTATCAATGGATTGGGGATCCGAATCGAAATAGCAGATACGAGGAACGCGGCTGCGCAATTCAATTTGTTGGCGACGGAGAGGGGGGTGGGAACTGTGGCGGCGGCTCTGGTACCGATTGGACGGTAGATATGTGAAAGGTGTGTGGGTTTTTGAAGAGGGATATGCAACGTTGTGCTGAGAGCGGGTTCACGAAATATCATATGAGGGGGACCTACGGAGGGGTTCATGGGAATGGAATGGGGGTATTCTATACGATACATGATATGGCACGAGTATGTTGTATGATACATTCATGATTGTAAATAGATTTGTAGTATGAGTCCTGTACGATTGTATGTATGTATATATGAAAATCCCCAAGCTCGGTAATATAGACAATATATATAGATATCGATATAGTGATAGATAGATATAGGGGTAGTACTGATGATGTGGTGGTGTATAACAGCGCAGTGATATCAGTATTAGTTAGTATTAATATATTTATATTTCGAAACAGAACTTCTAAAACGAGTCCACCTCATCTCATTATACTAACTAGTATTATATTACATCATACTCGAGTATTACATACTCGTACTCGTACTCGTACTCGTACAAGCAAATGGAAATCAAGCAGGAGAAATATCTATCTATCTATCTATATACACAACTCGAGTATTTGGTATAGATAGATAGATAGATAGATATATGATCTGATCTTACGATATATGTATATGTAAAGTAAGAATATATGAATACATCAGTATTCAACTACTCGTATTCGTATCTCAATCATGCATGTTTTGTTTAGAATCTGGGTTTGGGTTTGGGTTTGGGCTTGGGTTTAGCTTGGGTTGATGGGGTTAGTGGGATTGATTCGTATACTGAGGTACGAGTAGTGTGTTCTAGGTTTGTTCTAGGCTCATATCTTTATTTTTATGTTTGTGTTCATGTTTGTGTTTATGTAGGGTAGAAATAGAAACGAGAAATGAGAATAAGACAATTGAGATGATGATGTTGTCACGGTCTAATCTAACTTATCCTGTGGATTTTTTTTGATGTCATATGTGATGTTGCGTCATGTCATGCATGATATGATACCGGTGGTTGTTTCATGGAAATCGATACCGTATCATGCATGATCTAGAAGGGTATGTTGTCGCCCGGAGATAAGTGAAGGAGAGGTGGGGGTGTAGAAGATGGAGATATAATGGTCGCAGGTTTGTTCTTCATGTGTTCGCAATTTGGAAATTGGAGGTTGACGTTGGTTCAGCGCTTGCTGCCGGTGTTGGGTGGAATGGGTGGGAAAATAAATGGGATGATAAGAGTATGAATGTCTTGTCTCCGAATTTGACATTATCGAGTATTCGTCTGGTATTCTGGAAATGCTATTGTAGATATATATATGATATTTTTCAGTGAGTATTCAGAGTGAGGCAAAAAGGGTCACAGTACTAAAGCTAGATTTCCAAGGGCTTTTATATAGCTATCTCAGGAAATTTCTGTAGATGTGCAACAAAACATGGCTAGAAGAATTCAAATCCGTATATTTGAACTCAATATTCTCGAGTATCCGTCCGATAGATTGAGACAAGTATTGTAGATATATAATATGAAATATCTCAGTATCTAGAATGAGGCAAAGAGAACTGCAGTGTTGAACCTAGTTTTTCAAGGGCTTTCATTTGGAGATCTCAGAAAATTGTTGTAGATATGCAACAAAAGTATTTGGAAGATATCCAATCTGTAGTTTTGAATAAAACACTCTCGAGTATCCGTCCGATAGATTGAGACGATTATTGTAGATATAAATTGTTGAAATATCTCAGCGAGTATTTAGAATGAGGCAAAGAGAACTGCAGTGTTGAAGCTGGGTTTGTAAAGAGCTACGTTTTATATCAAAATTGACTCTGAAATGAATAGATATGCAATCCGTAACCCGCAACCCGCAACCCGCAGTCTGCCCAGCATCTTGTCTACCACTGCACCTGCAGCATAGTGGTATCAGTCGTACAGTCCTTTGTAAAGCTGAGATCTGGAGGATAAATATATAAAATGTAGAAATATCAAGGACAATAGGTATGTTCATTAACATGAAGAACACCGGCAATGGCAAACTTACCTCCCGAGCTTATAGCTCTCCTCAGACATAATTGTAGTATACCGATAGTATATTTCATGAGATGATGCTAAGGCTTACACTTGTATAACCACTCCGACTATTCTAATCTCGAATTCCACAGCATTTGGACATCGGAAATAAAATCGTACCCACTTAGGTTACAAGTAGCACTCGATCGATCTCTCGAACTTGAGAATCGGAGATCAGAAACAAAATGTAGTTGAGTGATAAGGTTACTCCCGCGATTTGTTCTTCGTATCTGGTACGATGGGATCTTTATCATCCAGCTCTAGCCCCATGTAGTCTGAGCTTCAAGCCAACGGAGGCAATAGAAGCTTTTGAGGTGACCATTGGTGGATGTCATCTCCCGTGAAGTCGAGCATTTTAGCTAGATCGTCTTGTGGATCTTGTACAAAGAAAATCCGTCTGTATGGCCTGATTATTTGGAAGCGTGAAGGTGTATGAGGGGGACGAGTCAGAAATTTGAGGTATATCAAACTAGACGAATAACAGATATGTTACCAGTGGTAGACATTGAACTGTATGCCTATGATTGATGTATTAGTTGTGCCTTTTATCAATTTGGCATACTGATTTCTTCAATCTTTTCGTTTGGTGAACAATAATGTATGCACATGCCGATAGCAATGTATTGAAAAGCAGCAATGAGGAAAATGAAGCAAATTGATAATTTTTCATTTGTTGATACTAAAAATTTCAATTAGCCAATATGTTAAGTTCTATTTTACCGGCAGATTGGCCTTGCTATTTGATAGGTCCCACGGTACATGTGCCGTGGTTGCTTTTGCCTTTTTAGTGCTGTTCATGCGTTGTTGTGTTTCCCTCTGGTTACACAGCATGATCTGTTCTGTGATCCATGTACAAGTATATATATTCAATGAGAATCATATCGGTGGCGGTAGACTGACCGAGAGAATAAACCGAAAAAAGGTGGTTGATGAAGATCTAGCAATACTATGTATCACGATATCGTTGCATGAGGTTAATAGAAATCCACAGACCGGGTTGGTGGCAGCATACCCGTTTGATAAGTTGTACAAGTATTCAAGCCGTGTACGACAATGATGATTTGATGGATTGATGGAAGTCTCTGTCTATTTGTCCATCGTAACCAGTCGCAGAGATTTTCCTTCATATGTCATGTCCTACGATATTGATATTGATATTGATATTGAGGCGTCAAGTAGGCATAAACGATACCAATTCGGACATTTTTGTTCTAATATACTTCCGTAGGTGAGGGGTTCATGGATCTGATACATGGAGGGGAATAAGGCAAAGTGATGGGTAGGCAAGGATTCAAAGAAGATGAGACGACCATAACCGATCAAGGGTTCAACCAATAGGGTTAAAGAAAAGAGTTAATACCCACCCATTTCGGGGATAAGTCAAGAAAATAATGATAATGATATGGGCGGTGGACTGCGGTGAATACTGTGGTTGTTGGCGCTATTGATGGCTGACGGTAGATGGTAAATGCTACATGATACATAATAGACTGTCGATGGCGATGGGTTGATAAACGACAGAAATGAAATACCGGTACTGTATTTGTTACTGGTAAATAAAGGAATCACGAAATTGAAACAAAATGAAACGGTATATACAAACTCATAATACTGTAATCCAGTCAATAAATAACTGTAATCCAGTCCAATCCAATCTTTTCCATCCCCCTCCCATTCCCATCTCATCGAATTGTTTTGTTGGGGAAAACATCGTCATTTTATTCTTGGTGGTGGTGTTAAGTATCTCTCCTCTCCCCTCTCCCCCCTACCTTTTCAAACTTTCTTTGAAGTTTACCTGTCTCGAAGGCTTCCCATCTCAATCCAAGACAATATCAACCACGCGTCCTACCTGGCTGGCTGAATGACTTGTTCTGCATCCGCCCAATGCTCAATTCGACAGCGTTTGACAAGACCAACAAATTTAATTCTATTACTACATAGACAACAAATTCTCCTTCCTTCATCTTCACAACCACAAAGACCAACAATCATTTCTTCTACAAGACATCATCTGCGAGTACAACCACAAGCTCATTCACAACCACAATCAACATCAACATCATCACCATCTCACAATCCATACGGTTTAGAACGGAAACCTCCCATCTTCCTATCATCTTTCGCACAGACCTTGGAATTATATCCATTATTCACTGGATCGAAATCTAAGATCAGACTAGGCGGGGCCAAACAGCACCATTACTCTCATTCACCCTTCGCAGATCGCCACAAGAAGTTAAGACTCCAAAATACCACTTCTTGTTCTTTACAATCATTAAACTTCCCTTCACTCCACTCACGGTCCTCTTCGACCCTTACCAAAATCATGGCGAATCTACCACAACCACAGAGCACAATAGCTCCGGACAGTCCTTTGAGAGAACAGAGAGAACATCATAGGCTCGTTGAGAGACTCACCGATCGACTCGAAACCCCCAGTCTAGATGATCGTTCGTATCGAGTTATTAAACTCCCCAATCAACTAGAGGTATTGCTCGTTCATGATGCCGAAACAGACAAAGCCTCAGCCGCTATGGATGTCAATGTGGGGAATTTCAGTGACCCTGAAGATTTCCCTGGTATGGCGCATGCTGTAGAGGTAAAGATGAAGCTTTCCGATGCTTATGGAAATATGATGCTGACATATACTTTCTTTCTAGCATCTGCTTTTCATGGGAACTAAAAAGGTATTGCATACCCTTTGTCTGGAGATTTGGCGCACTTTCGCACAACTTCCACATTGATTGATGATGAAGACTGACAATTTTGAATAGTATCCTGTAGAAAATGCTTATTCACAATACCTTTCTTCGCATTCCGGAAGTTCCAATGCGTACACCGGTGCCACATCTACAAATTATTACTTTGAGGTTGCTGCAAAATCGGGGGAGGATGGAGACTCAGAAGATGCGAACCTCTCGCCCTTGTATGGTGCTCTGGACCGATTCGCGCAATTTTTCATAGACCCTCTCTTTCTCGATTCGACTTTGGACCGAGAATTAAAGGCTGTGGACTCAGAGAACAAGAAGAATCTGCAAAGTGATCAATGGAGATTGCATCAACTGGATAAATCATTATCGAATCCAAAGCATCCTTATTGCCATTTTTCGACAGGAAATCTAGAGGTTTTGAAGATCCAGCCAGAATCGCGGGGAATAAATGTTCGAGAAAAGTTCATGGAATTCCATGAGAAACACTATTCTGCGAATCGTATGAAGCTCGTGATATTGGGAGGGGAGCCATTAGATAAGTTGGAATCATGGGCGGCTGATCTTTTCGCCGGAGTACGAAACAAAGATTTGCCACAAAATCGTTGGGAGGATGAGCAGCCTTACGGTCCAGAACAACTTTCCACTCAATGTTTCGCGAAACCGGTAATGGATTCCCGAACTTTGGACATTTCCATCCCCTTCATTGACGAAGAATTACTTTTCGAATCACAACCGAGTCGATATTTGACACATCTTATTGGCCATGAAGGACCAGGCAGTATTATGGCTTACATCAAGTCAAAGGGATGGGCGAATGCTTTAAGTGCAGGTCAGTTTGAACATTCTATGAAGAGGGGCTGGCCATGGCAATTTCGGCTCCTCCCACACACCCCTCCCACACACCTCGAATATTTACTAAGATTTTTTTTAGGTGTCTATGAAATATGTCCGGGAACACCTGGCTTGTTCAGTTGCCAAATACGTTTGACGGAAGATGGACTGAAGAACTACAAGGAAGTTGTCAAAGTCTTCTTCCAGTACATTGCACTTCTCAAAGACACACCACCGCAAGAATGGATCTTTGATGAACAGAAGGGATTGGCCGATGTTGATTTCAAATTCAAGCAAAAGACTCCAGCCAGCAGATTCACCAGCAAAATCAGTGCCGTCATGCAAACTCCATTACCCCGAGAATGGTTACTCAGTGGCCATAGCAGACTTCGAAAGTTCGATGGAGAAAGAATATCTGCCGGACTTGATTGCTTAAGAGCTGACAATTTCCGCATGGCAATTTCTTCACAAACTTTCCCGGGTGGTTGGGATTCAAAGGAAAAGTGGTATGGTACCGAGTACAAATACGAGAAGATTCCGGCGGATTTCTTGGAAGAGATCAAGAAGGCGGCTTCCAGCAAGAAAGGGGAAAGATTCCCAGAATTACATCTACCCCACGTAAATCAGTTCATTCCAACCAAACTCGAGGTTGAAAAGAAGGAAGTTCAGACCCCTGCTATTTCTCCAAAGTTGATCAGAAATGATGACTCGGTAAGGACTTGGTTCAAGAAAGGTTAGTGAATCCTCTCCGTCGCCAGTGAATATTGAACTGATTCTTTATAGATGATACTTTCTGGGTTCCAAAAGCAAATCTATTTATGCAATGCAGAAATCCTTTGCCAATGGCTACGGCAGAAAACTCTCTCAAAGCAAGAATGTACACCGATCTGGTTTATGACGCACTAGAAGATTACGCCTACGATGCTGAGCTTGCAGGACTGGAATACTCTGTATCTAGTCATTCAATGGGTTTGGAGATTAGTGTTTCCGGATATAATGATAAGCTCCCCGTTCTTCTTGAGAAGGTTTTGACTACCATGAGAGATCTCGAGGTTAAAGAGGATCGATTTGAGATAATCAAGGAGCGATTGACAAGGGGTCTTAAGAACTGGGACTTTCAACAACCCTACAATCAAGTCGGTGACTACATGAGATGGCTCAGCAGCGAGAAGGGCTATATCAATGAGCAATACTTGGCCGAACTTTCACATGTTACTGTGGCCGACATTCAACAATTCTACCCGCATTTGTTAAGACAGATGCACATTGAAACTTTTGTACATGGAAACTTGTACAAGGAGGATGCTTTGAAATTGGCCGATTTGACGGAAAGTATTCTGAAGCCAAGAGTATTACCTCAAACTCAATGGCCAATCGGTAGAGCTTTAGTCTTTCCACCTGGTGCTAATTTCGTTTACCACAAGACCTTGAAAGATCCGGCTAACGTCAATCACTGCATCGAATACGTTTTGTCAATTGGAGACAAGGCTGTGCGACCTCAACGAGCCAAGGCCCTCCTTCTCGATCAGATGACCCATGAACCGGCATTTGATCAATTACGAACAAAGGAGCAGTTGGGTTACGTTGTATTCAGTGGTTGCTCAACAACAACGACCACCATCGCTTATAGATTCATCATTCAGAGCGAGAAGACTCCCCAATATCTTGAAGAGCGAATCGATTCTTTCTTGGTTGGATATGCAGAAATTCTCAAAAACATGTCAGATTCTGAATTTGAAGGACACAAGCGAAGTTTGGTCACGAAACGATTAGAGAAGTTGAAGAATTTGGATCAAGAATCAAACCGTTTGTGGTCTCATATTGACTATGAGTACTTTGACTTCGAGCTTGGTAAGTGATATCCTTTTGAGTATTATGAGATGATAAACTAACATGACCAAAGTCCATCACGACGCTGCCAATGTCAAGGCACTCACAAAAGAAGACATGGTACAATTTTACGATCAATTCATCCTTCCATCTTCTCCACTTCGCTCCAAACTCGCCATTCACCTCATCGCTCAAGGAATCTCTTTACCAGAAGAGAAACCAGAAGAGCAAACTGTTCTTGCAGTCAACAAAGATCGTAAAGATGCTGAAGATGGAGAAGCTGTCGCAGTCAAAGTTGAAGGCAATGGTACTGTACCATATGTTATCACAGATGTGCGACAATTCAAGAGTATGTTGCAGGTAACTGCGGGACCACAACCAGTCAAACATATTAGTGAGTTTGAGGAGTTGGATTCAAAGTTATAAATAGGGGGAGAGAAAGGGGTATGAAGGATAGAATATCAGAAAACCGCATTTTGGCGGATGTACTGGCGCAATAAATGCGCTTGGGCTTAAATAAATACTGGATTGGATTGGATTGGACTGGACTGGACTGGCTTGGATGGGAATTGAAATGACGCTTAAGGAAACAGTCAAGGGGGAAAGAAAGAAAGAAAGATGGAGGTGGTAGATAGATAGTAGGCGGCACTGGTTTGGTCTGGTCTGGTCTGGTACATGGTCTTCTGATCTGGTCTGGTATAGTAGATAGATACCCGTGAGTTTATCAATGAATGCGATGAGTTAGATTATGTTTTTGATTGCATGATTAGGAGCATGATGTGACATGTAAGTTGAGTTGTGAATGTGTGTGTAATTATTGATAATTGATAATTGATAATTAGTATTCAAAGGTTCATGTTATTTTATTCCGTTAATCTACTCGAGTAACAGAGTACAAGTATTTTGAAAATTTACCGAGAAAGTTTCAGGGGTGGGATTGTGGAAGGGTGGGTGGGGCTGAGGAAGGAGGGGTATTGGTGGTGGATGTGGTGGATAATGGATTTGATTTGGGAGTTTGGGAAGATGAGAGGTGGGAGGTGAAGGGGATGGGAGAGGTGAGAGGTGAGAGATGGATGGGAGATGGACGAGAGAAGGGAGATGGGATGGGGACTTTAGAGAGGTAGGTGGGTGAAGGTGGAGTGTACTTGTGGTGTTGATGGTTGTGATGGTGGTTAATGGTGGTTGTAATGGTAGTTGTTATAATGGTTGTGTATGGGTATGTACTCGAGTACCGGTACGTGGATGAAAAGAAAAAACAAAATGGGATGTAAAGAAATGTAATGAAAGAGATTAAAGAGATTAATTTAGATTGATTGATTGATTGATTGTTTCAATGGCTAATTGCTGGCTGATGGAAAAGGGGGGGCGAGGGGAGGGGGCGGATGGCAGAAGGAGAAGGAGATGCAGTCTGGGGTTCGGTTGAGATGGGTGGGGGAGGGATCTGAGGAGACTGGGGGATAGAGGAATATGGGGACAGGGGGATAGGGGAATAGGGTGGTTGCGTAGATACTTGATGAATGCTGGTGGGTTGTTGATAGGTAGTGGTGGTTGGTGGTGAGAGACTTAATATGAGTTTCAAATGTGGGATTGGATACTAGGGATTGGGATCAGAGTGAATGCCTTAAAAGAGTAAACTAATCGTAGGCCCATTCACTCTTCACTCGCCTAACTCACTACCACACTCAATCAATCCGATAATTCGACTAATGAATAGTTACCCCAACCACCTCCCCTGCCTAGCGCCTATACCTAAAATTCTAATAAATGAAGAAAACAAGTTTTAAAGTTATACACTACACTATAAACTCCATCACCCTCATCTCAATTCAAATGAAGTAGATTCTAAACTTTTTTCTAAATCTATAATCTCAGGCTCTTTCCATTTTTTTTTCATTTTTCTCCGAGTCTTAACCTATCTAATCCTCTCAATTAGAATTGTCCTTCTTCTCCTTGAGTCCAGGAAAGAAGAGGAGTTTGCACACGCAGCGTTCTTCCCCCGGGCCCAAATTTTCACGAATATAAAGAGTATTATACGAGTACAGTATACAATACACAGTACCCCGATATCTTTCTAGTCTTGAGTTAATGTTCTAGACATCATTAGAGATATAGATCGCTAGCTAGCTATGTATTATATAAATACTCGAGTATGCATATTCATTCGGTCTAGAACTCTAATGAATAGATTTATCTACTCGTACTTGAATATATTAGTACTACTACGAGTATATATACTCGAGTATAACAAATCTAGAAATAAAATCCAAAAATAATCAGAATAAAAAAAACTCCAAAAACCGAAGTACTCGAGAGTTGAGTATTGTTGCGACACTAGTGAATATGGTCACATGATATCGATGGCCATATAGGCCTCCCCGCTCTCGAAGTGGGAATAGCCTCAACCAACTTTTAATACAATATTTTTGACCATATGATAGAGCCATTTCACCCCCGAGGTGATACCAACAAGTATAGAAATCAAAGTATAAAAAATCTCAATCTATAAACTACTCTGCTAACGAAAAGATACTGTTGGTATCACCGTGGTGGTGATGAAGTGTCAATAGTACTATCGTGTTTCACGTGTTTGTATTGCCTTAAGGAACTAAACTATGGAGATGCTAACGCTAAAAGATATACGCTCTGTGGTGGTCAAAACGTCGCTTATTGCCCTAACCCTTAGCCCTACCGCCCACTACAACTAAGTGAGTGATATCCAGACAGATACAAAGCTTATTCATTATATATTTATCTTTATCTTTATAATTAGATTTAGTACTTAGCTACAGCCAAATACTCGAGTAAATGAATATACTTCTTTATACGAGCTCTCTTTGTACCAGCGCTCTTTATTCGATATCGAGATATTATCTATAATAATAATAGAATAAGCTCCCCAACACACCTACCTGCACGTACCTACCCCTACCTGCACCTACCTACACCTACCTGCACGTACCTACTACACCACCTACCTACACCTACCTGCACGTACCTACTACACCCACCTGCACCTACCCTCGTCACAGGACCAAAAACCCCGTGACAACCTGACCCTTGTCTAGGCTGCGCAACGGGTACCCGCGGGGCGGATAATAGAAAAATCTGAATGGGGACCCGTTGGGTATCCGCTTCAAATACTCCGTAAATACTCCGCAGATATAAATTTTATAAGATTTATAATATTAGTATAATTATAAAAATATATTAGTTTTTATATTAATCTTTATATTAATTACATTAATACTATAAAAATTAATAAATTTGCAGAGTATTTGCGGGGCGGATAATTTTGAAAGCTCAACGGGTCCCCCGCGGGTCTGAAATATCATCAACGGGTCCCCACGGGTAGCGGAGTATTTCTGCGCAGCCTACCCTTGTCCCAGTGTTATAATAAATATAACTATGCAAGCTTATAAAAGCCCTTAACAACAATGAGCATGCCCTAAACGGAGTGGGCAACTCACACACAACAAGTTACCACCAAAGCGAAGGAATGGTATCCCATCACTTAGCTCTGGAACTAAAAGCCTGCATCGGAAATGCAGGAAAATTGGCTATCTCGAGGTGACAAATATGGATTTCTGTGTTTATATAATTAGTACCTTACTTTAGCCCGTTCCTAGTACCCTTCGGGAGGTCGTGGGTAGGCTCCGCCTACCCCCCAGACGTTTATTTATTAAATAAATAAAATAAATAAATAAGCTCCCCAACTAGTAGTCTCTATATACATAAGCGTTTGTAATAAAATAGCTTAGTTGAAAGTTAAATTTGATTGATAATAAGAAAACCTTCGGGCTTTAATTCCAAACTAAGGAATTGAATTCAAAAAATTGATAAACTCCATCATCTATATCAAAACTCGGAAATTATTCTCATATCAAGCCACCTTATCTTATAATGAATAGCTATACTACACTACACTCTTACCATAAATTCCTCTCCATCCATCCAATTATACTCTATAATCCACCGTCGTTTCAAACTTTCAATACACAAAACCCAGCCACTACCCACTACCTACTAACCTCCTCTTCAAGAATAAGTCTAATCCTACACCCAATAACATCACCGCTCTACTCATTCCATCTCCCATCTCCAATCTCCTATTTAATTCCTCCTCCGTAGCCAGTAGCCAGTAGCCAGTAGCCAGTAGCCAATAGCCAACAATCAGAACCCACTAGTACTAGAATAACACAGCTGTACAAAACCCCGCTAACATCCATCCCGAAATTTGTGGCTTCTCCATCCATAATATCATGTGATATCCCGCGTAAACAAACCCTCCCGAAATCTTCCCTCCCACCTTAAACAACTTTTGATTTACAGATACAATACAATTTCTAAACCCCAATCAAGTTCTTTAACACAACATCAAATTGTATTACACGTTTTCCATACAGTAACACAATAAGTTGAAGGTCAAGATGGACGACTCCGATGCACCACCATGGCAACCTGGTAATCGACACTTAACACCCAGTTCTGGATACCTGTGGAACTCCGAAGAACTTCGTTCGCAGTCTAATACTATCCATCCTATCGCTGCCTCTACTAGAGATCCAGATCCCTTGACAGATAGTTTTTTGCTTTCTGCAAACAGCAACACTACGAGCAGCGTGTATTTCAATCCTTCGACATTGCACCATCCACGCGCCGTCATGGAGAATGAAGTTACCATGTCTGATATTGACTTTAGTGAGGATGAAGAAGATGTCCCAGCTAGCTCAAGCATTGTTGGTAAGATAATAAATATCCTTATGGAGCGAGTATTTGTTTAATATGCTAACATAATAGGAAATGATCAACAACAAAGTACATCATTTTTTAACGCCCTCTTAGCACAACCTTCTGATTTGAATGGTACCGTAGGTTTTGCAGGCGACTACCTTCATGCCGACAATAAACCTCCAAGCTTCATGAGTTTGATGGGCGATGCAGGTAACGACCAATATGCCAACCATACAATGTTTTCCAGTTTCCAGTCAAACCCAAATACATTCTTCGGCTCAGGAGGTCACCAAACCCTTGCGCCTCGTCGCGGTAATATCTTCGTCTTTGGTTCCGACCAGGCAGGTCAAGATAAAGGTACATGTTTGATTAGTAAGTAAAGGAGAACTACCTCACTCGCAAACGGCATACTAACGACGTGAAAGACAACAACCAAAGTACAATCAACACCACGATCCCTATGTTTGGCCACGGTAATGACTATGGCATGGAATATAACGCTGTGACACAAGTAGAGCGTCGGCACACACCACAACAAGTCGTCCCAAACTATGGAGACCATATGTCAATCACTTCTCACGCCAACATGACATTGACTCAAGGTGTCGTCGGTGCCACTCGACATCATATTCTTGATAATGTGCCTTCCATCGCAGAATCAACTCCATATGCCGTCTACAATCAACGAGAACGCATGCCCGGCAATTTTTCTTCTAATATGGCACCAAGCCAAGTCATCCTAAACTCCCGATCTCATACAACCACCAAGCCTCGTTACAAGTTGGGTGATCGAAGAGTTCTAGGTCCAGTCGGCACAGGCTTAGATATCACCAGTAGGGAATCAAACCAACATACCATCCGCAACCATCAAGACCACATGTCTTCAGTCTATGGCCACAAGGGCGCTGGAGATGATAGACGCCCATTCGGTGAGTTGAGTAGGTCATCAACGTCTGAACCTCGTACTGGACACTTGCAACAAGCTAGCCCATTAGGTGAGTTGAGAACTGCCTCCGCATCTGCGGAATACACTAACATGATCGCAGGCAGCGGACAACAACCAGATAATATAGTTTCTTTCGACGATCCCCAAGCCCACATGTCAGTCGATCCAAACTATTGGCCAGCCCAATTCCCCAATAACCTACCTGGCTACATGTTTACTATATCTCGTGATGCCTCTGCTGCGAAATCTTCAACCAACGGTTCATTTGAGACAGGAGTGCTCGAACCCGAGGCTTTACAAGGAAATCCTCGTAAAGTCCACAACGACGCCAACGACGAGAATTGGATCCGCGAAGAAGCTGCTAGCTGGGATACCTTTCAAAACGTTGACCTGAACTCGGACCACGAACCTCAGATTACAAAAGATAAGATCAAATTATCCAAGGCATTGAAGAAATGGATCCGTGAAGAGAATCGGAGATCTGGAGAGACCTTTGTACTTCCTGACTTGGACCCTCGCCACGAGTCTTACGAAAGAAAATATCTGTTCGATGTAGTATACGCATACCATCCCCCGAATGTCAAGAATTACTACTTTCGAGATCACCGAAATCAATGTGTTTGTCTCATGGCCGATGCCAATACTCTCACAAGAACTTTTGAAAAATCGGGGGATGTCTTTCCTACGCCTCTTGACGACATATATCCGGTTGATTGGAATACAAACGTCGATGTCAATATTAAAGATTCCTTGAATCCTGACAAACAAAAGGTGTTGAATGACCTCCGCAATGCTTTCTGCTCGGCCGCCAAGTACGTCAATCGCACTCAAAAGCAGGTTCCTTGGATGATCTTTCATGACAAGAAAGTAGAATTCACGACTACTGATATCGCCATTGCGGCTCTCATCCCTCCTGCTACAAGAGAGTCGATAAAACAGATCGTCAGGAGAATTTCAAATTCGATTTTCACCGGTGCCAAATATGGTGGATCGTTTCGTCTTTATCTTCCTAGACGACATCGTGGACACGACCATAGGTGGCAGAGGACTTATCTTTCCAACGAAGAACGTAGTGATACCTTCGGCCTAATCAGAAAATTCCTTCACGAGAGATTGAAATTGCCAAACCAACCAACAGAGGAGCTTAAAGAGACATATAGAATGTTTGTGGTAAGTGCTGAATATTCTGCAGATAGATGTGTCGATTACTAACTTGTAACTAGGAATGTAATTTGTCATCCGAGACGAATGTACAGAGTCCTTATTTGCATAAGAAGCTTACACGATTTCGGAAGTTTCCTCAATTACCCCCGGAGATTCGGCAGATGATTTGGGAGTTTTGCTTTCCTATCAGAACGGAGCTTCTAGATCTTGTGGTAAAAATGATCGATGGAGGATGTAAAGATCAAAGAGTTGAGTTACCCAATACTTTACGAGTGTGTCGAGAAAGTCGATATATGACAAACCTTCGCTACAAGAGAATTCTTAAGCCGGTATTGTCACAGGGATCAAGAAGCACCTATGGCGACCAGATCTCTTACGACAATCGCAAAAAGAAGTGGTCTCGACCAAGAGAGGTTTGCATTGGCCCGCATGATACGTTAGCCATCTCAGAATTTGCTCCCCAAAGCAAGAACGGAGAGAATTTGAAATGGTTGGATAGTATGAACAAGAAGCTGCCCGGACTTCTAGAGGGTATTCGGCATTTGGAGGTTCGAGATGTTCACAAACTTGCTGGCGATCTCCCCGCACCCATTCCTTTTCCCGCCAACTCTTCGAGTTTTGTTACCATGGCTTTTACCAAAGGAATATTGGGCAAGTTTAAGAACCTCCAAACGCTCACGCTCACAAATGTCGAGCCTGGTGCGAGAGGAAGGCCCTACAATGATGAAGAAAAAGCGGTGTTGAAAGATATGATTTCTGATTATCTTAACAAAGCGAAAGGTGATGAAGCCAAGCTTTTGGCCAAAGTAAAGATCGAGCATAGAGACTATGTAGAGATGGAAGGCCGACAGGTGGAGAAAGACAACGGCAGGCAAAACCTTGAGGACGAATTCTTTTCAAAGATGATTACTCATATCGATGACAGGTATTGATAGCCACTGCAGGGCCTATCCCATAGAGTATATGAATGCGAGAAGAAAATGAAGGCTAATGGAGGCCAGCAAGAATGTACTCGGAACCAATTCAAGCAATTTTTTCATAGGCAAATTTATGGTAAAAACTGCGTACCAAAACTTCTCAATTTGAATTGATGAGAAAATAATGATGGTGAGGTAGAAAGTAGCATTGCCTAGTGTCTTGCTACCTTGAGCCCGACATCTCACAATCGGGGTAGACTGGTGTTATATTTCCAAGTCATAACCCAAATATCAGTTCTGCAGCCCCATACTCAATACCCAAAAATCTCCCTATATATCAAGAAATGCACTAGCTAGCTTATCCTCATTTCTTTTACCCAGCTATATATACTCGCAATGGCGATGAAAGAAGTTAAAGCACACTTTCCCTGTCTTTCAACTCCTCTTACTCACACCCTTAAGCCTCAAGAAATACACAGATCCTAGCCTGATATATATGCCCAAAAGCAAAGCCATTTATCCAAATCTTCTTCGGCACTTCCTTGGACGGTCAAGTGGCACTGTGTACCACCATAATCATCTTTCAACTCATAGCAGCGCAGCATCGATATTTCGTTCGAGGTATGAAGTAGCATGGTCGCCAGGCATAGCCAAATAGAATTAGCACCCATTGCATTGCTTCAAAGCCTCACCTTCTATAACGTAAGGCGACCAAAATCTCAAGCAAGCCATCAAACAGACACTCGATCAAACAAACCTTCTCCCAAACTGAAAGGCTGAAAGAGATCAGAAGTCCATCCATCTGCCAACTCAATTTATCCCATCCCATCCAACCCTATTGCATACCTAGCACATAAACCATACATGATGCGACACCAAAACAATAAATCTGACCATGTCAAAATCAGGTCTTGATTATTCACACATAGTACAAGTTGTAGTGTTTAATAGAGGAGAAAATGGGAAAGTAATCTCAATAACACAAAGATTAAAGGTCACTGTACCGGATAAACAAAACACCGTCACCGATATCAAATATCCGAGATCCGAAGAATATCCGGGTTGGGTCAAGTGAGTGATGTTACATGACCAAAATATCATCTATTCTATTCATCAATCCCCAAATCTTCAAATCTTCCATTAAACACATTTCCTCAATCTATAACCTAATACTACAATTTCATTGTTTCCCGAGCACGATTCCCGAGTTCTATATGAAAGATAGGCATGATATAATCTTGTATTATTGATGTTGCAGTACAAGGGGGAAGGGGAAGGGAGGGGGGAAGGAAGGTCATGGGGTTTCGTTTTGAGTTATATCAATAATAGTTTACTTGCCTACCCACAAAAGCACATATTTGCGACTTTGAGATGATGGATTAGCAATCTACGAGTCGCTTCGATTTGCTCTCTTAAACTCTCTGCCATTGACCTCCTGTCCTTCCATCCCAGGAAACCTTCAGGCTTTCAACTCAGGTCCCGCAGTACATATATTACCAATCAAAAACAAAAACAAAAGACATACACACACAGTATGAAGCACAACATATAATTGCATGAGATATTGTGAAATATCACAATGATTTCCATTTCCATTCCTCATATGAAAGTTCCAGCTCTACCGGGTATCTACCACCGTGTGAATTCTCGCATTCGTATGCCCATATACTCCAAAGTCATGCAAGTTCAGATCGTGTTCCTCGTGTCTGAACGCATTACTGAACGGAGGATCTGGAAGATCTTTTAGCTCTGACTGATTGTCACGTCCTCTTGTTCCATTCATAGCTTCTTTCTCCATCTCCGCTTGCCGTTTCCATGTAGATCATCCCTTTTTATTCCTCAGCGCCGCCCATTCCGCGATGACCCCTATGACAACATCGCAGCTCTCATAGTATATGATGCTCTACTTGTGCTTCCACGCCAGTAGCTTTCACGACCCCATCTGCATTTTGTGCCGGCATAGCTATTGGCTTTCTTTCTCTCCTCGAAGTCAAAGCTATCAGTTCCCTCAGCATCAATTCTCTCGTGTCTCTCGCCAGATCTTCAACATCCGCCGATGTAAGGTTTTTCGTTTCGATTGGTTTCAGGACTACATTTTCCACAGGGTTAGCTTCAACTCTCGAAATATCTCCCCAAATACCCCCCCCCCCCCCCAACGCCGCATCAAATCTCAACCCACCAAAGAAATCAATAGAGAAAACTTACCCTTAACTGGTATTCTTCCCGATCGAAACCTCCAACTCTGCACATGCAACACATCACTATAACAGGCCACCACAACCGGCACAACCGGTACCCCCGCCTGCACCGCCAAATGAAAAGCTCCCTTCTTAAAAGGCAAAAGTGTCGGTTCCTTTGCATAACTTCTTGTTCCCTCAGGAAACATATAAACATTCTGTCTCTCCTCTCTAATCTCCGTCACTGCCCCCGCCATTGCCTGTCGCGCATCCTTCGCATTAGCACGATCGATGAAAACCGTGCCACTCAAGCTCATAAACCAGCCTAAGAATGGCACATTCTTCAAACTCTTCTTCGCAGTCACCGAGCAGAATCGAGGAAAGATACAGCCGAGCATCAGCACGTCGAGTTCGGTTTGATGATTGCCGATAATGACTGCGGGGCGTGTCGTGCCTAGATAGTTATGGGGATCTTCGACAACGAAGGTCACGCCGGTGGTAAACCACATAATCCATTTGAAGGCGCGAGCGACAGCCCATTGCGATGTGCGATAGTTTCCTACCAAGCGCAGGATGATGGAGATGAAGACGCCGTAGCAGGCGCAAATGATGAGGGCGATGTAGCCGGTGAGTATGCGGGCGAAGAAACCGGCGATGGGAAGGATGGGGGAGAGCATGTAGAGGGATAGCGTGAGGACGATGTATATTATTGAGAGATTTGTAGCATAAGACAGAAGAGCGAACATTTTGAGGATTGTGTAGATGTTTATGTAGATGTAGATGTAGTAGAGGTAGCTGAGAGATTAACTTTGATTGGTATGGGTAGGTAAGTAGGTAGGTAGGTATAGCAAGCTTTACAAGCTATAATAAATTCTGCAATGATTGGTCCGTCGGTTACTCAAAACGCCCTCTCGAGGAGGAAAGTAGAGTGACATAAGACAACCAACCAAGGCATTTCGTACTACAGTAGAAATTGAGGGGGAAAAAAGGAGGGATCAGTGAAGTTTAAGTGAAGGGTAAGAAATGGTTGAGGATTAATTCTCATTGGTTTACATAATTCACATCCTATTCGTCCAATTATAGGGTTATCCTGGTTAAGGAATTACAAGGGTATTCTTCGGCCATCGGATGGGATAATCATTTCTTGGCATCATTCTTTGGACTCGAGTTCAATTATATATCATACGAGCTTTGACTTCGGCACCTCGATTCCTACGTCGCAGCTCGTCCTCCGGAGGCTTGTTAACTTGATAATCATAAATATTGAATGATATTTTGAATATCATATTTTCAGATTTTATTTTATCGATTAGTATGAGAAGTGTATTAATATTGAAGATTGAATGTGGTATTGCACGTGAATTTTCAAAAAAATGTTCGTTGTCGTGCATTGACCATATGCGAAATAAGAGTGTTTTATAATATGAAAGGTTAGATAGATAGATATCAAAATCATGTGAAGATTATATATTTTACCATAACTTCATTTCCCAATTAAGTCTTCTTTCACATGCTTGATATGGAAAATTCTCCTCTCTTCCCCATAACTATTGGAGTTTTAGCCCTCCAAGGTGCTTTCAATGAACATATACAACTTCTCCGCTCTGCCAGCCAAATCCTCGCCACCAAAACACAAGTTGCATCCCATCAAGCACATGACCTCGATATAAAATACAATTTTATAGAAGTACGAAATGAAATCGAACTTGATTCATGCGATGCACTCATTATACCTGGTGGTGAAAGTACCGCTATTTCACTCGTAGCTCAACGATCAGGTCTTCTGGAACCTTTGAGAGATTTCGTTAAGTGAGTCATCCACATGATCTTTTTTCCTCCTCCTCCTCCTCCTCCTCCTCTTTCGTCTCTCCCAATTCCCAAATCAAATCCTAACAACCCATTCAGACTCCACCGTCATCCCACTTGGGGAACGTGCGCCGGTCTAATCCTCCTCTCCGAATCCGCCAACCGCACTAAAGCCGGTGGCCAAGAATTAATCGGAGGTCTCGATGTGCGCGTCAATCGTAATCATTTCGGTCGACAAGTAGAATCCTTCCAAGCCGATCTAGACCTTCCATTTCTCTCATCTCTTAGCCTCCCCCCCTCCTCCTCTTCACCTTACTCACCAAACCCCCTCTCCACATCCCCCCAAAAACAAGAAGAAACACCCGCTCCCTTCCGCGCAATATTTATCCGCGCCCCCATCGTCGAGAAGCTCCTCCCCCATCTCCCCGGCCCCCAAATCTCCGAATCCCACCTCGACTCCACTGTCATTGCCCCCTCTCGCCCCGTAGCCTACGCCCCAGAATCCCCGCTCAACGCACCTGTAGAAATTCTAGCGACCCTCCCCGGTCGCACAGCCTCGATCCAAGATTCTTCGACGAAAGAAAAGCTCGATGCCGAAGCTGGCGATATAGTAGCAGTGCGCCAAGCAAATGTTTTCGGAACTTCTTTTCATCCCGAGTTGACGGGAGATGCGAGGATCCATGCGTGGTGGTTGGAGCAGGTTATTGAACATGTGGTAAAGAGACGACAGGGGGGATCATGATTGATTATTATTAGGACATGGCATTGTATCGGATCATGAGAGACGATTTCAAGAGATAGAGGTAGATTAAAACTTTATAGATTCATATATAAATGGGGGTAAGCCTCCAAATCCCGCTGCGCTCGAAACTTTGAAGATATACCCTACGGGCACCTCATATAAGGAAATTCCTTGTATCGTATAAGGAATTTTTCCTTATATAGGATACGGAGATCGGTCATTATTTGCAAGCACCTTTTGAAATACGTGTATGGAGATTCAAAGCATATATTGAGTTTTGAACCTAAGCTAGTCTTCTGATATCCCCTCCTGGGCCTCTCTCAAGTGACACCCCTTTCCGGGCTTCCGGAAACCCCCCTCCCCATTTCTCCCTCTCCCTCTCCCTCAGAGCTCTCTTCCCTCATCATCGTACCCTTGTCGTCGCTAACCCTTAATCGTTTATACAAACGAATGAAGCATTGAAACTATTCTGACTTAACCGAATATTGAAGTATGAAATCATTCAAGTCGACTTACTAATATTGAAGGTATATTCGAATTGACTTACCAGATAATAGAAATTTGAAATAATTTGATTTGATTTGAATGAAAGTTGTAAAGGAATAGAATATGTATGATTGAAGGATCTTGGTAGATATGAATGAATTTGAAATCACTGATTTAGGGGGAAAAAATTGAAGCTATATCTAATTACAACTAAATCATGAATTCAACTCTCAACACAAGATCTCAATGCATCTCAATGTACTTCAATACGTGAATTAGTGCAATAATTCCTTATATGAGGTGCCAGTGGGGATATTCTCCTTTCTAAATAGTCTGCTAGTCTGCCTTAACGGCAGCGGTGCCAGGAGGGTCAGTCGGCGAAGTGTTAGTCAAGTGATGATTTAAAGATTGGTTGATTTCTAAAAACGCAGGATGCTAGATAATATATGCTCGCGGCATTACAATACAAAAATACAAAAATACAAGGATATAAAACAACAAAAAGTCTCAAAGTACCCAAAATACCCAATATACAAAAATACAAATATGCCAAATGAACCGCCAGAATATTCTCGTAAACCCATACTCCTTGCACACGCTGTTGATCACATATCCGTGAATCTTATCCATCGCTCCCTCTTGTATATCCTTCCCGTATCCGTATCCGCCCACAAAACAATCCCAAACTCCTTTTTCCCATCGGCCGGCTCTCCTCTATGTTATATAATCAATCTTGATTCCCTTATAATAGACCAAGATCTGCGGCAGTGGCACGTCAATTATGGCGCCAGTAACACAATTATACCCCGGATACCAATCAATGTTAGGTCTAAGTGACGAAAGTAGGATGATCCAAAGTTATAGGCCAATCGATTTTCCCCAAAACATAGGATTCCAACAACAAGAGCTCGGTCGTAGCATTGTCCCAATGATTCCAGTCGTCGTCGTAGACACCATCTTCATATACAATGCTGGTAACGATTCCAAATTTCTCCAGAGATATCGCATCTGGGTGAGGAACTTTCGGTGCGTAAGTCCGGCGGGTAAGTGGTAGGAATTGCGGCCGAGATGGAGCCTCTTGAGCGTCTTCTTGTGCGCGCGAAGAAATTGTAGGAGAGTTTCGGCCGGAACTTGGAATTCGTAAAGGCACAGTGTCTCGAGCGCCGGCCATGTGCGTTTGAAAAATGTTTGGTTCCACTGCTTCAATAATGCTTCCCCTTTGATATAAGGTAAACATGACTCCTCCCCTTCAAAAAAATAGAAGTCCCATGCGAGATTGAGAGTCCGGAGATGCTTCATCGAGAAAATGAAGTTGATGTTCATCAGCGTGATATCGCGGCTCCAGGCGTCGAATTTGCGATCAGTGTGCGGTACATGGTGGTTGCAAAAATCGAGATGATCCGATTCCATCAGCCGATTGCGATGACAGAAACCAATCCCCAAAGTAAGAGATTGGAGCTGAGAGAGGGCTTTGGAGATCCCTGCCGAATGATCTATGATCTTTTTCTGATTGAGGTCTCAACTGCTCAATGATTGTAATGGAAACTGATCGATGTGAAGATTTTTGAGGGCAGTCGGCCATGATGGCAGACGAGAGATTATGTCGAGAAGCGCACCGAGCTTTAGTTCGGGTATGCCAGCCCACATTGAGACCTCATCAGTGTCTCTCTGTAGGCCATGCAACAAGCTGAGATAACTTAAGATTCTGTCTGGGGACGGCTTATTTTTATTATTGGGGCTGATTATGGAGATATAATCGAGCATTTTGAGAGGTAACAATAATAGATCGATTTGGAGCCCTCCATAGGTCCCAATACATTGACTTGAATAGGAGTCGCTAAGCTTCGTGACCTTCTTTTGAAACCAAGTTGCGAAAGCCTCTTTAGACAGAAGGTCCTTGAGGTTAGTGGGTGGAGCGTTGTCCAAGATCCATGTTCCTAAATCTGCCATATCTGCAGCTCCGATGTTGAACTCGATGTGGTGGATTGATTTATACATAGGGGTCCGGACCACCTTCGCCAGTCTTTCCATATCGTCCTTGAATGGGCTCATGGTAAACCCAGTATCGGTGAAAACGTATTCCATCGTAAGCTTTGCCCAACTTTTGCTCACCAACCTGGCATTCTTGATAGTCGACTTGTCGACATATTTAATGATATTGAGGCATATTTCGTTTGATATATTTCTACCGGGGAAGGCGACCTGCAGAGTTGATTTGGAGCTAGACATCTTTCTTCTTGATATGTAGGGTCCGAAGGGTGATGAAGGGATAGTGTAAGTCGAAGAAGGTATGAAATGAATTTAAGGTTGATTTCGATGTGATGGAATCCTCGTTATATGTTTGTATATGAATTGTAAGATGCAGTTCAATATGGATTCTGATTATGATTGAATTGATAAATGTACGATGAAGTAAGATGAAAGTATACTGAAGAGAAGAAATTCAGAACCGGAGGAAGAAATTTTCCAAATCCAAGACAGTTTGTGAATGAAACTAAATCATTTAGCCTGCTACTTACTGGCTTGAGTCTGCTTGAGTCTAGCTAACCCGATTCTGGTAGACTACCTACTAAAAGGAGAAAAGTTGGAAGAACCATCTGGCCTTGTTCATAGTATGAGCACTAAGATGAACTAGCGTACTGGTTTTTTACGACTACCGGTATTACACGGTCGAAAGGCAACTGAAAGTCATCAAACACAGACTCCATCCCCAGCACCTAAAGTAATATCCACCACCGTTTTATCAAAATCAAAAATATCACCTACGGAATGACAATTCAGATTTTCCACTATAAATTTATATCCCGCCATTCCAATTGCTTGATATCCCTTCTCGACCTCGACTTCAATTTACCCCAACCATCTCTCCTAACCCACCCCTTCCACTCATCCAATCGTCTCCAATGAGGATAATCCATGTTTATCATCGGCCATACCCATTTCCCCAAAACAAACATCTCGAATAACTTGGCATCAGATAAACTATCCCCATCTAGTATTACGGGCTCCCAATCCTGATCATAGATCTGCTGATCACTAGCACTTACTAGTAACTGAAATCTCTGCAACGTCAACGAGTCTCGTAATTTGAATAGAATAGATTTCCAGGATACGCAACCTTTAGATCTATTTTGAGGAACGAGAAAGAAATCATGCCCAAGGAATAAAGATTTAAGGGTTGATTTATGACGGAATATGAATGAGTAGAACGCTGTATCGAAACTTTTTGCCTTCGAAAGACCCAAGTTTTCCAGATGTGGAAATGTATTAGAATAAAAATCAACTTGATTCATCAATTCCATTGAATCATTGGGAAATCGAAAGGACATGTTCAAAGTGATATTCAAAGACCGAAGAAATTTCATGGATCCTATGAACATATTCATAGATTTAGCAAGTACATGTGTATGTTCGTAGGTTGTCGCATTATTGCTGATGGAATTGATACCAATGCGAAGGTCCTGGACTTTAGATGTAAGAATTTGCATATCATGAAGGAAATGAGTATGTATTCCAAAAGATCGCTCAGTCGTGTCTTCATCATCATATATATCGTGACCAACAAAAAGATCAACAGGAAAAGAATCCAATGCTAGTTTTTGAAGAGGTTGTTGAAGTTGTCGTGTTGCGAGCAATATACTAAGATGTCGGATGCCGGATCTTGTTGGAAATGTGGTATCATAAGAGTCGTAAAGAGCATCTGGCTCACGATTCCATCTTCGAATCAACTGCTTCCATGCCAATGTAAAATTGATCTCAGATTCAAGAAATGGACATTCTGTAGCCGTGGCAGTAACAGACTTGACGGCAGGGAGTTGTGAAAGAGAATGGAAAAGCATGTCTGAACAACCTGTTCCAACAAGGTACTGACTCTTTTCTCACTCTCGAACATGCTCTCAATTTTAGTATACTTGTTCACGTTTTGAACTTCATGATCGAATTCCAGCATGTCGAGATCCCCAACATATATTTTTACATGTTTGATTACTTTCGCTAGCCATGGTAGACTGGCAATTGATCGTAATCGTGTCATATCATCGAGGTGTGGTCGAATGGAGAACACGCCTTTTTCGATAGACTGTCCAGTGCAGACATTGAAAATTCCAATGACGCATACGCCGGCCCAGGCTCTCGATGTGAGACGGAGGCTAGTGACATCGTGTGCGGAAAGAAAACCAATAATTCGGGACTTTAGTTCGGTGGGCAGATCGGAGATCAAATGAGGAGAATTGAAGTGTAATATATCTGCAGATGAAATTTGTGAGACTACCATTGTCGATATGTTTGATGATCAAAGGAGAAGAAAGTTATTGGCAAGGGAATAGCTTTGTGGGTATTGAGCAAACAATTTCTCATGCGTCCACGCAGTATATGAGCGATTGACTGATAAGCCATTACACGAGGCGTTAGCTAGATGCCAACAAAGTTACCAACATTGTCGAACAGAACGGCCGGTGAGGTCAAAGTCGTCCTGAGGTCATACACAGAAAAAGGCGCCAGAAACGCCCCCACTGCGCGGCTACAGCTCCAGAGAATGGACCTCTTTCCAGCTAGAATCCTTGACATTCCTATCATCAAAGACCTTACCAAGGGTTTGACGCGAATCAATGGTTGCCATCATCGACGGTAAGGTCCATAAATACGATGAATTCATATACTGATCCTATGCCCAATGTTCGTTGGATTCACCACTTGGTGCAATGGCCAAGTAATCGGCCACACCAACTCTGCGGCGACCCTTTGATTATCCCCATCCTGGAATACCCTTCTACTCAAACCGTACGTGCATTAACAATCGCGAATTAGTGATATTGGCCATCGTTTCGAATGATTTGAGTTTTTGGAACGGCCATCAGAACAAATGTGAAGTCAGTGTGAAGTTACCATTCGCAGCGGCTGCGACATGACAATGAAACAACTTCGAGGAAAGGAGCAGTGTCGAGAATAAGATGGAATGACTGAGGAATTGTGAAGGTTACGACAAAAGAACGCTGTCTCATCAGCTCACAACACATGTCAGCTTGTCGCCGGCTATCCCGAAAAACCTCAAGATCGGCCGGAAAATCCAATTCTCCGAGCCAATTGAACCACGCCGACAACATCAAGTCAACAAACGCCTACCGAATTGGAATCTGACACTCCCGGAAATAGCAGTCAAATATGGCTCTTATTCCCATTCGATGAAATAAGACACGAATAATCAAGAGATTCCCAAAGGGGTCGAGTTGCCGAAACAAGTCTTCAAAATTACTCGCAAGGGGAACACAAATCCAATAAAACGGCATGAGCACAGTCATCATTTTGTCATTCTTTTATCATCACGTTTATTAATCTCAACGGTATGATAACTATCTTTTGTTTCTGGAGTCGGCGATGAGTTAGTTGTTGGTTCATTCCTGGTCAAGCGTCCTGCCGCTCGGACTAGTGTCATGTATCACCAAACTCAAACTCAACCTCAACCCCCAACTTTGATCTATATTAAAACGACAACCTTATCACGCATCACGATTTATTCATATCATATTAATCACACGGATAATTAAATTACCAAGCATAATATAATGCCGATCATATATGCTGCCGCGACCGTCTATGTTAATCCCTCTGGCGAGACACCAGTCCTTAATCTCGAGCAGGTATGGAAGGGATTGGAGCTAAAGGCTCGGTATGTAGCATATCTTCTTGTTCTTTTACCTTGTGTGATATCCAATTAATCATGAGATACGTCTTTAGAAGCAAGGGTAGTATCAGCAAAATAGAGAATATGGATTTGACTGACATTCCTCCCTAGCAAACCACAACTTTTTCTCCCGGTGATAGATACTTGCAAAGTTCTCTCCGATGAGAACGAAACAGTTGTTCGCGAGGTCAAATTCAAAGCGGGTTCGTTCCCTTCTCCACCTCTTTCTCTCTCCTTCAACTGTTCCTTCTTCTTTCCCGTTACCCCATTACCCCGCAATCACTCAACTCCCACTGACCTTTCCAGGTGGTCCCTCTGATAAACCCGTTATCGAAACAATAACTCACTATCCCCCAATCAACCCCGAAGCCAAATCCGGCCTCGAAACCTTTCAGATCAAAGACACGAATAGCAAAGTCTTGAACATTGTCAGTGAAGGGCCAGAAGGGGAACTCATGTTGACCTTTACATTCGAATGGGAACACAAGGAAATTGAGAAGGGAAGTGAAGAAGAAAGGGTGAAGCAGAAAGCGTATCAGGGGATGGCATCGAAAGGGGCGACGGGTACGGTTAAGGCTATTCGAGAGATGGTGAAGAAGGGTGAGTTGTGAATGGAGTTGAATTAGAGGAGAGATGGGAGGGAATTGAAGACGGTTTTGGAAATGGATGTGTGACAAGGCTTCCTTCGATTTCACATTCGTTCCATATTATTTTCAGCATATTGGATGGATATATGTTCTTGGAAGTATCATGACTATTGTATGTACCTTCATCGCAACTGTGATTGATTAATTATACCGAGATCAGATCAGATAAGATAATCTTTAGCAAACGAAGCAATGGACAATGGGGAATTGATTGGTTAACGCGCTTGCCCGCGACCAAGAAAATTTAAAGATCACGTGCATACGCGATATCTCTCGCGAATTCAGCATCCCTCGATTCCTTTGCTTCTTATCAAGTATCTTCTGCTTATCGTACTTATCGTAACAAAGTAATTATTGTGCCTTGCCTCGTCTTTCTATATCCGGAATCTTAAGTTTCCAACTACGAACCTTCGACATATTCTAAGTAGTGCACGCTTTTCCAGAAGAAGTGCTTAGAAGCTCAATGTAAGTACTGGCTGTATAGAAGTATTTTTTCAAATTAATACAGCTTCTAACTATCCATCTTCAATTCAGTCTTGCAATCACAAATATCTCTCCAATCAACAAACCACAAACAAACAAAATGTCCTTACCATCTCGCGAGCCCGAAACTCCACCCCCTACCTCAAAAGAAAACAAGGCCGATGCCAGCGCAAGCAAAGGCGCCGATACCGACAAGCCCAAGACAGTCTCCATCAAAGTAGTGGATGAAGCCCGCAACGAAATCACATTCAAAATCAAGCGCACCAAACCTCTGGAAAAGGTCATACAGGCGTATTGTGCTGCGAAAAAAAATCATGACACACAGAGTGTAAGGTTCTTATTTGAGGGCATCAGGATTAAGGAGCACGATACTGCGGATAGTTTGGAGATGCATAATGAGGATTCCATTGGTGTTTTTTTGTTTCAGCAAGGAGGCGCGGATTGATGATGGGTGTAATTGAGTATTGAGGGGTAAGTGGGTTCTTTGAAGTGGGATGCGAGATGGAGTGCTAATGTGATGTTTTGTTAGAGGATTTTCTGATAGTTTGAGGGTTTCACTGTGGTTTCTAGGGAGTTCGAGACGCAGGATTTACGGCGCAAAAATACGGTTAGAAGATACACTACCAAAGTATGCGTGTTTATTTATTCTGATGGATCTCTGTGGTTATTTTCATGGCTACTTTAAAAAAAGTCTGAGACAAATGGGTCACAATCTTCACATAGGGTTGCAGACGCATATAGTGTGTACTTTTATTGATACCCAGGTAGCTCAACTACAAGTTGGTATACCAAATATCTATTTCCCATGCATGCGGATGATCTCCAATGCATATCCCAGGCTGCAAACATGGGCACAAGGTCCTCAAGTTCCAATACAACGCATACATCGAAGGTGCTCACCTCCTCCACCTACGTAGGAATCATATCAGTGTCCGAATGTTTTTATGCAGGTAAAGAACTTACTGTGCATCTCTGTAGCCGTACTGACGACCTTTTGGCAATTCCCGCACTTTGTGGGCTTTAGTTCTGGTGCATCTTTCCATTCATCTTCCTTAAAATTATATGAACCTATCCGAAAGTAAGTTCCACGAATTAGCATTTCCGATATATCCGAGCTACTCACTAGTGCCTTGAGTAATCATTGTGTCCTGATTAAATGTGACCCCTCCAACACACTTCTCACACTTCTTCCAATATTTCCCCACATGCTCTTCATTATGATGAAATGCACACAAAGTATAACGGCGATGATTGCGATTGCAAGAGATGTTAGAATAGCTAAATGCTTGATAATCCCCATCATCATTGCAGATTGCTCGATCGCAGCACTCGGTACGAGTCAAGTTATCTGTCTTACCGCAAAGACCGCAATATGTGTCAGTGGAAGGTGAAGAGGGGTTCTTGTAGATCTTGCAAAGGCGTTGTGCAAAGGCCAGGCCTAAAGAGAGTATTAGCGAGGAATGAGGGGGTGGATGTGGTGAGAAGAATTGGTGAGTGAATATACGTAACTTGTTTCTGATGTGCAGGCGAACAATACCATACTTGTTGGCACCCAGCACACTTTGATCGGGCTGTAAAACCGCAGATTACACAGTGATGGAACTTTTGAGGGGTTTCTAATGTGGAAGAGCTTGCGGTTGCGGGAGTGGGTTCGGTCATCTTGATATGACTTTGTTGAAGAGGTCAAGGAAAGGAGTTGTAAATTAAGAAACACACGAATTCGAGCGAAGAACGTTTGAAGTAGAGAATATCTAAGACTTTTGTAGACCTGCGGTGAAAAAAAGGGAAAGAAAAGCAAACAGGTGCAACGCGTGCGGGGTACGGTATGCAGCCAGACGCGTCATTGATGCCAAGTCACGTGTAATATTTCAACTATCTTGATTTATCATCTCTACCTAGCTATCGTCACGGCATTTTGCTACTTTTCCATCTCATCCCATTCATTCCCACATCAAAAATCGAATATCGAGCATTGAAGATCAAGACATCATCAATACCATTTACTCTGTGAAAGCAAATCAGGTCCTCTATTCGTATCTAAATATAGACATCTTCCTACTGGTTCTCAATATTCCTTTCAATATTCCTACTGTCCAGCTCAATGCTTATGCCTACCTTGGGATGTAGGCGACGGCAACGACCAATTGTCGATCAATCTTCTACACTTGTTCCTGGAGAAAGATACTTGCGCAATTGAGTTTCTCATATGAATTCCCCTGCAAATCACTTGTGTCACCAAGGCTGAAGAATGTCGCAAGTGTTGGGGTCCGAATCATCCCGTCAGTACCAAACAATTGAGTAACTTGCCGAAATTTATGTATCAGCAAAGTGGGCAGATAATTGATTTGAATTATTTCAGCTATCTTATAACATAACAAGGTGCCGCTTTTGGCCCAACCTATTCGACGTCGATGCAGTCGTAGGATGAATCGGACCGTGGTCTGAATATAGCTCTTACTCCACACGATGTCTAAGATCTAGATGTTTTCACCAACGAGTTTATCTTCCTTCAATAAGCTGTACAAGGGCAACTGGGAGCTATTTTCGATTGCTGGTGCCTGATCTGAGATCATCAATAATTCGGGTCCCTTGGTCATCCTGAGTGCACTCAACAGCGAATGGTTTACTCACACAGCCTTGAGATATATCAGACAATGTTACAGCTAAAGCAATCGAGGTCTTAATTCGTACCTTATTTGATGAATGGCTGGCCGTTGCTAATTCCACATGCTTGCGGGGTTGTTTGTGGAGAAGCGAGGAGACTTGACCATTTCCTTCTACAAGGGCCAGAAGCCTCAGAGTTCATTAAAAGTGTTAGCGAGAAGCTTTTGGTTGAGAGAAGATGTTTGATTTAAGGCTGGAGAGAACTGGAACGGCAAGTGCCTAAAATCTCTCCTTACTTTTGCGCCTTTCTGATAAAGAATTTCGACGAAAATGCGAAGAAGAAAGGCTCTGAAAGTACCATTGGTCATTTCTATCATTTTTGTTTCTGTTGCATCGCGGAATAACAGTGGCATACCTCAAATCTGGGTATTTCCCGGCATTAGTTTATGATACTATACCCATTTTAAGCAAAATGATTGATTGCATGGACGCCAAATTCCCAAATGATGCAGAACAGGATGTTCGGTAATTTTAAACCAATCGTTGTAGCTGAAACAATATTCAATGGTCGGCATTTTATGCCAAGAACGAGGTTCAAAGATAAAAATATCCTGCTTATGTTTATGCCAAGATGCTGAAACTTGTTCAGAGCATTAAAAAAGAAATCTCAATATTTCCATAGGTCGTCAGGAGAGAAAGTAAGCCACTTCATTCTCATTCGCTCACTCAACGAAGCTCTCAATCCTTCACGTATTGCGACGACACCTCACGTGGCTTACAAGCATTACCATGCCTTCCTTACACCGACCCTAACCAAGTCTGTCATATCACTGACACTGTACATTTTAATGTACTGAATGTACCTTCAGCCCTATTAAATGGCTCTACATTTCGTAGGACATTAAAAAGTCGATTTCCCACGATAGAAAGGTAAGCCAAAGGCATGTAACAGCAAAGATTAAGCGAAGAAATGCAGAAAATAGATGAAGCATCAAGAAGAACTGCGAGATCGAGGACTCCGACGGCTTGTCTACAGTGCCAGAAAAGAAAACAGAAATGCAGTAGGGAACAGCCGTGTAGACACTGTTCGAGGAGATATCCACCGGTGGAATGTATTTATACCTTTGAAGGGTAAGTTTTCTGTCATTTTTTACGTGAAATCTACTGATACGGTACTGCTTGAAGGAGGCACAGAATGGTACCACTTTCCTCGAATAGATTATCTGTACCCGATGACACACCGACATCATTCCACACAGAGCCGAAAACCTCCCTCGGTCGACATTCTTCCATACCTTCCCCACGAGATTTCTCTAGAACAGCACAAAATCAGGCATTTCACCAAGAGTTGGGGCCGAATTCACAGGAGAGTATGGGCTATATGACAAATTTCGCTCCCATGAGTTCCGAACCTTTCAGATCCAAATCTCTGTACCAGGCAGTCTCGAGTTCTGCCATACCCTCTCGTGGTACCGGGTCATTTGCCGAGCCAGAAATTGACTCAAACGAATTGGATTTCTCGCCTTTGCCACAAGTTCTCGCGAACACACATAACGGAACCTCAAGCTATGATTATCTGAACGTCCCAAGTTCAGAGGGGGGAAGCTGGAATCAAATTTCCAATCCAACCCCAAAGTCGGGAATAGTCAACTTCCAACATTTCGATCAATCATATATTGTTCCCGTTCCGATACAAACTGAAAATTTACAGTCATTCGATGTCAGTAGATATCCAACATTTCATCCAACTGTTGGGAACAATGGGATGTCAAATTTCGAAGATACACCAGATATATTGTTTCCCCCAGAGATACCGGACGATCAAAGTCGAAATCAAAATTATGGTGTGGCGGATGAATATGCTGGGTCCTTCTATTAGGCGTTAAAAGTCGAAAAATGGAGGCTTGTCACTCTCTGGATAATCCTACCCTCTCTGGTTTTCACCTCGCGATACACGAACCTTTACTTCGACTCGGATATATTAAAAGCGACTGAAATATTGGGATGGGTGTTTCTAGGATCGAATCGTTAGTCTTTACTCGATATCGTTCTTCATTCACACCTAAGGGTTTCAATACTGAGATCTGACCTGGATTTTAATTGTCACTGACAGTCATGGATTCTGTAATACGTTCATTATTGGCAGTCTTTATATCGTGCATGACGGTGTAATACAGATCTTCAGACTTCCGCGTGTACATCTCATCATCTACCCATGACGCTAGTTTCCTTCCCTAGACTGTTCCTCGACCCACATTTAGATGGATGGATGGACGAGAAGGATATACTGGGACAAATGAAGTAGTATCAATAAATATTTACCATTTTATCCCATATTACTCATAGACTCGGAAGGGCAACCACTAGATTTCTCTTTTTTCTTTTTCGGAGTGGCCATTAAGAGCGGTAGATTAGGATTAGGATGGAAGGAAACTGGGAAATGGATGGGATGGGATAGATTTCTGGAAATTCTTTGTATTATACTATGATTCTATGATTCTAGTAAAATAAATAGACATTCCTCTTCTTGATATTTCTTCCCCTCAAGCTCCAGAATGAATGATTGTACAGTTTTCTTTACGCCCAAAATTCACTTGTGTTATATCATCTCATCTCATCTCATCTCCTCCTCATCTCCTCCAAGTCTAAATTTATTCCTATTCCCAGCTCACTGCACTTTTCCCCGTTGAATGTCAGTGTCAGTGTCAATATTAGTATCAAATGTCATCATCTTCTCATCTTATCCCCTCAGTATTCTCTTCACTTATCTCCTCAGCGTCCCCTCATCTAACAATTTACTACAATTCTCTAATCCTCGAATCATTATATCCCAAACCCATGCCAAACCTATCCACTCTAAAGCCCCAAAATCAGCTTTTTTCTTCAGATGCAAAACTACCTCACCTATCTACCTACCTACGAATAGAAATAGAACCTATAATATGAGAAGATGAATACCGGTACCATGATTAAAGAGTAAATTCGAAGATGTGATTAGGAGATTAAAGGATTATATGTTGTGAGTGTATGAAGTTTGAAGTGAAGTAAGATGAAGTGAAGACAGCAAGTAAATATCAGATGAGATAGGTATATAAAGTTTCCAGATATTTCATTATAAGGATGAGGATAAGGTCAAAATTATTTTGATCTCTTCATGAATAGGAATATCATCCTTATGCTCTTCCTCCTCCTCATCTCAATCTCAAAAAGTGAATGAAGCTTTCCATTTTGGTGTAAAGACTGTATTTCAGCAGCTATCTTGAGATCTATACTTTTTGAGATATGCAACAAAACTTTCTAGGAAATGAATGGATGAAGTATCTGATAGGTTGGGCCGGGCTGGTATGGGAGTGAAGTATGAAGAATAGTTTGAGTGAAGTGTAAGAGATAGAAGTGAAAAGGATAAGAAGAGTCTGGTTTATTATATTTTTAATTTCTTTATAAAAGGAGATCTTATAATCATTACGAGTATCTCAATCTCAAAAAGTGAAGCTTTTTATTTTGGTGTAAAGACTGCATTTCAGCAATTATCTTGAGATCTGTACTTTTTGAGATATGCAACAAAACTTTCCCTTAGAACTGTATAATGTATCTGATAGG
Source organism: Sclerotinia borealis F-4128 (assembly GCA_000503235.1). NCBI lineage: Eukaryota > Fungi > Ascomycota > Leotiomycetes > Helotiales > Sclerotiniaceae > Sclerotinia > Sclerotinia borealis. The sequence goes on from KI628558.1 coordinate 178,365, forward strand.
CTACAATGGAAGCTGGGAGTGAAGTATAAAGAAGAAAATAGAAGGGTAGGGGACAAGGTCAGTCCTGACTGAATCTTGATATCTTGATCTTACTAGTGATTCAGTTTTAATCTCCTCATCTATATGATTTTCACCTTGCTGCTTCTTTTCCTTATTAGGATCTCAAATATGAATGAAGCTTTTCATTTTGGTGAGAAATCGAAATTTGGTAAGGGCCCGTTTGGCTCGTGCCTCGCATAGAATTTAGATGAATGCACATTATAAAATTTTCGCATTCTATTATGAAAAAAGTGAATTTACCAAGTGATTGGCTCAATTTAAAAAGTATAGACCCCAAAATAACTTCATTCTATTTATTATAATAAAAACTGCCGTTTTATATAATATTAACAACCCTATACCCTTATTGTAATTATATCTAGAGTTCTTTCAACACCTAATTTTATCAGAAAACCTTGTATATCTAACATTAAATAATTTGAAAAAAAGATCAATTTATTAGTTATACAATTAAATGAAATTAAGAGAGTAGGACAAATATCTGAAAATGGATTTAAATCTATTATTTGGTTCTCTATTGTTAACTTTTATATTGATCCTATAAAGACTAACAAACCTTATATTATAGAATCCAAATGGGCATATATAAAAAAGGATTATAAAGATATCAAGTTTTTAAATAAACTCTCTAGTTTTGGCTGGGATGATAACCAAGCTAAAGTTATAGCAAAAGACTTTGTTTAAAAGGAATTACAAAAGGTATATTTATTAGTCTTTCAAGTTTCAAATATTAATTTGAAAATAAAGCTATCCTGACAAGATCAAATAGCGTATCATTTCATTCCCTTGGTTTAACGATATGCTTGAGATCCTTGGAGAGACTCTAGTTTCTGGTAAACATGGATTTTATAGTAATATTAGCCAAAAGAATAATATTACTGATACAATAATAAGTAACAATAAAACTATTATTCCTATTATTCAAATTGTTATTCCCAATATTTAATAAGATAATATATTCAATAAAATTGCTAATAAAATATAAGTTCAAAAATGCTATTACAAATCCAAAAAGATTATTAATAAAAATAAAATAAAAAAGAAGAAAAAAAAGATATCGGGTT